>BSBM01000386.1:7852500-8172500 GCA_027924585.1 Larix kaempferi | reverse complement strand
GTAGGTCTGCAGGATCTTAAGGATTCAGCAAACAGAGGAACAGTGTATCGGGTGTTGGAGAAGACCTTGGGATGCGCAGCAGCAACAAGGTGGAGGACTTGTGCATAGGCACAAAGCAGGGGGTTCGATCAACAGAGGATCGAGAGCACAGTTCGGGAGTGGATGAGTAGATTGGAGAGAACAGTCACACAGGAACCGAATGCAAAAAAGACTAGAACCATAGCTCAGCAAGCACTTGCATTCAATAGAGATCGTGAGAGGGTGAAGGTTGACACACACACAGAGCACACCATTTACTTCTATATTGTAAAGGTTGAGGCCGTCTTAGTTTAGCTGTTTACATTTCCTTGCATTTCGCATTGTAACCGATTGATTTGAAGTAATTGAATCCACTTCTGGCATCCTATTTACATCCAGTTGTTGTGAACGTGTGGTTGTGTCATGTGTTATTGTTAAGTAAGAACCTGGTCCAGGTGACCTTGTGCCAGTTGGTATCAAAACTAGTGGGAAGAGAATCCTACATAGTGGAAGTATCCTATGAGCAGGAGAACGCCAATTGGTAATTAGTGTCAAGTGTGTTGAACAGATCCAACTGCGGTTGGGTAGAGTCGTGCACAACTTGTGAAATTCTAGTTGCGATTAGATGAGCGGGAGTTTCAGCTGAGGTTGAAAATGGCTCACAGAGGCGTTAATGTCTGAGGTACAGGACAAAGAGCACGTGGCGGGGTAGTCACAGTTGATCGTGAGATGTTCAACGAGTATGTACGAACAATGCAAAGTTTGACTAATAAAGTCACAGCAATCAAAGAAAGTCAAAGACGTGGATGCATTCCTGATGCAGTAGACGACAACGACGAGGAAGTAGAAAAGGTGGAAGCATAGGAAGAGGAAGTCGAGGAACCAGAAGATAAATTCATCAAGATTCTGACAGAGATGAGAGGTCAGTAAAAGATAGATGTGCATACCTACTCAGGAATCCTGGATCCAGAAGAATCGATCAATTGGTTCAGAGAAATGGAGAAATACTTCGACATAGAGCAGATTGAGGATTCCAGGTGGGTTAAGACTGCATGTTTGAGGTTAAATGGTCACGCCTCATTGTGGTGGGACAATGTATAGGCTGACAAAGTCAAGAAAGGAAAGGATAAAATCAAGTCTTGGGATAGGATGGTCACCAAGCTGAAAGGAAAGTTCTTGTCAGGGGACTATGTGATTTCCTTGTTCCGAAAGTTGCACAAATTTCGACAGAAAGAGATGACCGTGAAGGAGTACATGGAATATTTCGATAGACTGTCGATCAGGTCAAGACAAACTGACGAAGGAGAAGAAGATGTCACTAGATACGTGAACGGCTTGAAGTATGCGATACAGGATGAGTTGATCCTATAAATATTCAAAGAGGTCGTTAAATCCTATCAACTAGATTTGAAGGTAGAAGAGAAACTGTCGAGGAAATCCGCAGTGACCAAAGGTAGAATGACTGGTCGGAGTGAGAAGACTGTTTCCGCAAAAGGCCAAAGTAGCGAAACCGGGAGGAAATGTGTCGAAGAAAACTGCCATACAGAAGGGACGTTGACTAGGGAGAAAATGCAAGAGAGCTGATGCGATGATCGTGAGAACCGCGGTCAAGGTGCATATGGTTGAAGTGGTCCATCCGACAGATAAGGAGATGACAAACCAGCCATAGTTTGTTAGAAGTATCGAGGAGTCAGAAAAAAGGCATATGAGTGCCCAGAAAACCTACATGCTGCAGAGGAGTCAAAACCTAGACATCGAAGAGATGAGAAAGTCGACAAGAGCGCAGAGTCGGAATCCGACAGCAGTGGAGATGGGAAAAGAAAGAGTTGGGCCATGAAAACCAAGAAAATGTTGGTTCTTGATGACCGACGCGATGAGGAGGAGACACTGCAGTGAAAGGCTATCTTTCAAACCAGAGTGCAGATTGGCGACTGGTATTGCAAGACCATAGTTGATGGTGGTCGTACAGAGAATCTTGTGTCGATGGAGGTCATCGAAAAAGCGGGTTTGAGATGTCGAGAACACCCACACCCATACAAGATATATTGGTTGCAAAAAGGACATCATGTCAAGGTAATAGAACAATACCTGATTAACTTCATGCTCGGGAAGCTTGAAGACCATGTGTTGTGCAATGTAATCCCAATTGAAGCATGTCATCTATTGTTAGGGAGGCCATGGAAATATGATCGGAAGATGATCTACGATGGTCGGGCCACCACGGTCACAATGTGGAAAAATGGCATGCAGAGAACTATGAAGCCGAAGCAGGAGGAGTAAAATGATTGCAAGCAGGGTGAGAGCAACTATTGGGAGAAGCGACTGCTGATGTGCTCAGTGAAAGAATTCCTTGCAGAAGAGGAAAATCATTTGGGATGTTTCGCCATCATTTTGAAAGGACCATGTGTTGATAGGTCAACAATGGAGAGGATTTCGGTCGAATTCAAAAAGATGCTTGATGGGTTCAGGAGCATAGTAGTCGACGAAGCTCCGACAAGATTGCCATCGACGAGAAGCATATCCCATCAAATCGACTTGATTCCAGGATTGATTTTTCCAAAAAAGGCACCGCATAGAATGACTCCGACAGAGGATCAGGAACTCAATCAACAAGTCCAAGAGTTGTTGGACAGAGGATTGATCATATAAAGTCTGAGCCCTTGCGCGATACCAACTGTATTAGCACCGAAGAAGGGAAGGGAATGGAAGATATGTATAGACTCCAGAGCTATCAACAAGATCACGATCAAGTATTGGTTTCCATTTTCGAGAATGGAAGACTTGATGGATTGCTTGATTGGAGCTAGATACTTCACGAAGATCGACCTGAAGGGCGGTTATCACCAGATTCGGGTTAGAGAAGGAGATGAATGGAAGAAAACATTCAAGACGAAGGAAGGGCTGTATGAGTGGTTAGTCATGCCATTAGGATTGAATAATGCACCCAGTATGTTCATGTGATTGATGAATGAGGTACTGAAACCATTCTTGGGAAAATTTGTCATAGTCTACCTAGACGACATTCTGATTTTCAGTCAAACCAAGACAGAGCACTTGGAGCACATTCGACAGGTATTGAGAAAGCTGTAGGAAGAGAAGCTAATGATGAACCTGTAGAAATTTTTCTTCATGAAGGAAGAACTAGTGTACTTGGAATTCATAATCTTGGGTAAAGGGTTAGTGATAGACCCAGAAAAGGTGAAGGAAATATTGGATTGGCAGAACCGACAAGTGCGATTGGGGTGCGAAGTTTCCATGGACTTTCCAGTTTCTACAAGAAGTTCATTTGGGGATTCAATCGAATTTGTGCACCTTTGACAGAGTGCATGAAGAAAGGGGAATTTAAGTGGACGGAAGCTTCCCAGATAGCTTTTGACAAGTTGAATGAAAAATTCATTGAGAGCCCAGTGTTAGCGCTCCCAGATTTCGACAAAGTTTTCCAAGTCGATTGCGACACGAGTGGGATGGAAATTGGAGCAGTGTTGATCCAAGAGGGCTGACCAATTGCATTCTTCAATGAGAAGTGTGATAATGCAAAGTGGAAATATTCGGTCTATGACCAGGAGTTCTATGTTATTGTCTAGGCATTGAAGAAGTGGAGGCATTATTTTTTTCCCAAGGAATTTATGTTGTACACAAATCACCAAGCACTGAGGTATTTGAGTACTCAGTCGAAGTTGAATCAATGGCACATGAAATGGGTCGACTTCTTGCAAGGATACACTTTCATGTTGTGACATAGGTCAAGAAAGTCGAACAATGTTGCCGATGCGCTGAGTCAAAGAGTTGCATTGTTGAACATGACGACAGTTCAAGCAACAGGAATAGAGTCGGTGAAGACAGAGTATGAGACCGACGGGGATTTTGCGATGGCATGGGAGGCTTGTCGTGAACCATGGAGTGTTGACAGAACTCGATACTTGGGTTATTTCTTCCAAGAAGGATACCTATTCAGGGGACAACAGTTGTGTATTCCCATAGGATCCATAAGAGAGAACCTAATCCGAGAATTGCATAGCGGAGGATTAGCGGTTCATTTTGGCATCAACAAGACCAAGGCATTGGTCGAAGAAAAGTATTATTGGCCAGGAATGACGATAGATGTGAGTAAGGGGGTATGACAGTGTCTATTTTTCCAGTTGGAAAAGGGGAGAAGTCAAAATATGGGGTTGAATACACAATTGCCAGTACCAAATACCCCATGCGAGCACCTAAGCATGGATTTTGTGCTAGGATTTCCAAAGACGCAGCAAGGAAGCGATTCAATCTTTTTTGTGGTCGACAGATTTTCGAAGATGGCACACTTTATTCCGTGTCATAAGACCAGTGATTCCACAAGCATTTTTGTTCTATTCTTCAAGGAGATATTAAGATTGCATGGGTTGTCGAAGAATATCACGTCGGACAAAATAACCAAGTTTATGGGGCATTTTTGGAGAACCCTATGGAAGAAACTAGACACGAAGTTACAGTTTAGCTCGGCATGTCATCTGCAAACAGATGGACAGATCGAGCTGGTAAAGAAAATTTTGGGAAACCTTGTGAGATGTTTGACGGACGACAGACCTAAGCAGTGGGAGAACGTGTTGGCGCAAGCAGAGTTCGCATATAACAATTCTGTGAATCGATCAACAGGTTTGAGCCCATTCCAAATTGTTCAAGGACGAATACCACATGGAATGGTAGATTTGGTTGAGTTTCCAACATAAATCAGGAAAAGCACAGATGCAGAATCATTCACAGAACATATGAAAGAAGTGCATGAAGATGTGCAAAAGCGCATAGAAAAGAGTAATGCGGCATACAAGTTGAGAGCTGACAGAAAGAAGAGGCTACAGTCGTTCAGCGAAGGAGACTTAGTCTATGCACATTTACAGAAGGAGAGATTTCTGACAGGAACGTACAACAAGTTGAAGCAGAAGAAGATTGGACCATGTAAGATTCTGAAGAAGATTTCAGACAACGCTTATGTGTTGTAGCTGCCGAAGGACTTGAGCATTTCACCAACATTCAATGTCTCATATCTGTACAAGTTTGAAGAAGGGTCAAGCAGCAGAAGCACGGAAGTGTTGAACATCGAATGGACAGTGCAGATTCGAGACCGACACAAAGAGGAAATCGCAGAAGTAATAGAAGAACGTGAATTTGGAAGGACGCAAAGTTCGCGAAGGAAAGAATACTTAGTGTGATGGAAAGATGATGAGTTGTGATGCAAGTCGCCTTTGGAAAGGTTCTTTCTTAACGATTTCACATGACACAACCACACGTTCACACAAAGCTAGATGTACATAGGATGACAAAAGTGGCTTCTATTACTTCAAATCAATCGGTTACAATGCGGAATAACAGTAAATGTAAACAACTAATCTATGTCGGCCTTAGTCTTTACAATACAAAAGTAACTATGGTGTGTTCTCTCTGTGTGTTGACCTTCACCCTCTCACGACCAATGCTGAATGCATGCACTCGCTGAGCTATGGATCTGATCTCAACTCTGTGTTCGGTAGACCTGTGACTGTTCTCTCCAATCTACAAATATACTATCCAAAATATGCTCTCCGATCTTCTGCTGATCGAACTGAGCTGTCTACTCGGTTCCTACGCACAAGTATTCTATCTTGTTGGTCCTCTACTATGCATCCTAATGTTCACTCTGATGCCCGAGACACTCTTCCTCTGTCCATTGAATCCTCTAGACCTGAAATTGTCAGCGCCTTTGCCATGCTACACAATCTCTGCCTGTGTTGACATCTGTCACAATCCCAGCTACCTGCAATAACTTCCTTAAATTCCTCAGCAACCCTGAATAGCTACCAAGTACTTTCCTTATCTTCTCGAACTTCTCTAACACTGCTACAGTAGTCGGTCACGTCTCGACCTTACTGTCTCTTATCAGCTTCGACTTACCCGTCTGCTTCACTCTGCGCTTAGGCTTCGTCTATTTGCTCTGTCTCCCTCGCTTGGCTCATGCCCAAACCTATCGTGGATTTTCATTCAATGTCTCAAATCTGTACAACTTTGAAGAAGGTTCAAGCAGCGGAATCGCGGAAGTGTCGAAGATCAACTGGACAGAGCATATTCCAAATAGACACAAAGAATAAATCACAGAAGTAATAGAGGAACGCGAAGTCGGGCCTACGCCCAGTTCACAAAGGAAAGAATACTTAGTGCGATAGAAGGATGATGACTTGCAGGAGACGACGTGGATTTTCGAAGAAGATTTCAGGAATCTGTCAGAGCAGTCGAGTTATTTTTCACCTGGGGAGTCTGATGAAGGGGCATCGGAGCCTAGGCGGATTAGTCGAAGCTAGTTGACATCGAGAAGGATGACCATAGGGAGTTCTGAAGACCACTGGTGCGAAAGAGAAGATTGGGTGTCGAAGTCAAAAAGTTGAGCAGGAGCATTCAGTATGCAACCGACAAGAGATGTTGCGAAGGTCGAGAGTTGACATGTTGAAAGTTGACAGACGACGGGTAGAGCAGAAGGAATCAATGGTTGACACGTGTCAAACCAAGACACCGACAGGTTTGGGCATGATCCAAGAAAGGGGGGCAGAGAGGACTGGAGAAACCTAAGCGTAGAGTGAATCGGATAGGTAAGTCGAAGCTGACAGAATACAGTAAGGTTGAGACATGACCAACTACTGTAGCAGTGTCAGAGAAGCTCAAGAAGACAGGGCAAGTACTTGGTAGTCATTCGGGGTTGCTGAGGAAGTTAAGGAAGTTAATGCAGGTAGTTGGGATCGTGGTAGATGTCAACACAGGCAGAGATTGTGTAGCACGGTAGAGACGCTGATAATTGCAGGTCTACAGGATTTTGCAGACAGAGGAAGAGTGTCGTGGATGTCAAAGTGAACATCGGGATGCGCAACAGAGGACCAGCAGAGTACAAGACTTGTGCGCAGGCACATAGTAGATAGTTCAATTCGATCAGCAGAAGATCGGAGAGCAGAGTTCAGGTAGTAGATTTGCATATTGGAGAGAAAAGTCACATGTCTACCGAACGTAGAGTTGAGATCAGATCCATAGCTCAGCGAGTGCATGCATTTGTTAATTTTTTAGCATTAATTCAACATACTCTAGGATCTTTACTGAGAGAATAACATCTATAGCATATCAATCATAGCAATGCATATCAATCACACCAAGCAATCACATGAGACAATAAACACACAGAGTTTCACTGGGGAAAACCATAAAGGTGAAAAACCCCACAACTTACTCAGAGATAGAAAGAGAAATGATACAACCAAAGTACACAGAGATAGTCCTCCTAATAGCTAAACCTCCTCCTCCACTAGTGTGCCACTTTTCAATTAGTGTAGAAGTGAATAATGAGATGATCAAATAGAGTGCCTTCCGCACTCTATTTATACATGACCTGACCTGCCTAATAACCTAGAAGGGCTGACTTGTCTAACTCAGTCTAATAACCCATGGTTATATTAATCCGGGCTGACCCCACACTTGGTGGTCTAATAACCCATCACTTGCAAGTTACGATACTTGCGACACTTGTCAATGCAAATGACGACACTTCCGTATAGAGGAATAATACCATCTCTATAGGAGTGCAATATACATAGGTGAAATACATTCCGAAGTTACAATTACATCAACACTCCATCTTAACTAGGAAGGTATTTCTCGACATAGATCTACTAGCACAAGTCTTCTTCTCTGGGTCATCGTCATCGAATCATCGTCATCGTCATTGTTGCTACTATCTCAATCAATCTCCAATCTACTCATCATAGGAAGTTCTACAGAGCCAGTCCTTTTTCATACTGGATATAGGCCCACCACCTGTAGGTCTTCATCATCACTGGCCATACTGTGGAATCCTCAGGACTGATTACATGCGTCAACAAAACCTCGAAAGAGCATCCTAGGACTGATTACGGGCTTACTGCTCAACCTATCGGATCTCCCAGGATATTTTACATGTTGACCTTCACAAAACCTACTCAGAGCATCCCAGGATATTACGAGCACACCGCTCTACCTGTCTGGATCTCGATAGAGCATCCTAGGTTGTTACAAGCACACCGCTATACCTGTCCAGATTTTAAAGGATCTTTTCTATGTGAACATTCGCAAA
Organism: Larix kaempferi; assembly: GCA_027924585.1. Taxonomy (NCBI): domain Eukaryota; kingdom Viridiplantae; phylum Streptophyta; class Pinopsida; order Pinales; family Pinaceae; genus Larix; species Larix kaempferi. The sequence goes on along the minus strand of BSBM01000386.1, from coordinate 8,164,381 downwards.
ACCTACTCAGAGCATCCCAGGATGTTATGAGCACACCACTCTACCTGTATGGATCTCGATAGAGCATCCCAGGATGTTACGAGCACACCGCTCTACCTGTCCGGATTTTAAAGGATCTTTTCTATGTGAAACCATAGCAAAACCTGTCCATAGCCACATAGTATCAACCCGATACTCACCATACATCATCATGATGTACATCATCCTGATGTACATCATCACAAGATCAACCTGATCATCGTCATAGCATCAACCTGATGCATATCATCTGGAGCAACATCCTAAAGCTCGTCATCTGTGATCATCTTGATCATCATCATAGCATCAACCTGATGCATATCATCTAGAGCAACATCTTGAAGCTCGTCATCTGTGATCATCCTGATCATCATCATAGCATCAACCTGATGCATATCATCTGGAGCAACATCCTGAAGCTCGTCGTTTGTGATCATCCTGATCAAACAATGCATCCACCTGATGCATACCAAGTATCTACCCGATACATATCAACATACATGATCAACCTGATCATACAAGTATCCACATGATACATATGCAAATACATGATCCACCTAATCATGCAATGTATCTACCTGATACATATCATCATACATGATCTACCTGATCATACATATACAAATACATGATCCACCTGATCATATCAATGCATCCACCTTATACATATACAAGTACATGATCCACTTGATCATATCAATGCATCCACCTGATACATATACAAATACATGATCCACCTGATCATATCAATGCATCCACCTGATACATATACAAATACATGATCCACCTGATCATATCAATGCATCCACCTGATACATATACAAATACATGATCCACCTGATCATATCAATGCATCCACCTGATACATATACAAGTACATGATCCACCTGATCATATTAATGCATCCACCTAATACATACATAAATACATGATCCATGTAATGCCCATATTTTTTATTCGGCATATTTATCAGTTAGACACACCATACTTTATTTCCTTATATATTCTGTTGAACTCAGCTCGACTGAGTAAACTATATTACGATATGATGGACCTCATTATATGATGTTCCTTTGTTTTATGATTTCACCATGATTATGATGTTACTATGTTAGGTGGTTATGATGTCATGATTATCATATGATTTCTTTATTTTACGATTACAGTATATGTTTATATGTTTTCATTGATGAAATGTGAAATATATGATTCGGTACGTGGATACCATCCTCTTATATGAATTATTGAAGTGTTATATGTCATACGTGTCTATGATGAGCTAAAAATGTAACATGAAATAAAATGATTTTTGATAACATGGATCAATTGGCGATCAATGGGAGATGCTTTCTATAAATTTGTATTTTGCAAAATACTAACCTACAGGACACAAGGGCTATGGGATAGCCAGTTACTTGATCTGATATATATTGGAAAGGAAAAACATGTTCATACAGCAAACCTTAGCAGCCAAAATGAGGATACGATAACACAAACCGATAATCCCGATAGCAGTAAAGTATGAGTTGATAAGGGCGTAGGCCCAGTATGTTGAGAGGGATGGATGTGTTTCCCACCCTATGTTTCCATGAGACCCGAGGTCGTGGGAGGGCTGTGCTGAGACACGCTCCCCATGTTGTTGTGATGACGATGGTCGGATGCCTGCTAGGGGAGGATAGGTCCGCTGTTCGGCCGACGCTATCGCTCTCAAGTTCTATGTGGTCAGATCGGTGAGTCCGACATCCACTTTTGTACTAGCAGAGGAAGGATAGGGAGGATGCTGGACGTAGGTTATGATGGGGGGATGTGTTAGTTAGTACTGTTGGGGGTTTAGTATTCCTTGATTCCGAGTTAGTGGTAGTAGGCACCCTTCCTTGTACATGAGTGATTAAACTAATGTAAAGATAAAGAGAATGATGTGAAATCGAAAAGAACTAACTGTTAAATAACTGAGAATGTTGAGGTAATTGTACTATATATATTATGTTTGTTCTTCTACATGGGGGTAAATGCTACTATTAGTTAGTAGGTATGCATAGGCGGGATGGGGTTTGCCTATAGTACATTTATGATCTGTGCATACGCTGGCCACGCATGCACACCTTGCACATGTACACTAGTATCGATATACAAACACTTAACATATTGAATAAATGTATAAGTTGTCATAAGCAATTAGGTTAATCATGCATTGACCGAATTCAGATAATGAATATAAAGTTATTTAAGATGTGTAAAACAAGTCAATTAATCTATGTATTACTCGTTGGTAAACATCGTGATATACAATGGAGACAAGTGTCACCAGTTAACATTGTCGTCTGAGAATTGTTGTAAATAAGGTAATGGCACTGTCTAATTAATTAGTAAGATTGTTTAAGCACTTAAGGGTGCTTTGTTTAGAAGAACGACAATACTATATAGATGTTAGGGTACTCATGTGATAAACAAATGATGTAAAAGACATCTTTATTAAAATTCACCATTATTGTTACCTTATGGGGATTTAATTAATATTATTACTTAAAATTTATTTTAAATATTACTACCCATGTCATAACAATTGCAAAATAGATAAAATGTAAATATTGATTAATGAATGATTAGAATGTGATTATTTTACATTTCTAAAATTAGACATAATAGGATAACAATTTTTGGAATGAACGTGATGTGATGGAAAATGGGTTATTAATATTTAATTATTCAATATGAATCGTAGAATTTAAATCTCAAGATAAGTGATCTCGACGGATAAGGTAGACCCTTAAGACACGCCATGTCCAAGTTGAAAGGGGTCAAATATTTATATAATATTTTATTAAATACCTTGATAACAATAAATACAAGGTTTGGTGAAAAGACTTGTAATTAATAAACCTTGTCCCGAATGGATAACCTTTGGGTGATAATTCCCACCGTAATAAATACTTACGACCGTCAATCCAAAACCAAATAAATTTTCCATGAGAGTAATTAATTATACATTTTTATAAAGAACCGTGTATGAATGAACTGGTGATAGGAGTAAATGTTGAGGGGCTCGAGAGGGGGATTTTGGGGTGGTGGAGTAAGCCCAAGATCTTCTCGAGGAAGGGAAAGTATATAGAGGGGGAGAGCTTGGAGTAAAAGAGGGAGGTTTTTTTGGGGAAGAGAAGAAGTTTGGAGAACAAAAAGTTTGGGGAACAAAAAGGTTTTGAGAACCGAAGAAAACACTGCTCTCGGGATTATCAGATTGTGAGCTCGGGGGCTTGGAAATCCTTTGATTTCCAAGGGCCAGCAAGATAATAGCTGGTCGGTAGGGTGGACACTTCATTTTGGCTGTCTAAGAGGTTATACAACCTGCTACAACCTACGGTTAGCATCAGCATCAGGTAATTTCCTTGTTATTTACGTTATTTGATTATTATGCTAAAACTTACTGTAAACATGCATAACTTGCTATTTACTGATTTACTAAGTTGTGAAACATATTCTTATGCTGGAACATGATTGTTGAAAAGAAAATAATGATATGTTTGTTTATTTTAAATTACGAATGTAAGGTTGATGAAAACACGACAGTACACTAAATATCATTTAGACACATAGTAATTGTTAGAAATTTACTCCCATACACTTGATAAAGTTTAATACATAGAAAATGAACTCTGAAATTTTACTTAGTGCTCTGCTGTAAAAACCAGAGCACTACAATCCACCTGATCATATCAAGCATCCAACATGATGCATATACAAATATATCAAGCATCCAATATGATGCATATACAAATATATCAAGCATCCAACATGATGCATATAAAAATATATGATCCAACTGATCAAAGTATCCAATTGATGCATATACATAGCAGTAACTGGAGCATCGTCCTGATGCTCATCATCCAGCGCTTACATCCACATCCATGGGAAGGATCCTCCTCTCACCATGCTTGAAATGGCTCCTGCAAATGTGTCCATCACTTCTTCCTCGAAGTGTTGTCAATCTTAAGAACACCAAGCCTCTCTCTGAAGTACTCAAACTTCACTCTGGCTAGTGGTTTCGTCAACACATATGCAACCTGCTCATCCATCGCAACATACAAGAGCTTCACTGCTCCTCTCTACACCATATCCCTGATATAGTGACATTTGATCTCAATGTGTTTCGACCTATCATGGAACACTGAGTTCTCAGATAGCTTCACACAGCTCTAGTTGTCATAAAAGATACCAGTAGCATCCAACAGGAGAGCAAATAACTCAGATAGTAGCTTCCGGAGCCATACTGCCTCACAACTAGCCGAACAAGCTGCAACATACTCTGTTTCGGCTATACTCAGTGCTACGCGGGATTGCTTCCTACTAAACCAAGAGATCACACCTGATCCCATACTGAAGCAGCACCCAGATGTGCTCTTCCTATCTGCAGCACTGCCTGCCCAGTCCGAATCAACATAACCCTGCAGGGTAAACTTTTGATTCACATCATACTTGAGCCCATAATCAATTGTACCCTTCAGGTACCTCAGAATATGCTTTACAGCAACCAGGTGAACACCTCTGGGATTCGTCAGGAACTGGCTCAATGTGTTCACCGCAAAGCAAATATATGGTCTAGTGTTCGTCGGGTACATCAAGGACCCAATCATCTGACGATACATAGTGACATCAACCAGATCAGATGAAGCATCACATAGAATCTTCAGGTTCGATGCCATAGGTGTGGCCATGGCCTTGCAGTCCATCATCCTGAACCTCTTCAGGATCTCTACTGCATACTTCCCTTGTCCAAGGAAGATTCCATCTGCACTCTGCCACACCTCCATGCCTAGAAAATAGTGCATCATCCCCAAGTCCTTCATCTCGAACTCAGCAGCAACCTTTCTCTTGGTATCGACAATCAATCCATCCTCACCTGTTACAAACAGGTCATCCACATACAAAAGTAGTATCACAGGATTTCCTTCCTCAACCTTGTAGTAAAGGTTGGAATCTACTTTACTCTTAGTAAATCCCAAACTAGATAGAAAGCTATCTATCCTACCATACCAAGTCCTGGGTGCCTGTTTCAAACCATATAGGGCTTTCTTCAGTTTTCACACATGAGTCCCTTTGTCATGTGTCGCAAAATAGAGTGGTTGCTCCACATACACTTCCTCTTCGACTACACCATTCAAGAAAGCAGTCTTGACATCCATCTAGTGTATCTTCCATTTCATCACTGCAGCCAGGGAAAGTACTGGTCTGACGAAAGTGTACCTAGCTACAGGAGCAAAAGTCTCTTCATAGTCTATCCCCTCTTTCTGGGAGAAGCCACGAGCTACAAATCTCGCTTTGTGTTTCTCTATGCTTCCATCTGTAGCATGCTTGATCTTGTAGATCCATTTGGAAGTCACAACCGACTTCCCTTCAGGTGTTGGGACTATATCCCAAACATCATTCTTCATGATCGACTGGTAATCCTCGACCATGGCATCCTTCCATTCTTTCTTTTCCGCTGCTTCATCATAACTGGAAGTTTCTTTGTTCATAATATCACAGAGTAGGGCAACATAACTGGTATGTGATCTAGTCCTCTTCCTTTCTCTATGTTCTTCTTCTGGAATGCCATACCTTTCTGCATCTTGAATGAGCTCTCTAGCCCATGCAGGTTTCCTCTTGTGAGATTTCTTCTCATGGGTGGATCTACAGGTATTTGTGGATCTTCAACTTCACGATCTGTTTCTAGAATTGATTCAGTCATGGTGATGTCTTGAAATCTGGTTTCCTTTGGTTCTTCATGATCTTCAATAGGTGTCTTCCTTGATTTGATGAAGGCTGAGTTTTCATCAAATGTTACATCCTTGCTGACATCAATCTTCTTGAACCCTGGAAAGTATATTCTATAAGCTTTCGAGCTTTCACTGTACCCCACAAAGATGCCTTTATTTCCTGAAGGATCTAACTTTGTTCTCTTTTCCTTTGGAACATGTGTATATACTGGACAACCAAATATTCTAAGATGGTTGACTTCAAGTTTCTTACTAGAGAAGACCTCTTCTAGTGTCTTGTTGTCCAATATCTTGTGAGGTGTTCTGTTCTGCACATATACAACTGTCCTAGCTACTTCTTTCCAAAGATGCATAGGCGGATCCTGGTCATGCAGCATTGCCCATGTTGCTTCCATGATTGTTCTGTTTTTCCTTTTTGCAACTCCATTCTGTTGTGGATTGTAGGGAGCAGTCAACTCCTTCTTAATCCCTGAATCACTGCATAGCTTCTTGATTTCACCTGAAGTGAATTCTCCGCTATTGTCGGATCTGAAGGTCTTGATCTTCTTATCAGTTTGATTTTCCATCAAGGCTTTGAATTCCTTGAACTTATCAAACACTTCATCTTTGTTCTTCAAGAAATAAACCCAAGTCTTCCTAGAGAAATCATCAATGAAAGAGACATAGTATACATACCCACTCAGAGAACTAGATGACATCGGAGTGGATAATTTCCAAGATTCCTTTAGCTTTGCTTTCACTGCTTGGAAATTCCTTCTTAATGTTCTTTCCTTATGCACATCCTTTGCAAACACCTTCATGCTTTTTCTTGATTTCAGGAAGACCCTCTACAGCTTTACTTGCAATTGGTAGTGCTCTATAGTGCACATGTGCAAGCCTTCTATGCCAAAGTTCACTTGGCTCCATGGATTCATGTACCATGGCATGTTCAGGTTGTCCCTTCAATTTGTACAATCCTCCCTCTTGCTCTCCAATCACTACTGCATCATTAATAGTTTTACCCTTTGGCCACATTAGGACTTGGCCATCTACAAATGCAACCCTCATGCCTTTTGCATCCAATGCAAATATGGAGAGTAGATTCTTCTTGAGCCCAGGTACATATAGAACATCTTTCATCTTCAAAGACTTCCCAAAGTCTAGGTTGTAGGAGGCTTCACCATTTCCTTTGATAGGATATTGATAGTCATCCCCAAGTTTCACCTTATGGGGTGACTCATGTTCAGATAGATTTGCAAAAGATTCTTTAAACCCATTCATGTGTTTAGAAGCCCCACTATCAATAAGCCAATCATTACATCCATGAGAGATAGTACCTGTGAGAGTAGAGATTAGAACATATTTATCTTCACTTGATGAAGTATCACTTTCTTCCCTAGCCTTCTTCTTGGGAGGTTCATCATCCTCAGCAGCATGAGCATGAAACCTCTTCTTGTTGTACCTCTTCTTCTTGTTGAATTTGTTGTTGTTGTCTTTCTTATTCTTGGGACAATTTGAAGCAAAGTGTCCTATTTCATTACAATCAAAACATCGAACATGAGAGAGATATTTCTTCTTATGATGAGGGTGAGAATGTTTCTTGTTATGAGATCTCTCCCTCTTAAAATTTCTTCCCTTGGTGTGTGTTGTGAGAGCTTGATCTTCATTCCCCATATTTTCTTCTCATGCCACAAGCCTTGCTTCTTCTTGTGAGCATTCCTCCCATAGTCTACTGAATGAGATCAACTTCCTTGTTGCACAGATTCCTTGGATGAAGGAGTCCCATGACCTAGGTAGGCCATTCAATGTGGTAATGACAACTTCACCATTGTCCACTACTTCATCCATAGCTTCAAGTTGTTCCTTGATCTGAGAGACCTTAGAAAAATAAGATTGAATGGTCTCTCCATTCTGAAGCTTTGCCCCTTTAAATTGGTTCCGCAGAGTCATCTTCTGATTTATGTTCTTCCCTTCAAATAGCTTGGTTAGGGAATCAAACATCTCCTTGGGTGTCTTTAGAGATGACACATGTGTTATGAGATGGTCTTTGATAGAATCAGCAATGATCCTCTTTTCCTTGACCAATTTCTTATTATGTAAGGCCTTGGCCTCTTCTCCCTCTGGGATAGGGACCTCTTCACTTATGTAAGTGTCCAATTCATTTTCTTCCAAGATTAACCCAATCCTATACTTCCATGCTCGGAATTTATCAGACCCTTCAAGCTTATCCTCAAGCTTGGTGTGGTGAGACATTTTAATGAGAAACTCAAATGGAAATAAAATATTTAGGTCTTACCACTTGATTTGCAGAAATTTGGATCTGGTGCTGAGTTAGGGTTTGTCAGAGAAACCATAAAAATTCAAAATGTGAATTTCAACTTTCTGAAAGGATAGAAATATGTGCCTTGATGAGCTGATCCGCCTGGTGTATTCAGAATTTGAAATCTACAAAGTTTCACCCTTCAAAAATGCTTTTCAATCTCCCGGATTCACTAGGGAGGACCCTGAATTAGGGTTTGAGTTTCCCGGAGCTTCACCCAACCAAAAATCTTGATCCAAAGCTCTAAAATTCAATTTTTCCAAGGAGCTTCCAGCTATGTCCTCAAAATTCAGAAATTCCTATTTTTGTGGAAACCCTAATTTTTAGGGCCAAAAATGAAAGTGCCCAGAATTGAATTCTAATTGGACAAAAAGATGCGCCTTGCTAAGGAGAGTCAAAATACCCTACTACCTTTCAAGATCTGTGGAGAGAAACCCAATAAATAGGAAACCCTAGTTTCCACAACTGCATAGTGTCTTCTTCTCAGGTTAGCTCTGATACCATGTTAATTTTTTAGCATTAATTCAACATACTCTAGGATCTTTACTGAGAGAATAACATGTACAGCATATCAATCATAGCAATGCATATCAATCACACCAAGCAATCACATGAGACAATAGACACACAGAGTTTCACTGGGGAAAACCATAAAGGTGAAAAACCCCACAACTTCCTCAGAGATAGAAAGAGCAATGATACAACCAAAGTACACAGAGATAGTCCTCCTAGCAGCTGAACCTCCTCCTCCACTAGTGCGCCACTTTCCGAGTAGTGTAGAAGTGAATAATGAGATGATCAAATAGAGTGCCTCCCGCACTCTATTTATACATGACTTGACCTGCCTAATAACCTAGCAAGGCCGACTTGTCTAACTCAGTCTAATAACCCATGGTTATATTAATCCGGGCTGACCCCATACTTGGTGGTATAATAACCCATCACTTGCAAGTTACGATACTTGCGACACTTGTCAATACAAATGACGACACTTACGTATAGAGAAATAATACCATCTCTATAGGAGTACAATATACATAGGTGAAATACATTCTAAAGTTACAATTACATCAATAGCATTCAGCATTAGCCGTGAGAGGGTGAAGGTCGACAAACAAAGAGAACACACCATAATTACTTCTGTATTGTAAAGGCTAAGGACGACATAGATTAGTTTTTTACATTTACTGTTATTCCGCATTGTAACCGATTGATTTGAAGTAATAGAAGCCACTTCTTGCATCCTGTTTACATCTAGATTTGTGTGAACGTGTGGTTGTGTCATGTGAAATCATTAAGAAAGAACCTTTTCCAAAGGTGACTTGCGTCACAACTCATCATCTTTCCATCGCACTAAGTATTCTTTCCTTCGCAAACTGCACGTACGCCCGACTTCGCGTTCTTCTATTACTTCTGCGATTTCCTCTTTGTGTCGGTCTTGAATCTGCACTATCCAGTCGGTCTTCGACACTTTCACGCTTCCGCTGCTTGAACCTTCTTCAAACTTTTACAAATATGAGACATTGAACGTTGGCAAAATTCTCAAGTCATTCGGCAGCTCCAACACATAAGCGTTGTCCGAAATCTTCTTCAAAATCTTACATGGTCCAGTCTTCTTCAGCTTCAGCTTGTTATACGTTCCTGTTGGAAATCTCTCCTTCCACAAATGTGCATAGACTAAGTCTCTTTCGTTGAATGACTATAGCCTCTTCTTTCTATCAGCTCTCAACTTGTATGCCGCATTACTCTTTTCTATGCACTTTCGCACAACTTCATGCACTTCTTTCATATGCTCTGCGAATGATTCTACATCCGCGCTTTTCCTGATTTATGTTCGCAACTCGACCAAATCTACCACTCCATGTGGGCTTCGTCCTTGAACAATATAGAATGGGATCAAACCTGTCGACTGATTCATAGATTTGTTATATGCGAACTCTGCTTATGCCAACACGTTCTCCCACTGCTTGGGTCTTTCGGCCGTCAAACATCTCAAAAGGTTTCCCAAACTTCTTTTTACCACCTCACTCTGTCCATCTATATGCAGATGATATGCCGAGCTAAACTGTAACTTCGTGTCCAATTTCTTCCATAGGGTTCTCCAGAAATGCCCCATAAACTTGGTATCTTTTTCCGATGTGATAATCTTCGGTAATCCATGCAATCAGACTATCTCCTTGAAGAATAGAATAGCAATTCTTGTGGCGTCACTGGTCTTCCCACACATAATAAAGAGTGCCATCTTCGAAAATCTGTCGACCACAACAAATATTGAGCGCTTCCTTGTTGCATCTTCGGCAATGCTAGCACAAAATCCATGCTTAGGTGCTCCCATGGGGTATTTGGTACCGGCAATAGTGTATAGAACCCTGTATTTTGACTTCTCCCCTTTGCCAACTGGAAAACTTGACACTGTTGTACCCACTTACCAACATCTGTTGTCATTCTTGGCCAATAATACTTTTCTTCGACCAATGACTTGGTCTTGTTGATGCCAAAATGACCTACTAATCCTCCGCTATGCAATTCTCAGATTAGGTTCTCTCTAACAGATCCTCTGGGAATACACAACTGTTGTCCCCTGAACAGGCATCCCTCTTGGATGAAATAATCCCAAGTATGGAGTTCTGTCGACACTCCATGGTTCATGACAAGCCTCCCATGCTTTCGTAAAATCCCCTTCAGTCTCATACTCTGTCTTCACTGATTCTATTCATGTTTCCTAAACTGTCGTCGTGTTTAGCAATGCAACTCTTCGACTCCGTGCATCGTCAACCTTGTTCGACTTGCCCAACTTATGTCACAACATGAATGTGTATCCCTGTAGGAACTCAAACCATTTCATGTGCCGTTGATTGAACTTCGACTGAGTACTCAAATATCTTAGCGCTTGGTGATTTGTGTATAACACAAATTCCTTTGGAAAAAAATAATGCCTCCACTTCTTCAATGACTGGACAATAGCATAGAACTCCTAGTAATAGACCGAATATTTTTGCTTTGCATCATCCAACTTCTCACTGAAGAATGCAATTGGTCAGCCCTCTTGGCTCAACACTGCTCCAATTTCCATCCCACTCGCGTTGCAATCGACTTGGAAAACTTTGTCGAAATCTGGGAGCACTAACACTAGGCTCTCAGTGACTTTTTCCTTCAACTTGTCAAAAGCTCTCTCAACAGCTTTCGTCCACTTAAATTCCCCTTTCTTCATGCACTCTGTCAAAGGTGCACAAATTCGACTAAATCCCTGGATGAACTTCCTGTAGAAACTAGCAAGTCCATGGAAACTTCGCACTCCAGTCGCACTTCTCGATTTCGACCAATCCAATATTGCCTTCAACTTTTCTAGGTCCATCACTAACCCTTTACCCAAGATTACGAATCTAAAGTACACCATCTCTTCCTTCATTAAGAAACATTTCTACAGGTTCACTATCAGCTTCTCTTCCCACAGCTTTCGCAATACCTGTCGAATGTGCTCCAAGTGTTATGTCTTGGTTCGACTGAAAATCGGGATGTCGTCTAGGTAGAATACAACAAACTTTCCCAATAATGGTTTCAGTACCTTGTTCATCAACTGCATGAACGTACTGGGTGCATTAGTCAATCTGAATGGCATGACTAACCACTCATACATCCCTTCCTTCATCTTGAATGTTTTTTTCCATTCATATTCTTCTCTAACCCAAATTTGGTGATAACCGCTCTTCAGGTCGATCTTCATGAAGTATCTAGCTCCACTCAAGAAATCCATCAAGTCTTCCATTCTCGGCAATGGAAACCAATACTTGATCGTGATCTTGTTGATAGCTCTGGAGTCTGTACACATCCTCCATTCTCCTCCCTTTTTCGGTGCTAATACTATTGGTATAGCGCAAGGGCTCATAATTTCTCTGATCAATCCCCTATCCAACAACTCTTGGACCTTTCGATTGAGCTCTTGACCCTCTGTTGGATTCATTCTATGCGGTGCCTTGTTTGGCAAACTCGACCATCGAATCAAGTCGATCTTATTGGATATGCTCCTTGTCGGCAGCAATCCCATCGATGCTTCATCGACTACTATGCTCCTGAACTCGTCAAGCATCTTTTCGACTTCGACCAGAATCCTCTCCATTGTGGACCTCTCGACACATGGTCCTTTTGGAATGATAGCATAAGACCTCGATTGATTTTCCTCTTCCGCGAGGAATTCTTTCTTTGAACACATCAGCAATCGCTTCTCACAATAGTTACTCTCGCCCTGCTTACAGTCGGCTTGCTCCTCCTGTTTCGGCTTCAGAGTACTTCTTGTGCCATTTTTCCACACTATGACTGTGTTGGCACGACTATCATAGATCATCTTCCGATCATATTGCCATGGTCTCCCTAACAACAAATGACATGCGTCCATTGGGATTACATCGCACAGCACACTGTCTTCAAGCTTCCCGACCTTGAAGTTAATCATGCACTGTTTGGTTACCTTGACATGATGTCCTTTCTGCAACCATGAAATATTGTATGGGTGTGGGTGTTCCTGACACTTTAACCCTACTTTTTCGATGAACTCTCTCGACACAATATTTTCTGTACTCCCACCATCGACTATGGTCTTGCAATGCCAATCGTTGATCCGCACTCTGGTCTAAAAGATAGCCTTTTGCTGCAGTGGCTCTTTCTCGCCGCGTCGTTCGTCCAGAACCAGTGTCTTCCTGGCTGTCATGGCCCGACTCTTTCTTCTCCCATCACCACTGCTGTCAAATGCCGACTCTGCCCTCTCGTCGACTTTCTCATCCCTTCGACGTCTGGGTTTCAACTCCTTTGTAGCATGTAGGTTTTATGGGAACTCATATGCTTTGTGTCTGACTCCTCAACACTTTTAATAGACTATGGGAAATCTGTCAGCTCCTTTCCTGTCGGATTGACCACTTCGACCATACGCACCTCGACCGCGGTTCCCACCATCACGTCGGTTCTCTTGTTTTTTCTCCCTTGTTGATGTCCCTTCCACACGGTGATTTTCTTCAACAGATTCCCTCTAGGTTCTACTACTTTGGCCTTTCACAGAAACAATATTCGCACCCCGACCAGTCATCCTGCCCTTGGTCGCTGTAGATTTCCTCAACAATTTCTCTTCTACCTTTATAGCTAGTTGATAGGATTCACCGATCGCTCTGAATATTGACAGGCTCAACTTGTCCTATATCGCATACTTCAAGCCATTCACATATCTAATGAAAACTTCTTCTCCTTCATCGGTTTTCCCCAACCGAATCAACGGTCTGTAGAACTTTGTTGTGTACTCCTTCATGGTCATCTCTTTCTGTCGAAAGTTTTGCAACTTTCGGAACAAGGAAATCACATAGTCTCCTCGAAAGAGCTTCCCTTTCAACTTGGCAACCATCCTGTCCCAAGACTTGGTTTTCTCTTTTCCTTTCTTGACTCTGTCAGCCTGTACATTGTCCCACAACAATCAGGCATGACCCTTCAAACTCAGACATGCAGTCCTAACCCGTCTGGGATCCTCGATCTTCTCTATGTCAAATTATTTCTCTATCTCTCTGAACTAGTCGATCAAGTCTTCTGGGTCCAGACTTCCTAATTAGGTACATACTTCTATCTTCATTCGACCTCTCATTCCCATCAGAAGCTTGATGAGTTTATCTTCTGGTTCCTCAGCTACCCCTTCCTGTGCTTCCACCACTTTGACTTCCTCGTCGCTGTGGTCTAACACATCAGGAATGCATCCACGTCTCTGACTTTCTTTGATCACTGCAACTTCATTTGTCAAAGTCCGCATTGTTCGGATGCACTCGTCGAACATTTCATGATCCACTGTGACTGTTGCGCCAAACACTCTTCGTCCTGTACCTCGGACATTAATGCCTCTGTGAGCCATTTTCAACCTCAGTTGAAACTCCCACTCATCCAATTGAAACTGGACTTAACAAGTCATGCACAACTCTACCCAACCTTAGCTGGAGCTGTTCAATGCACTTGCAGGATCTTTTGACTCAACGAATTTAATCACAGACTTACAACCGATCCACCGGCTTCTAATTTCGTCTCTTCTGATACCACTGACATTCTCCTGCTCACAGGATTCTTCAGCTCTGATTCCACCTGACGCAAGTCACCTCTGGACAAGGTTCTTTCTTAACAATTTCACACGACACAACCACACGTTCACACAAAGTTAGATGTAAACAGGATGCCAAAAGTGGCTTCTATTACTTCAAATCAATCAGTTACAATGCGGAATAACAGTAAATGTAAAAAACTAATCTATGTTGGCCTTAGCCCTTACAATACAGAAGTAACTATGGTGTGTTCTCTCTATGTATCGACCTTCACCCTCTCACGGCCAATGCTAAATGCATGCGCTCGTTGAGCTATTGATCTAATCTCAACTCTGGGTTCGGTAGACGTGTGACTGTTCTCTCCAATCTACAAATCTACTACCTGAACTCTGCTCTCTGATCTTCTACTGATCGAATTGAATTGTCTACTCTGTGCCTGCGCATAAGTCTTCTACCCTGTTGGTCCTCTGTTGCGCATCCCGATGTTCACTCCGACACCTGAGACACTCTTCCTTTATCCGTCGAATCCTGCAGACCTGCAATTGTTAGTGCCTCTTCCATGCTGCACAATCTATGCCTATGTTAACATCTGTCACGATCCCAACCACCTGCAATAACTACCTTAACTTCCTCAACAACCCTGAATGGATACCAAGTACTTGCCTTGTCTTCCCGAACTTCTTTGACACCGCTACAGTAATCGGTCATGTCTCAACCTTACTATCTTCTGTTAGCTTTTAATTACCCGTCGGATTCACTTTGCACTTAGGCTTCGCTAGTCCGCTCCGTCCCCCTTGCTTGGCTCATGCCCAAACCTGTCGATGTCATGGTTCGACACATGTCGACCATCGACGCCTTCCGCTCTACCTGTTGTCTGTTGACTTTCAACATGTCAACTCTTGACCTTCACAACATCTCCTATTGGTCACATACCGACTGATCCTGCTTGAATTTTGGACTTCGACATCCAATCTACTCTTCCGCACTAGTGGTCGTTGGTGCTCCCTCTGGTCAGCTTTCTCCATGTCGACTAGCTTTGACTAATTTGCCTAGGCTCCGATGCCCCTGCATCAAGTTGAAAGAAGTGACCTAGATTTCTGAAGAAGAGTTGAGGAGACCGACGGAGCAGTTGAGTTCTTTTTCACCCGGGGAGTCTGATGCAAGACCATTGGGTCCTAGACAGATCAGTCGAAGTTGATCAACATGGAAAGTTGACCAGGGGGAGTGCTGACGACCACTAGTGCGAAGGAATATTGGTAGTCGAAGTCAATGATTCGAGTAGGAGCAGTCGATATGCGATCGACAAGAAAATGCGGAGGTCGAGATTCAACATGTTGAAGGTCGACACATGACAGGATTGAAGAGGAAGGCATCGTAGGTCAACATGCGTCAAACCACGACACCGACAGGTTTGGGCATGAGCCAAGCGAGGAGGAAGGGGTGGACTGGCGAAGCCTTAGAAGGAAGTCGATGGGTAAGTCAAAGCTGACGGAAGGTAGTATGGTCGAGACATAGACCGACTACTGTAGTAGTGTTAGAGAAGTTCAGATCGAGGCGAGTACTTGGTATCCATTCGGGGTTTCTAAGGAAGTTAAGAGTAGTTATCGTGGGTGGTTGGGATCTCGACAGATGTCAACACAGGCAGAGCTTGTGCAGCATGGTAGAGGCACTGACAATTGCAGGTCTACAGGATCTGAAGGATTTGGAGGATAGATGAAGAGTGTCTTGGGTGTTGGAATAGACCTCGGGATGCACAACAACAACAAGGTAGAAGACTTGTGCGTAGGCACAGAGAAAGGGGTTTGATCAACAGAGGATCGACAGCACAGTTCAGGAGTGGATGAGTAGATTGGAGAGAACAGTCACATAGGAACCGAACGCAGAAAAGATCAGAACCATAGCTCAGCGAGCACTTGCATTCAGCAGAGGCCATGAGAGGGTGAAGGTCGACACACACAAAGAGCACACCATTTACTTCTGTATTGTAAAGGCTGAGGCCGACTTAGTTTATATTTTTACTTGTTCTTACATTTTGCATTGTAACTGATTGATTTGAAGTAATTGAAGCCACTTCTGGCATCCTGTTTACATCCAGTTGTTGTGAACATGTCGTTGTGTCGTGTGTTATTGTTAATTAAGAACCTAGTCCAGGTGACCTTGCGCCAAGGGTTAAGGGCCCAAGAACCATCCACAGTGCATAAAGCATGTTATGGATAACCTATATTGGACAAATAATGGTGTTCATATTCCCAAGAAGAAAATATTATTGACAAAGGCTCTTGTTTAATACTCGTACATGATTCCCAAGACATTGTAATGACACTTGCATTCAACTTTGATTCCAAATACACCTTATAGATGGCTCGTGTTGTGGCTTTTATGTTTTGTTCATGGCACTTGAGGTTGAGAGGGTCAATTAGGGATTAAATCCCTTGTTTCAGTTTACAAAACCTACTCATGTATCCCACTTTTATGACCACAAAACCCCCCCAGGGAAAATCCAGGGGCCCCTTACAATTTTTTTTTAAAGTTGGACTTACAAGAAGGTTTTTTTTTATTATTTCCTGACTCGGCCATGTTTGAGGCCCTATGGGCCATCTTTGGTGTGAAAAACACTCATATCCAAATGATTTAGGGCCCAAATCATTTCATCCACATATTGTAGCTCCTGAGTTATGAAACATTCATTTAGGTCTCAATCATCTTCTTTCACCCTCTAAGCATGTTTACATTTCAAATCCCGTGTGGCCTTGCACCGAGCACGACCCTTGCAGGTATGACGTGGAATGATACTGCTCCCCGCTTATCCCCGTGAGCTCTTTGTTAGTTGTGGAGCTTAATCTTCCAGTTTCATAGATGATGTTGTTTCAGTCGTGTTTGTACCCCAGGTTTGGTTATGATCCCAGGACGCGCAACGGGGTCTGGGGAAAGAAATTTTTGTTATGGGATACCAACACCATAATAAACACAATCAATTAATGGTGTAAACGTTATGCATGGCCGCGTGCGCATGTTTTAGCGCGTACGCGCTACAAACACGCGTGCGTGCATATATTTGCGTATGCGTGCGTGGACATTTTGTCCATGTCAACTCACCAATGTGGACGATCGACATTGCCGAAGCAGGGACACACACGTGTGTTTGAATGCGCATGCAGGCCCTTTTTTTTCTGCTCGTGTTCTTCCATTGCGGCCTTTTTGGGTACCAGCCTCGTGCAGGTACCCCTAGGATTTTTTTAACATTCAAGAAACACTAGAGCGTTTTGTGTGTCCATAGCGCATTTTTTCTGTCCAAAACGTGCACACGTTATGTATCACTATAACGCGCACGCGTTATGTATCACTATAACGTGCGCGCATTATGGAATCCTATCCTACATGTTAATTGACATGGCAGACTCGAAGCCCGCCCATGCCTAGTTCTAAGAAACGCACACACGTTTTCAATTTTCTAAACTTTAGCGCATTTTGTGAATGCACGATTGCATCTAAAAGGTCCCTCAACTTCGTGCTAGGGCCCTTACAAAATATGTTGAATTTTTTTGACATATTTGAGATATCTAGCTATATTAGATTTAAGTTACACTTCTATCAACAAATTGCCCATATCTAGGGAATTTAAAGGCATTCAAAGTTACTAAATTTATCCTACACAAGAATTTGGATGTTTCCTGAGTCCTTCATGGTCTCACGCACCTTCAGTTTCTAGATGTTAGTTGCTGTAAACATCTTAGAATGTTGCATTTAGGGATAAGTAACCACAAATTTATGTTGCATCTAAATGTGAAGCACTGCCCACATTTGGAGTTCCTACATACTTTGAAGGGCGTTGTATTGAAAAGGAAAATTGTAGTTGATGGATCTCAAAAGATTGACCCTTCTTCAACACCTATCACTATTAATTGATATTGATGCCTCGCCATTAAAAGAGAAGAAGGCATTGTTCATCTAGAGGAGGGGACTTTTGTAGGTATGACTAGTGGATACCTCCAATTATAAAAACGTTTTTTGAGTTTCCCAAATAGCTTATATATATATATATATATATATATATATATATATATATATAACCTTTTTTGAGTTTCCCAAATAGCTTATATATATATATATATGCTAAGTGAGTTTGGATTTTCTAAGAGGATAAATACATATATATCCATGCAAAGTGCAGAGTGGAAGTATGTATTTTTTGAAAACAAAGATGTCTTAGCTTCAGCAACAGCTATAAACCATAGCTTGGGATATTGATCTGCAAATATGTTATGTAATAGTTGTGATTTAAAAAGTATGGGACCAGTAGATTTGGATTCTCTTTACACTGTGCATTGTTTTCTTTATATTTGTTACAGTTACTATAGGTAGAAATAATAAAAAGCAAAAAAAACAGTAGGTAGAACTAATAAAAAACAAAAAAAAACAGTAGACTCATTTTAAAAAGGTCAACACATGAAAGTTATCATTTTCAAGTATTCAAGTGTAGCATTGGTGGATGATTTGTTCATGTTGATGGGTGGGTTGAACAATAGTTTTTTAATTTAAAAAAATAGTATTTGAAGTCTAATGCACATTCCTCTAAACTGTTATTTGATGTTAAAGGGTAGTTTTTAACTTAAAATTTCATTATGGAAGAGTAAATTTTTAATTAAAACTTCATTGTGGAAGTGTTAATTTCTTATTAAAACTTCTTCATTGAAGGGCAAAAATTTCCACAAAACCTTTTTTTGATGGAGTATAAAAACGAAAAGGTAAAAAAAAATTGTGTGATGGACAAAAATGAATACAAATTCCAACCATGGATCCCATCTTCCTTCTAACATGGCTTATTAACCATTTTCATCTCGGAATTTCATGTATCTTTAAGTCAAATGTATGTATGGTTTCGATCAGATGGTGTATGTTGCCAAGGGCAGTGCCTGTTCCATTACAAGTTTCATTGTTAACTCATCTACTTGAAATATAACGTCCCCTCTTTGCACCCGAGAGGAGGGAGGTGCTCTATAGCCCAATATGGGGGAGATGTTGTAACGTTTGTTCCTAACAAAATAATTAAAAAAATTCATGTCCGTTCATAAAATAAAATAAAATGGAAAGTATTTAAAAAAAATTCATGTTGGCTCATAAAATAAAATATTATGAAAAGTAATTAAAAAATGAATGTTCGTCTATAAAATAAAAACTTAATATGGGGGAGATGTTGTAATGTTTGTTCCTAACAAAATAATTAAAAAAATTCATGTCGGTTCATAAAATAAAAAAATATGGAAAGTATTTAAAAAAATTCATGTTGGCTCATAAAAAAAAATATTATGAAAAGTAATTAAAAAATGGATGTTCATCTATAAAATAAAAACTTAAAACTTAAACCTGGATCTATCAATCAAGAGAGATCAAATTTCTTGAGTTTAAATTATAAAAAAAAATACACCTCAAGACATTGGATCCCTCTCCCTGGTTGATAGATCCGGATTTAAGATGGATCTATGCTGGTCTATTTCCATTCCTATACTAGGTTGAATATCTTGTGATATTGAAATACATAGTGTTAATTATGGTAGTGTGGTAAGGTTCCTCATGACAAAGAAAGTTTTTGAAAACTCCAAAAAGTAGGGAAACCAAAAAAACCCTTGGAAAGTTCTAGAAAGCCGAAAAGTAGTAAAACTAAAGAAACCCCGGAAAGTGCTAGAAAACCCCGGAACTCATGGAAATAGCCCAGCTCGAAAAAAAGTCAACACATGAAAGTATAAATAAGAAGGATGTCAATCTCATTTGCACATCAAACAAGCATTCTCAAGCATAGATCTGATCCAACCCACAAGGAGAGAGATGTATTTTCTGGACTTCGCTACCTTTGGAGAGACTAGATCTTGATCTCTTGTTAACGAAATTGCTCTTATTATCTGGTTTGAGCATACTCTTTATATCTGGGTTACACATATATCGCATATATTTGATGTACTTTATATCTTGAGTAAGACAGGTTGTTGGGTTTTGTTACAGGTTTCCCCATAAATCTCTGTGAACAGTTAAATCTTACAGTGATCTTGATTTGCTTCTGCTGAGAATAATTGAAATCAAATATACTGCTGCTATTATAAAATCTATCACATAGGGGGAGTGAAAGAGCACGGCATGGCAGACGATTTAAAGAATAAAAAGCAAATAGGAGACCATGAACAAGGTCAAGGTCAAACCATGGAAGACCATTTAAAGCGAAGGGAGGAAAATGAAGTAGATGAAGCCACGGCAGAAAACAAGACGCCCGGGGAAGAAAATGAAAAAGAAGATGCAGCCGCAGAAAAGAAGAGGCCAAGGGAAGAAAATGAAGCCACGGCAGAAAAGAAGGGGCCGAGGGAGGAGAATGAAGAAAATCTTATGTCATTGAAGCAACCAGACATAGCTGCGAATGGGATATCTGCATCACCTACTACCTCTGTTGATTTCCACAATGAAGTCCAACCTCAACAGAAACAAGAAGAAGTAAGAGGATACTCAGCATCTATTAATCTTTTCCACGTCCTGCGCGACCGCCAGTTGGGCGAATACGACATCAAGAAGTTACCCAATATTTTACCAAATATTTTAGGGGATTATCATTCATATTGGGATGACTTATATTGTTACCCAATTGGTCATGGCCGACGACACAATATGTGTTATTCATTTTATCAATAACATGACCGGTATTGTTCCATTCAAGCGACAGGTAGATCCATTCCAAATCTCCCCTTTTACTGATGATGACAACAGGCGGATAATTAACGTACTGCCTTGGACATTCCAAAATATCTATACAATCCCCATAATAATTCACTGATAATGAAATGAAGTCTAGGGATACGGCGACGCGGCAACGAAGGTTTATAATTATAAGCGTTGAAATTCGTTCCATAAAAGCAGGACTATATAGTAGCTACAAACAGCTATTTCAAGGTGAGTCCATGATATATGATTGGGATGTTGATATTCCAAATTGCAGGTGCATGATTTATAATCGGTTAGAAAAAGTGTTCAAGTTTTATGAACTAAGAGAATACAGTCAGTTGTTTACAATACCAGTACCAAGTAGCAGTTTACAATACCAAATCAAGGCAGCTGAGGTTCCTGGATTTACATTTGGAAGTCCAGAAAATATGCACATGTTGATCCATCAAAAAATCTTTGATCAATCAATTCTCTTCCGAATTTATTGCAAACGCAATGGAAAAATTCGTAGAGAGTTTTATCTCCCTCTCGACAGACCGCGGGCAGTGGCAGCGATAGAATTCGTTCTCCTTTGTGGCAGTGATAGAATGGTTGTGCAACTAGGAGGCAGACCGCTGGACGTAGTAGACATAAGTTGCGAAAATCCTGTTTACATTAAGAGAACAAATATTAATGCAACGTTCCAGCCCTACTATTTAAGTAAAAGCTCCAAGTTCATCTGCTACGATTGGACAATCGAAAAAGTTCGCGTTTGTAATCTAGAAGGTGAGATTTTAGCCACACTTCAGGACCACCCAGTAGATTGGTTCAATGTCAGCTTTTCGAAAGGTTCTCACATTACAAAATCGGAGGATATTATCATTTCTGTTTGCAAGACAGGTCAATATTTGTACAGCATCAATGTTAGCAGCATTCTCACAGGACAATGCTTGGCAAAGATTAGCCCACATACTGCAAACTGTTCAGGAATCAGACAGGAAGCATTGGCATTTCGAATTGAAGGATTTGCATATGATGAGAGAACCCACGAGATTTTCACGACAAATAATCGGGGAATTTGTTGCGTATGGTCTAACAGATTCCGCAATGACGTTGGAAATATCGATGACTACCCATTCTCTGATCAGAGCACTGATGACTACCAACTCTCTGAGAGCACCGATGATGAACCCTCCGGCGGCGAAGAATCTGGCAACTCGTAATCTCATAAGAAATTAAGTGATAGGATTTGCTTATCTAGAGAAATCGACGCCATGTAATAATTTAATCATCTGGTTTGCCATTATCTGGAACCTTTTGAAGTTATCAAAAGATTATAAAATGGTAGTCTATCATTTAACGTGTATTCCTTTTGAAAGTTGTAAATATCCAAGTTTGTGTATTCTTTCAGGCATTTAATATAATCAGCCAAGTGTAATTAAAACGGGAAGAAGTAATCTTAAGTCTATCTGAGTATGTTTTTAACTATAATCATAACAAAAAAGAATGAATGTGATTTTTTTAATTAAAAATATAATTTTAAACAAAAGACATATATGGGTGAAAAGTACTATTTCTTTTTTTTTTAATTATAATGGTTATGAATTTTTTTGATATTTTATTTGTTATTTAAGATTTATAAAATTTGGATCCATTCTAGCACAACTATTTAATTTGTGGGTGGTAAACATTGATCACATTCTTCTAGTTATCTTCTAAGAATGGTTGGTTCTTCGAATTTTGAACAACTCTCATAGAATCAATTTGGACAGTACACTTGTCTCATCTTCATGCAATCCTAAAAAAGCATAGGTTGTAGTCCACACCAAGTTCTAAAATAAAAAGGCATATCACTGGAATAATTGAAATCAACAAATTTTCAAAAAATTATATTAAAAAATATAAAAAAATTGTACTAAAAAATCTAAAACTAAAACTATGTATAGTATAAATTTACCCTTACTAAAAATGAGACAATTAAAATGTCACATATCATATATCACATTTTAATGTTACCTAAAATGATCAATCATCAAATAATATAGTTACATATTTGACAAATCTATCCACACATTAAATATTCACAATTGGAAATGAGTCCACATAATTAAAGCTTATTACTAACCTCAACTCAACTTGTGATGATCTTCAACTTTATTTAGCATTCCTTAAATATTTAACTAAAGCATTCCTTAAATAAGGTGGTCTCAATTCTTAATATTTTCCAAGCTTGTTTTCTGTTTTTAAACTTTTTGATTAAGATAGTTAATTCGAAAACTTATGAAATAGAGGTAATTAATATTTGTCAAGCTTGTTTTCTATTTTTAAACTTTTGGATTAAGATAGTTAACTCCTATTAAAAAAAAAAATTCTTCTTTGATCAACGAAAAAAGAGTATGAAAAACCCAAGATGCAATGAAAACATGCAGAATTTCGATAATGAATCAGTATGCAATCTAAAATTTACTTCAAAAGCATACAAAATAAATAAAAAACAGAACTAAGACGACAAGAAGTGGGTATAGACTAGAGAACACAGTAAAATACCTCTTGGTGAGACTTCCAGAGGAAAGCAACTGTTCTTTGGTGATATTGACATTGCGGTCCATATGACATACCTACTAGTAGGCCACTTGAGGGGAATCTTGTAGTCTTTGGGGGGGTGCACCAAGCAAGGATGTTGCATTGATCTTAAAAACCAACAATACTAATTGTATTCCTCTCCATTCGTATAACCAAGAGTTTGATTCTTAGACACATTATAGTATGGAATGAAGTCCTCCACACCTCTTCCATAGAGACCCAACTATTCCTTGGCCCAGAGAGAAAACAATCCCATGTCCAAGAACTCCACCATGACTTGCTCCCTTAGTTGCATGTAGTCTCTGTAAACATTGGGCGAAGGAACTGGTAATGGGAAGTTGAAACCCAGAGCGGAAATCAACATGAGGATGTTAATAAAGTACATAACATCCCACTTGAGGAATGATAGAGGGCCACATTTAGAAGAAATTGGTCCTACATTCATTTGCTCCACTAGATCTATCATTGCCCAACCATTTTCAGAGGGATTATTAGGGATCCTTTTGCAAAGCATAGGACTAGTTTGAGCTCAGATCCGCCAAATTGGCCTGCTTCAGCCACAACTTGAGTGAATGTTGCCATGAAATGGATCTCAATTGACTTCGAAAATGTGACCTCATTGAAGAATAAAAAAAATGACGACGCAACATAGGTCATTTTCAGCTGCTAGAGCTTTTTCATTAGCTTTATTTCTTGCTACTTATTCTAAGTCATCTTTCATTTTTCTGGAACTTGCTTCTACTTTCTTACCAAATATCTTGTTTAAATCTATGAGATTATTTGCTCTCATATACACCTCTTAATCCTTCAAAAAATTATCTATATACTAATAATTAATCTTGCATGATAAGCAATGTTGAGCCACCTTCTATTGGCTATCATTTCTCACAAAAATCTTCTCTCCAAGGTGATAAGCATCTAATTCTTTCACATATACCTCTGCTCCTTTGACTTTGTTAAACTTATATTCCCAAACCACAAGTGGGAATGGTGGCCATGAGGCTTTCTTGTGTCCATTTAGAAAGTGTCCAACACCATTGACAAATACTTGCCTCACCATTTACTTCAATATGATATAATCGATCACATATTTAGGCATCAATGAGGGGCTCTTTGAACCTCCTTACATGTGTAGATACGTGCCTTTGGGAGTGAAGTAGTAATCTACATATTCACTGATCATCGCGAGTGTTGCATCCAACATGCAATTTGGTTCTTCGTTAAAAATCAATTTATATAATGGCATGAGGAATTCTTCACAAACCTGATTGTAGAAGCTTGCATGTTTATGGGCCCATAGAATTTGATAGGCCACATATATTGGAGCTTCACTTGAATTCCACTTGCATCCCAGCTTTGGAAAAGGGTTCATGAATAGAATGCAATCAATCAGATAAGAGGACATATAAAACTTAGCTTTCTTTTGCTTGATTCCCTCCTGAGCATCTTTTATTGCTTGCATCATATTTTCTGAAAAAATGTCGTCCCAGTTAAATATTGGGTTGTGTGTTAGTACATGATATAATAGCGAAATCCAACTAAGCTTGTAAATGCTTGAATTGGCTCTTTCGTATATTCTGCATAAAAGCATAGTAGCAACCTTGAATGGGGTTCAAAGGTTCTTGGTCTCATATTCCCCACCAGTCCTTTGTCGCAATTGTTTACCTCGGAGTAATATCTTTCTCATACATTTGGAATGTTCAATCTTTAAACTAGTGACCCAATCATCTGTTAAGAAAAATTTAGGCACTGGTAGTTTGTAGGATTTGCTTATATGTGTAGCCTGAAAGAAGTAAAACCATTTCCATTAGTGCCTGCAATGATCCTAGATTTCACATTTACATATGGAAAAATCCATCCAATCATTTCTGAATATGGAAATAGTTCTGGGTGTGTAGCAACGTTATGAAGAGCATATTTTTTGATATTTTGGTATATCAAGATTTCTTCTATCGTTGAATCGGGTATGTTTTGATCTCTGATGAGGTAGTAGAGATATCCCCACTCAAATTCAAGGGCTATCCCCATGATAGATTCGGTATGATAGATTCGGTATCCTTGAAATGGACCTCCAAGGTTATCTCTGGAATCATTTCTTCCTTAGAATCTGATAGCACCAACCTGGCATTACGCTTGGAACTTTTTTTAGACATATATGAATCCTGAGACATAAAGGAAGCATCATTAGGTTGCATGGGATCCATTAATAACACAACTAGATAGATTTAACCTAAAAGAATAATTACATGAAGAATTCAATGAATAAATTGAACATGTTATCTCTTAATAGAACATTTTCACCTTTTCTTAATCAGATCACCTATTGCAACTAAAATACAAGACAAAAGACTCATATTAGCAACAAATTTGTTAACATCATTCTCATAAAACCACCTATGATACAAAATTATAATTCAGAACTTAAATTCCTATCTAATATGCATGCATTTGGAAGAACGTCGATGAGCTAGGTTTAGCATCTTTATTGAGCAGATGGCCGCATCAGATATCGAGTAAACAAAATAGGGTCGAGTGACGCCTCCCTTTCATGAAAAATGACATGAGACCGGTTGCTCAGATTCGACCGGTCGTGCTAAATGAAAACTTAAGATCTATTGTCTCAACCAAATTTCAGACAAAATTTTACTGAAGAAGGATCCGTCGTCTAGGGTTTTAAGAAAAAAATATGCGTTGAGAACGGGTAAAGGAGCTTAGGGTTGAGTAACCTCCCTACGAGGATACATTTGTACTGGTTAAAATGGCAAGCAAAGAGTCCTGTGACCAAAGGGACGCGTAGATTTTATGGCCTAGACTAGGGTTCGAAGTCATTTTCGCAAAAGAACACGCATTTAAAGTCGAGCGCATAGGGTTAATAATGTGTGCATGAAGAAAAAAATACAGGTTAGGGTTCACGCCCTTCCTCTCAATATGATGCAATTAGGGGTTATAATGTACATGTGTAGCATGTCTTCTAGAACATGGTTGAGAAGAGTGTGTGTCAAACAGAGACACGGTGCATATCCCAAATAATTTCACAATGCAATGAATCTAGAACTTATATGAATAATATAATGAAATTATTGAAGGAAAAGGTGAATTCATTACATATGCATATTAGAGTATAGAAAAAGGAATTAAACGATGTTTTTGTTCCTAAGATGTGAATGGTAGGGGTTTGTAGTACATGGGCTTCTCTAAATGAAAGAAGGTATAAAATGGAAGTATAAAATGGAAGGGTTGGGAAGAGGCACGTCTTTACATAACTTTTTTCGATAATTGGATAGGTATCAATTATGGAACTCATTACCTATATTTTTATTTTATATTATTTATTTTATATTATTTGTTGGTTCCATTATTAAAATACTGAAAGAACATTGCAATTTACAATCAAATGAAGAACTAAAATTGTACAAATATTGAAAGAAGTGTTATGATGCTAGGTAAGTATATAGGTTTAATAATTGATGCCATGGATTAGGATAAATAAATAAATTGAAATTTAAAATTAAGAAATAAAATAAAATAAAAAGTTCGAAATAAAGAAGATATTTTTGTCACATTTTATCCATACACCAAAGAAAAAAAATGAGGAAAACTTTATTCATCTTCACATGTTGGTTATATATTTTCAATGCCGCAAATCTGACATCATCGTACTTCATCATGTGCTTACTAGTTTGGAAAATATTCCAAATGTTTAATATATATCATTAGAACACTAGCCATGAAAAAAATAATGTTGGGTTTGAATATCTAAGCATGATTGTTGAATAGAAATTTTTCAGTAGGTAAATATTGGTTTCCTTCTTGTTAGAAACAAGCATGACTATATTGATCAATTTTTTTAGTGATTTTACAGTCACTTGGGAGCTTTTGATTATTAATTAAAACTAAAAAAAATCATAATCTCCTAGCTTATTTTTCACACTTCAAAAGAAACTATTAACATGTGAAGATTTATCCCAGGATCACATGATGAAGAAAAGTGAATTAAACAACTTAATGGAATTAGCTTTCATTATCAATGTTAAACCTTATATCAAAAAGGTTGATGGGAAAAAATTTATATGTAGCATGCAGTATTCAACTAGTCCACAAGGGAAGCCTTCATCAAGTTTTTCATCTAAAATTCATCCTAGATCATCAAATATATGCATTGAAGTTATTGTTATTTCAATCAATTAGTAAAATCCATAATGCAAGAATACATAATAGATATGTGCATTTTTCAAATGATTAAGAGGAAAAAAAAATATTACTAAAGATACATATGAGTACTTCAATGTCATTGATTATGTTTGGTGGGAGTATTTTTTCAATGATCAAAGCAAGTATGTTTTTAATGAAAATACATTTTTTAAGATTCCATTTAGTTTCCCATAGAGTACACTAATAACATGAAGAAAGAATGTTTTTGAACAATATGAATTTATGTTGGTCTTCCTGGGCTGACCCAGGTTCGGCCATTATTGTAGACACAAAAAAACCCCTTTCACTGGCCCTTTCGGCATCAACTTGTAAACAGATTGACGTCTCACCCGAAGCGAAGTATGGGGGGTTACAGAGTCAGGTTTCTGTAACCTTGGTGATGCGCGAATGTGGTATGCGGCCTTGCAACATGTCCCTTCTTAACATATATGTAACATGACTATATAAATAGATGACTTCGCATTTCGCAGTTACCAACATCCTACAGAACTGCGTTGAATCACTATTATCTTTACTGGTTAACTACACATTCATCATACTTAGTGTTACTTCGTAGTATTCATACACATGTGTTCCGATTACTTAACATATGATTCCCATTTTCATATACATGAAAGAAAATACATAAACATATAAGAACATGAACTCAAAGCATGCCATAAACTCACACATAACACACAAATTTACATGGTTCACCCACCAAACGAGAGCTACATCCACATGAACTATTATTATATTACTTGGAAGGGTAACAGTTCCAGTCTGCACACACAGCTACAGACTCTTCTCTACAATCATATCTCTAAGCACTCAGTGTAAAATTAGTCAAAGCAGATCTAATGAACAAGTAAATCAATCACAATAGATGAACATAGAAAATATGGTGTAAAACTGTGTAAAACATGCACAGTGCTCAATATCCCAATAAGGGTGAATAATTACAATACAATAATATGACAATGTGAGTGAGCAATTCGAATTGACTAAGAAGGTCATTCGAATCATTGAATAGAGTAGCTTGACTCCAACTAGGAGTCCTCATCATGAATCAGTGGTGGTCATCAATGCACAAGAACCAGTCATACAGGTGTCAAGCTGAGTCTAACTGAGTGTGTCATGTGTAACTGAAGTGTGTAGCACTGATATAGGGAAGGAGACTCAGTGGAGGGCGCATGGGAGGCTTAACTGAAGTCAGAACAAGTCATCTAGTCAATCTGGAGGTCCAACGGAGTGAAACAGTCAGTCGGGAGTGAAACTAGCCCCAAATCAGGGAGAATCGGAGCTAACTGAGTGTAAACTGAGGTGGTAGGCGAAGAAGTGTGCCCTTCTCTGGAAGTAGGTGAGAAGTGGGTTCCTTCCTGACTAGGAGGGATAAAAATCTGAAGTAAGTGGCTACCGGGTGCTAGAATAAGGTGGGTAAGGTGCTGGAGGCATCACATGGTGACTGGGCTGCATGCAAAATGCATGCAAACCCTAGAATTTGCATGCAAACCCTAATTGCATGCAAGGTCCTGAAAATGATGATGTGGATATCCGAACACCCCCCCTCAAGCTAGATTATGATGTGCAAAAAAAAATAATGTAGGGCCCTGGTTACTAAGACCAAAGGTCACCCCAATACAATAATAATCCAAACTAATAACAGTCAATAAACCAAGGAAATGGGTAAAACCTCATGGAAAAAATACCCCCCCACACAAAATAGACTGTAGCACACCAAAAGATTTAATTGCTCCAAAATCAAGTAGATATGTCTGGAGGTATCTTACTCTTGGGAGTAAATGGATCATGCTCCAAAAACATGTGCTTGAATTCTCCATCAGTGGATGCAAGCGAATGTGGAGACTTTATGAACTTGCTCTTCATACCGAAAATGGTGAGAACAAATCTGAAAATATGAGGATGATTCTGGAACCTGTGATTCGAACCAAGTGAGGTAGGAATAGCTCCAATCGGATCAAATAGATCTTGAAACTTGAACTTCTTATCAGTGGAAGTTAAATCAGCTCCAATATTTGACAAATGGTTTCTTGAGATCTCCTTTGAACCAACAGGGGTGAGATCAAAACCAAAATCAGCAAAAAGTGCATGAGAATTGAACTCAAGCGAATGGTAGTGCTCTTCATCTTCCGTAAAAATCTGAGAAACTTTGCAAATGATAGAACATAAGTCTATAGGAGGCATGCAATCAAGGAGGGCGAATTCTTCACCTCCAAAATCAGATTTTACCTCCAAAACTTCAAGTAGATCATTATTCTGCATACCAGCAAACTCATGTGAAAGAGAGGATTCAAGAACCTCTTCAGAATCTAGAGTGTGAGCTTGTTTATCTTGCTCAGAATTCAAAATAGAAGACTTTGAGAGAATGAGTGTTGAATCTCCAGTTTCTTCTTCATCTTGAACAATGGATGAGGCCAAGACATAATCGGAGAGAGCACATAAGGAGATCTCACTGGGCTTGTTCTCCAAAAGGCTAGCATGATCCTCTTCTTCCTGCTTTCCAAATTCTCTGTCAAGTTGGACCCATAGATCACTTGGATTTTCAGCAGTATTACTGAGGTAGCACATACAAGGAGACATAGCAAGACACATTGCTCCAAAATCTCTGTCACAATCATTGAGCCAATCATTCTCCTCTTCATCGGAATCAAAATCTCTTGTATTACCAATGCACATATCAAAAAGACATTGTCTCTTCAAGAATGCAATCATCTTTGGTTTCCATTCATCATAGTTGAATGGAGTAAGAATATTTTGTGAAGAAGAAGTCTCCATCTTTGCATTAGCGAATGCACATGGAGGAAGTAAGAAACCTGCAAATCACACACAAACAAACACTATGTTTTCAGCCTTGCATGAACATGAGTGAATGCACATGAGATTTTTGCATGCTGCTGCTGAAATATATTGGTGAGAAATTCACTCAATCTTCATGTAGAACACCTGCATAAAAGAGATCTTGTCCCTGCCATGGCTCTGATACCATGTAAAATTAGTCACAACAGATCTAATGAACAAGTAAATCAATCACAATAGATGAACATAGAAAATATGGTGTAAAACTGTGTAAAACATGCACAGTGCTCAATATCCCAATAAGGTGAATAATTACAATACAATAATCTGACAATGTGAGTGAGAAATTCGAATTGACTAAGAAGGTCATTCGAATCACTGAATGGAGTAGCTTGACTCCAACTAGGAGTCCTCATCATCAATCAGTGGTGGTCATCAATGCACAAGAACCAGTCATCCAGGTGTCAAGTTGAGTCTAACTGAGTGTGTCATGTGTAACTGAAGTGTGTAGCACTAATATAGGGAAGGAGACTCGGTGTAGGGCGCATGGGAGGATTAACTGAAGTCAGAACAAGTCATCTAGTCAATCTGGAGGTCCAACGGAGTGAAACAGTCAATCGGGAGTGAAACTAGCCCCAAATCAGAGAGAATCGGAGCTAACTGAGTGTAAACTGAGGTGGTAGGTGAAGAAGTGCGCCCTTCTCTGGAAATAGGTGAGAAGTGGGCGCCTTCCTGACTAGGAGGGCTAAAACTCTGAAGTAAGTGGCTCTCGGGTGCTAGAATAAGGTGGGTAAGGTGTTGGAGGAATCACATGGTGACTGGGCTGCATGCAAAATGCATGCAAACCCTAATTGCATGCAAGGTCCTGAAAATGATGATGTGGATATCCGAACACTCAGTTGTAGAGTTTGTTCTCTCTTAGTCTAAATCTACAATCCAAAACAATTACAACAATTGGTTGTCTGAACAAAATACCAACAACCCTTCCTTATACAAAAATACCCGTGTGTGTGTGTGTGTGTGTGTGTGCCTGAAGGTCACATATTACAATAACTACGGGCCAACCCCCATAGTACCCTTAAACCAAAAAACCTTGTGGTTCTCCTATAGACCACGCATATCTTTTACTTCATTGTCCCTTCAACGTCGCTTCTTCTGACTCTGACACTTCTCTGACAGGAGAATTTTTTACTTCTGAAGTGGCGTGTCCTTTACACCATTCTTATTCTTTACTTTCTGCTCCTGTAGCAATCAGGTCATCACTTGGTTTTTAACGGCTTCAACCACCTTTGGTTATCCTTAGTACTTCGCCTTTACTAAGGAGACAAGTTCATTTCATGTCGATTGTACTTCGCTCCATACCCTCTGCCCGGGAATTGTGGAGTCTCTTATCTCCAAAATTGGTCAAAGTTAGGCCTTGCCTAACTGTACTTTGTTTCAAAAACTTGCTTTACTTGGAATTCTCCCAACAATCCCCTAACACTTACTTGTGGCTCATCCCCGAGTCACTTACACTAGGCTTCTTTGGCTTCGCAGTACTTGGGGTGCTCATCTTTGCTGCAAATTCTTAGTATGTTTCGCTCAACTTCGCAACGGCCTCCTTAGTCTCTTGCTCAAATTCTTTCACTGTGTTGAGAAACATCATGTAGATAGGTTCTTGCATTTGGTCCTTTATTGTTCTCTCTATTATTAGAATCTCTTGCAGCTTCTCCTCTACCTCCTCAGAGAGTTCCAATGCCTCTTCTTGCATAGGTTCCAACTTCGCTGAAATTTTGGCTTCCTTTGCTCTTAATGCCTTCAACACTTTCTGAAGTTCCTTCGTCTCTGTGAACTTCTATATTATTTTCCTTGGCGTAAAATCCTTCATAGTCGTGTTCACTGTTTCAAGGTCCTTTTGCTTTTTCTGGACTTCATCCTGAATTTTTTGTAAGTCTGGGTCTTCCTGCAACATGGCCCATGACTTAGTCACTTCGTCAAACAAGTCTTGACACCTCGCAACTTTTGCGGAGATGTTCTCTGTTGAAGTCTTCAATTCTTCAGCCCTTTCTTCTTTCACTTCTGGCGGAGTTCCATGTTGTTGCCTTGACTCTAAGTCAGCAATCTTTTCTTTGTAACCAATCTCCATATATTCCATTTTTGCTTTGAGATTGTCTACTGTAGCACCAATTTTAACAATGCTTGCTTCCACTTCCAATTCTTCTTCGCAATCTGGGATCTTTGCACAAATTTTTGCTACAGCCTTCTTTAGCTTTTTCTGCTTCTCATGAGCATTTGCTAGCTCATTTCTTTTTTCTTTGCATTCATTCCCCAATTCTTTATAACTTTATTCTAACTTGAGATGTTGGTTGTAGGAAATCATATCTTTGTCCTTGATTTCTTCTACCACTTGCAAGTGTAGATCATGTAGTCGTTCAATGGGTAACATTCCCACATTGATATCCAAATATGTGAGTTGCTTCGCACCTTCAGTGATTTCATTAGACGAAAATATCACGTTCGTTGGCTCTATGTGGACTAACCGAGGTCGCATTGTGAGTGCATGCGCTTTATTTTTCTTCATCTTGAATCCTTTTATTTGTCTTCGGAGTCTGATTCCCTGATTAAGTCTCTCTGGACTTGCTCTACCCTTACTACCATGATCTTCAGTTCTGCGATGCTCTCTATCATGCTTGCTTGGAGTTTCTCTTGCCAACTGTATTTCATTGCGAGCATTTCTTCAATATGCTCGTGGACTCTGGCTGCGATGCAGTCCTAGTCATCTTCATGCAATTACGTTTCAAGCGGAGTCTTACTTGCTTTCTGCTTCTTCCTCTTCGATCCTTCTAACACATCTGTGTCAGGATTTTTCCTCTTATCTCCTTCTAGCAGGTCTCAAGTCTGTTGCTCTTGTTCTTGATCTTACTCCGGGTTGTCTGTTTCATTGATGCTTTCCTCAGATGTCGTGATCAATGTCTCTAGTGAATCGATTTTCCATTCGGGCGGCCAATCTTCAATGATGAGGTCAATGTTCTTCTCATCCAACTGATATTGACCCTCATACCATTCTGGGTTATATGGTTCTCTAGGTTGTAAGCGATAAAGTGAAGGCCCGCTTTAAATCTCATCTTGCGGATGTATGTTGTCATTATTCCCTTCGAAATGCATGAAGTACGCCTGATTACTTTGCATAGTTTCTCATAGAATGTGTACAACTGCATGTTGTTCACCCTTTGTCTGTCTGGCTTCGAATTGCTCCGCATGTTCGCATATCTTGGTCCACGGAAATCTCTAGCAAACACTGGTACATTTTGTTGGTGTTTTGGCTCTTTCCAACCCACAAATGCGATCAAGACTATAAGACAGCTATAATGAAACTGATAGTCATTGTCTTGCGCATATTCTACATCATCTAATAATTCATTCAAAAGGTAGTTCTCCCAATTGAATTGCAATCCATCCTTAGCCTTATCAGCCAAGGAGATCGCAGCGGACGGCACTTCTGTCAATCTGCATTTCCTTAGTACTTTTCCTGCGAGCAACTGAACCATGAACCTCATGGAAATATCCTTAATTTGATTTGCTTGATAGCAACGGGTTCCTTTTACCAAGTCGAAATTGCTTTTCATCCTCCTTAAAAGTTCTTTATCTTTGTTCTTGACTACGAACTTTGTTGCAGGTTCAGTGCCTCATTTGCTTAAGTGTGTAATCCTGTAGATAAGGTCAATTTTGATATCAATCTTGCGGTCTAACCACAAGTAGCCTTGGTGACAACATGACAGTAATGTCCGCACAACTGCGGTGAACTCTGGACTTCGGTCAAAATGTGGAATTCGAAGTAAATTCAACAATCCTAAGGACTGCAACGGCGCAATCCAATCTTGCGCTTGAATTTTCATTTGCTTGGTGGTGTCATCATAATGTCTGCACATATACTGATCCAGCTGAAACGGTGGGTACTTCGTTTCGTGCAGCAAATCATGATCTGAGAACTTGTATTATGGAATCTTGCCTAGCAAATTCTCCTTCTCTAGAACATGAGTTGACATCGGCGGCAATGGGATATCGTATTGTGTATTCTTTTTTCAGTATGACCATTGGAGTATCATCTCTTCACGGCGGGATGTACTCGGCTATCAGCATAATTGGTCTCTGATGAGGTTTCTCTATAGGAAATGCTTTCGGACTTTATGCAGTCTTCGGCTTCTCTGATTCTGTAGCTTTTTTCTTATATTTTTGTTTATGCTCTGGTGTGTGCCGCGGTGAGGCTCTAGAAGTCCCACCTTTCTCTGGCACTGTTTTCTTCACTGGGGTCTTCATAATTCCTTCTAGTCTAGACTGATGGAATTCTCTTAATAGATCCTATAGGATTTCTTGCTCAGACATAAACTGTCGGACTGCTCTGTTCTCAACTAGTAAAAACTCAGAAATTACTCGCAGTAAAAATTAAAAGTCATGGTAAAACCAGTAACTATGCGATCTTTACTATTTATAGCCACAGCTTCACTAAGACGTGCCCAAATATGGGTAAGTTAACATTAAATGTTATGTCTGTTATCCAAATATTTCTTATATCTTGGTCCTTTCCTTTCGTTAAATGTGTCTTCAACGGACAAATATGCTTTAACGCAGGAAAATCTGGTTTCCCAAAAGTTCTGTATAACGGCTAGTTTTTGACCAAAATTGTAACAGCTAGTTTCTCCAGCCTTGTTGGCGGTTAGGTAAGTGGCGAGGTTCACTTTGCATTTCCTTCTGTTGATGTAACTTCGTAACACTACCCTCTTCCTTTGACTGAAATTCACAACTTTGACTTGCTATGTGTGCTTCGTAGCACATCTTCAGATCTTGTAAAATTCGCATTCTAACAAAATTATTGTGTGCAGACTCTCTTCCTTGTTTTAGTGTCCAAATTCAACTGCACTTGACACTTAAACACTCTTGCATTGCTTAAATTATTCCTATAGGAGTAGGGCCATCCCTGTAAGGCTTTATTCTACTCCCATTAACAAGTCCTTGCAATTTTTTTCCAAATAATGTGGTTAACTGAACTGCGCCACCATTAGTAACATGCTTGACAATGTATGGTCCTAACCAATGCATTTTTAATTTTCCGAGAAATTTTATAAATTTGTTATCATAAAGGAGGACAAGGTCTCCTACCTGGATTAATTTGTGCTTCATGTGTCTATCATGCCATACTTTTTCTCTATCTTTCTGCACTTTTTGGTGAAATCCTGCAATGAAGCGGTCTTCCTCCAATCCAATTAACTGTAGTAGTCTTTCATCCATTGTCTCAACATCAGCCATATCTGTAAATGCTGCAATTCTCAAGCTTGGTACTATGCATTCCATGGGCATGATAGCTTCATGTCCATATGCTAACCTGAAAGGTGTATGGTCTGTCAAATTTTAACAAGTTGTCCTATATTTCCACAATATTGCTGGTATTCTAATATCCCAATCATCCCTATTTGTATTGCATACCTTGGTTAATGCATTTTCCAACACTTTGTTAAAGGCTTCTACAGTGCCATTAGCTTGTGGATGATATGGTGTACTCTTTTGATGGTATATATGAAATTCTTCTGTCAAGGCGTCAATAGTTTTATTCAAAAAATGGGTTCCCTGATCACTCATTAGAATCTTTGGACATCCAAACCTTGTCAAGATGTTCTCAAAAATAAACTGTGTAGCGGTAACTGTGCTACAGTCCTTCATTGGTTTTGTTTCTTCCCATCTAGTTAGGTAATCTGTAGTTGTAATAATGTATCTCGAGCCAGTTCTCTTCCCTTATGGGTTAATAGGTCCCACAAATTCAATAGCCCATTTATCAAAGGCTTGCAATGTCAATTGTGGCATCAATGGCATCTCATATCTACGATATGGCTTCCTTGTTCTCTGGCATACATCGCAATTTCTACAATATTCCTTTGAATCTTTATTTATGGTAGGCCACCATAGTATTGCTCTCAAAATCTTCTATGCAGTAGATTTCCCTATGTAATGTCCTCCAGATACTCCTGAATGTGCTTCAACAAGTATAATGGTTCTCTCATGTTCCAGTACACATCTACGCAATACTTCATATGGTCCTAATTTGTATAATTTTCCTGCAATCAGGGTAAAATCAGTTGATCTGACCAATAATTGTTTCTTATGTTGCATATTAATTTCTGTGGGTGCTAACCCTGTAGTGAGAAATTATACAATTTCTCTGAAGTGGTCATCTGCTATGTGAATAGAAAACAACTACACATCTGGCAGGTTATCCTCCAAATTATTAGGTTCTTCACCTGACTCGATTCTTGAAAGATGGTCAGGTCCTGCTTTCAATCTTCCTGGTTTCACTATGATCTCAAATCATATTCCTGAAAAAGTAAGAGACATATGCATATTCTTCCCCCTAACACTGGATTATTGACCAAGTAATTCAAAGTTGAATGGTCAGTGAACATGCAAAAATGCGAACCTAGCAAATAGTATATGAATTTTTGCAATGCATACACCATATCTAAGCCTTCCCTCTCTGTCATGGTGTAATTCTTTTTTGTTGAAGATATCTTTCTACTTGAAAATGCAATAGAATGGTCGATGCCTCCATCACCCGGTTGTGCTAGTACAGTGCCAAGTGTTATAGATGAAGCATCTACATGTAGATGAAATGGCTTGTTCCAGTCAGGAAAGAATAGAATAGGCGTTATAACCATCTTCTCTTTCAGTGTGTCTAATCCTTTTTGGAAATCTTCAATCCAATTGTATTTCTCTTCTTTTTTCAATAGTTTCTCCATATGCGTGGTTATCTGCGCAAATCCTTTAATAAATTTCCTATAATATCATGTGTGTCCCAATGTAGTGCGTAGCTGCTTAACTAAATTAGGCGTTGGGAGGTTTACTATGATCGCTATCTTCGATGGATCAACCATCAATCCTTTCTTACAGACTATGTGTCCCAATAACTGTAGCTAGGGTTTTCACCCTAGCTTGTGCAAATGAGCACCTACTAAGGAGAATGGACTCCTTAGTAGCAGTTCAATAAACAGTAATAAAAAGACAATACATTGAAATGGAAATTACTTCTAAACATGTGCATGAGACATAAGAGGCAAGAAATAATAAATGGTTTTCTTTGTATTAAAATTTACCTCCAATGTGAAGGTTGGTGAAGTTCTTGCAATGATCCAAGAGGGTTGCTCCAAACTCCAGCTTTGCTCCTTCTCTTTCTCCAAATGGTTGAGAATGGGCCAAAGGGGCACTCAATGGTGAAAATAGCTCAAGGGTGAGCTAGGGTTTCAAGAGTGATTTTGGCAGAGTAAGGATATGTTTGATTGTGGATATGAAATGAGGGATCTCCATCACCTATTTATAGTATTTCAATGGTGGAGTGTTGGCCCATGGTTTTCGGAACCATATGGTTTAGGTCAGCTGTATAGGGTTTTTTTCTCCTTTTTTCCTCTTTTTTTTATATTTTTATTCCCTTTTTAGGGGGTTTTTGCTATTTTTGAGGAATTTTGGATTATTTTGGAGGAAAAAGGGGTTTTTTAGCCTTTTGGAGGCTTTTTTGGTGGTTTTGTGGCCTTTTGGAGGCTTTTGGGGCCTTTTGGAGGCTTTTTAGTGGGATTTTAAGGGTTTAAAGGAAAATATGGTAGAAAATATGGACAAATGAGTCATGTAATGGGGTAGATGAGGTAGTGAGCACTTTTTGGATGTTAACAGATTGCCCCCTGATGTGTGAGGGCAGGAGCTCATCGTATGGACGATAGACATCATAAGTCTTTTAATGGTTTTCCTGGGGTGTGGAGAAGAGAAGGAACGAACTAGAGCCTGAAACAATGGTCCTGAACAAACTGCAAAAACTAAAAATACATGACCTCAATAATGTATGAGGAACAATCTGAACATATGGACGAGGCGGGCATTCCCATGCTCGTGTCAAGATATAGAACAATAATAACAATGGGGTCCAAAATATGGGGACCTGAAATATACATGGCCTCAAATAATGTATGAGGAAGAATCTCAATATATGGATGAGGCGGGCATACCCATGCTCGTATCAAGATACATAAAAATAACAGTGAGGCCCGAAAAAAGGGGACCTGTAGGATACATAGAGAACCATTGTGTACATCATAAGGGTCTGGAGGGGACACAAATCTGGGACATACTGCTGGGCTGACCATGTCTGAGCTAAGGAACTGATACACTGGAAATGCACCAGTGCTGCTGAGTGTGGTACCAGAGGAACTGATGAGCTGCTGGATCATAGTGACAAGGGGTCACACTCTCAATGGTACACTAAACTGGACCGGAACTGGGTACTGAAGGAAGCATATAATTGGATGGCTTCCGAATACAATCGCCAACGCAACCCGGACATCCACAGGAACATATAGCTGGTCGTTCCGAAGTGACTCACCAATGTGCTAGAGTCAGGGGAAATCTGGGGTCTTCGACCAATAACTGAAGGGATATAAACCCTGCGCGATTCTCAACGATGCGATCAAGGTGTTGAAGTCGAGCATGTGAGAAACAACCACTCGGAGAGGCAATGATGACTCCTCTCAAAATGGTTCATAGGCATTCACCACTGATGGTGATGGGTCCAAGGCGCAGGGACCTCTGGGTCTATCCTCTGGAATAGAGGGGCTGTCGTCGACAGAGGGAGACCTGCAACTAGAAAGGCAATGATGTTTCCTTGATAGAAGCACGAGGTGGAGAATCGAAGTGTGAGAGTACTGATGGTAGGACTAACATATTGTGGGGGATAACTGGGCAAGTAGAGTGGGTGGACTCAAACTTCCTTTGTTCAGAGTACGATGGCGGGGATGATCGGGCAGCAGATGAAACTGACTGATGGGAAAGGGATCATAGCTGTAATGGATCAAGGATAGTGACTGGGATGAGTGAGACTCAAGCTGGTGTAAAATGGCAGGAGACTGCAGAATACTCTGAACAAAGGTGACCTAATTGGGGGTGCTGCCGAGATGATTGATCATAGTGCCAGGAGGCACGGGGGGACTTCTTCATGGGTTAAGGAACTACAAGAAGTGTGTGTAAAATGGTACTGTCGTGTGGATTTATACGAGCCCAGGACAGTTCATGCTCGTGATTGCTTTCAATTTTAAGGAGTCTGAAAGCGATAAGAAGACTCTGAAATAATGGAATGGTACTGTCGTGTGGATTTGTACAAGCCCAGAACAGTTCATGCTCATGGTTGCTTTCAATTTTAGAGATTCTGAAAGCGATAAGCAGACTCCAGGGGTTTCTTTTTCGTGTGTTAGTCTCCAAGGCCCAAAGAAGCATAAAAGGATGCAATGAAGAACTCTTCTAGCCGGTGTGACTAGAGTATTCCTTTTTCGTAATTAGTCTACCAAGTCCGGAAAAGGGTTAAACTTATACCAGATAGACGCCCTTTCAGGTACTTTAACGAGCATGAAAGGAAGCAAGATTGCTCAGCGATCTTTTCATTGTTTTAGGAGTCATAAAAGAGCTTAACAGAAACTCCCTAAGTGCCTTTTTCGTAAAGGACTTGTCCGGCCCGAAAAAGGGATAAAATTATACCGAACAAAAGGAATGGTCAGGCAAGGAGGAAGTGCTCAATCAAGGAACATTGATGATGACCAAGAACGAGGGTGGAGGGGAACACTGATGGGCCTCCTTGCAGGATAATGAATGGTGCCAAAATAACGAAATAACTGCAGTATGACAGGAGTGAATGGCTCATGTAAAAAATTGGAACAATCCGATGGCGATCGATGTGGCACGCAAACCGAGGCAGCAAGGTGTTGGGACACAATGTTGAAACTGTACCAGGTGAGAGCTAAAAATTATCTCAAGCATATTCACGAGCGCGGAAAAATGAATTCGGCAATATAAAAAGTGTCAAAAATGGAGAACGGTCGATGTGGCACGCAAACCGAGGCGACGGGGGCATTTTGGAAAAAATACCCAAAAAATATGGAGGTGAGAGCGAGAAATGATCTCAAGCATCATCACGGGCTCAGAAAAATGAATCCGATGATATAAAATATATCAAAAATGGAGAGCAACCGAAGTAGCACACAAATCGAGGCAACTAGTGGCGTCTAAAAAATGCTCAAAAAATGATGTGGAAAAAATAAGAGCACAAGTTGACCATGATGACGGTCTCATCGTGCTGATTCCAGTGGTGGAAATGGTTCAAAAAATGGACTCCGTATGGGTTCAGAATGGCCGAAACAAGAAAAAGTCAACGGACTATAAATAGTGAATGGGTCCAACATGACAAGTGTCATTTGTACTATTTGACTTTGACTAGTGATCAGAGTTTACCAGAGGTGAGTTAGCGTTTTTGGACGATCCGACCGACCGATTTCAGATCTGGGAGATACAGGTATTCCGTCAAACTCATACCTGCATGTTTTTTGGGTTCGGGGGGTGGGTAGTGGGTCCCAGGGGTTATTTGTACGGTCCACGTGGGGTGGACCGCGGGTTTGTAGGAGGGAGTCGCGGTCGTCGACCGCGGGTTCCACGGCGGATGACGCGTGTGGAGACCGTAGGGTTTGGGTCAGAACACACGGTCTAGGACCGCGTGTTCCGAGGCTGGAAACGCGGTTTGGTACCGTGTGTTCGGCCCCGACAGGCGCGGTGTTGGACCGCGACTGTAGGCCAGATAGCCGTGGTCGGAAACCGCGGCAAGGGGCCCTAAAGCTGCGATTGGGATCGAGCTGTTAGGGTTCCCGGGGGGAGGGGGGCAAGGTTTTTTCTTTGACATGAGTCTGATGAGTTTGCCTTGTGTGTTTGACAGGATGCTGCTGGTATTGTGGAGAGAGCGGGAGATCCCGGATGAGATAGTGACTATCATACGGGAGGATCGTCACGTGCGGTAGGTGTTGGGGCTATGCGGACTACTGAAGTTCGCGCAGGTACCTATGATGAGGTCAGCAGGGTTGCTGCTGAATAGGCTTGTGAGTTTCTGGGAGCCAGACATACAGGCGTTCCGGGTACAGGGTGAGAGGGTGGACCTCACCCTGGCAGATGTATACTTCCTGACGGGGTTGCCCTGTCTGGGAAGGGTGGCGGATACGCAGCCGCGAGTCTCCACTGACGTAGACATGGAGGATATGCTGGAGCGGTACTGTGTTCCAGAGGCTAGGGTGCATAGGAATGCACTCTGGGTGGTGGACATACAGGAGACAGCAGTACGGGCGATGGCAGCATGTGTGGTTCGGGTGTTGGGGTCCCAGTCACCTGAGAAGGTGTCCGGGGGCCAGATGCAGCTAGTAGAGCGTGTACTGGATGGTGTCCACTATGCGTGGGGCCAGATGTTCCTTACCTGTGTTCAGCGGCAGCTGACATCAGTGAAGGAGTCTAGCAAGGGGTTCTATTACGGATCCTCTCTATGTGCTTTCTTTATGGAGTGGGTGCCTACATTGCGGCCACGGGTGCAGGTCAGGGCAGTAGGATTGAGGGAGCCGCGCATGCTGCGGTGGGGAGAGATGAGGCGCCGCCGGGGTGGCGGTGAGGTGGGTAGATACTTTCCCGAGGAGTTGTACCTTCAGTGGTTACAGATGTCACTGCCACTGGATGACTACCCGTATAGGGATATGGACTACACCGGGGACCCAGAGGCACCACGGGCACCAGGACAGGCATGGGGAATAGATGGTATGTATTGATTGACTTGCATGTGTTGGATGTCAATATTTACATATGATGTGGGGTATGAGATATATTGTTACTGACTGATGTGTGATCTACAGATGTTGGTCCGAGACCACCGCCAGGGCATGTGGCTCACAGAGGGCATGTGGCGATACCATCCCTGGCAGGCCGAGGGGAGGTGCGTCGACGGGACGCGGAGGGGACTTTGGAGTCCGTACGGATGCTGCTGGATCGGTTGCTAGTTGGAGTGACCAACGAGGGGTGGCGGGACGTGGATCCAGAGGTGATTCAGGATTGCATGAGGGCGCCACGGGAGTTCCGATCGATTGCGATCCGGGTGGCCATCTTAGCGGACAGGGGACGGGCGCATGAGCCTGCAGGGGATGAGGAGTTGCCAGAGGAGGAGCGAGGGGAGGACTCGGAGGCAGCTGATGCAGGTAGCAATGCAGGGTATGACTCTCATTAGGGAGTGCAGTGGAATCCCCCCGATTTTTGTAGCTCCGGCATGTATCTTATGAGATGTATAGATATTTTTTGTATAGCTGAGTACGAGGGTACTCAGGACATGTATAGCAGATGAACATGTATTTTTTGATATATATATATATATGTGCACATGGATGCACCTTTTTGTGATGATGTTTTAGTGTACGCACGTGGAGGCGCTTATGGTTTGTTGTATGTTTGTACTGCACGTGGATGCAAGTAGCATAGGGTGATGGGCACATGGATGCCCCTTGTGTATTATATGTGATGCATTGCACATGGATGCAATAGTAGGATTAGGCACGTGGATGCCCCTGTATATGAATGGGTTTTTAGTTTTTATTGCACATGGATGCAAATGTGGATGTGATGATAGGCACGTGGATGCCCCTTGCAATCTTTTTGGGTTTTTATATATTTTTTATGAGATGTTGTGTGATGATGATGCATGATGGGGGTTTTACATGGTGGGATTGATGTGCCAATCTAGGATGTTGTTATCCATTTGATCTGCGACACTATTTTGATCTCTTGGGACATGGGTGAATGTTATGGATTCAAATTGTCGGCTGAGTTGTTTTGTTTGTAGGAATTTCCTAAAGAGACAGGGATCACACACCTGGTAGCGGTTGTTGAGCTGGGAGACAAGTAA
Source organism: Larix kaempferi (assembly GCA_027924585.1). NCBI lineage: Eukaryota > Viridiplantae > Streptophyta > Pinopsida > Pinales > Pinaceae > Larix > Larix kaempferi. The sequence continues at coordinate 8,121,220 of BSBM01000386.1, read as the reverse complement.
CTGGGATTCAAGGAAAACATGAAGGTGACATATGCCCATCTGGAGGGCAGCAGTCAGGAGACCGATCACAGCATCATACTCCACCTGGTTATTGGTAGCAGCGCCTATACATATTCCGTCAAGGTGAATCAATTCATGTGAAGGGGAATATAAGACCCATGCTGCAGAAGCCAGGTTTGGAGACCAGCGGCTTGCTCCATCAGCGAAGCCAATGTAACGAGTTGGAAGAGGGTCCATCTGTGATCATGCAAAAATGGTGAATGTAAGATTGCGGTAAAAAAGGTGAAAAACAAAAAGAGAGCAAACTGTACAATGCGGCTCCATGGGGCTGCGAGGTCATTTAGGGATAAAAGCGTTTAAGATACAACCCATTACGGGGGTTGCGCAAAGGGCGACCTTCGGAGTCAGTTAAAATGTATGCTGCCTTGCCGAGACAAGTATGCATGATGTAAGGGCCTTGCCACATGGATTCAAACTTTCCTTTACCAGTTTTGTCATGGGCCTGGTCATAGGCGAGGACGAGGTCCCCTTCACGGAAAATTTGAGGGTGTACATGTTTGTCGTAACCATCTTTGGAGCGGTTCTTGGCGGCTTCAATGGTCTAGAGAGTGGCACGATGGTCCTCATCAGCTTGTTCTAGTGTCAACAGACGGTGCTCGAGTGGGGAGGTGTCTGGGAGAAGCTCGACGGCGATGTGTAAGGCAGGTATCTGACACTCAATGGGGAGGACAGACTCTACACCGTGGACTAAATGAAATGGGGTAAAACCAGTGGCGGTCTTGGTGGATGTACGGTAAGCCCATAAGGCAAGGAACAACATGTAGTGCCAATTGGACTTATGACGGTCAACAGTACGTTGGAGAATGGTTTTTAAGATTTTGTTAATGGCCTCTACTTGACCATTCCCTTGGGGGTAGTAAGCAGAGGAATACTGATGTTCATACTTGAGGAGGGTGGATAACGCGCGCCAAACGAAATCTTCGAAGTGGGAACCATGGTCTGAGACCAACTGCTTAGGGACCCCGAATCTAGTGATAACGTGGTTAAGAAAGAAACGGGCAGCGGTGTCAGCTGTACAATTGAAGGTGGGCATGGCTTCCGCCCATTTGGTGAAGTAATCAATGGTAACAATGATGTACTTATGGCCGTTGGCGGATGGGGGTCTACATTCCATGAAGTCGATGGCCCACTTACAAAAGGGACCAACGGTGACGACTGGGTGTAACGGAGCGGGTGGTGTCCGGGCCTTGGGGGCAAAAAGTTGGCAATTATGGCAATGTTTGACTGTCGTGATGCAGTCAAAAAAGAGTGTGGGCCAGAAGTATCCAGCGCGGATGACCTTTTGGGCGGTGGCCATCCCATAGAAATGGCCGCCGCAGGCACCGCTATGACAGTCATTGAGGACAAGTTCGGCTTCCTCGTGTGTAAGGCAACGACGGAGGATGGTGTCCACCCCACGCCGGTAAAGGAAATCGCCAAAGAGGAGATATCGAGAGTCCTGGTGACGGATACGACGTCCATCATGATTGACGTTGCATCTACTCTTTTGTGTGCAAAGGTATAACAAAATATCAACGTACCATGGGTCCTCAGACGAGATGGTGAACAAGTGATTGTCGGGTAACTCATCCGAGATTTGCGGGGGATGGCAGAAGGGAGGGGATATCAGTGATGAGCTGGGCTAGCGCGAGGGATTTAGTGCTCTTAGGGGTTTTGAAAGTGAGGTCATATTCCTGGAGGATAATGACCCATTTCGCAACGCGACCTTGCAGGAGCTGCCGATTTAAAAGATAGACCATGGGGTTGGAGTCGGCGACAACTGTGGTATGACTGAGCAAAATATAGTGTCGCAATTTTTGGACAGAGAAGACCACAGCAAGGGTGAGTCTTTCCTCATATGGGTAATGTAGTGGTGGGCCAGACAAGGTCTGGCTGATGTAATAAATGGTGTGCTCTTGGAGAGCGGCATCTTCTTGTACAAGGACTCTGGACACGGCATGTTCGGATGCCAAGACGTAAAGGATGAAGTCTTGATAGAAATCCAGAGGGGAGATCAAAGGGGCTTGTGTGAGAGCTTTCTTGAGGGCTTCGAAGGTAGCTTATGCTTGCGCATCCCAAACAAAGGGTATGTGGGTACAAAGCAGGCGTAAAAAACCATGAACTTTGGTGGCGTAATCAAGAACGAAGCGACGAAGGAAATTGGATCGCCCCTGCAGACTCTGGAGCTGTCGAAGCGTACAAGGGGAGGGAAGGTCTAAGATGGCTTAGACTTTCAGGGGGTCAACAGCAATTCCTTTCTGGGAAATAATGAAACCCAACAACCGGCCTACCGGAATACAAAAGACACACTTGTGTGGGTTCAAGCGGATTTTATATTTGCGACAACGCAGAAAAACTTGCCGGAGGTCGTTAAGGTGGTCTGATCGTTTCTGGGAACGAGCTGTGAGGTCATCAAGATAGACTAGAAGGATATGGACCAAGTCGTGAAAACAATAGGTCATGGCCCGCTGGAAGGTGGCACCAGCATTTTTAAGGCCGAAAGGCATGACGCGATAGGCAAAGGTGCCCCAGAGGGTGGTAAAGGCAGTCTTGTACTGGTCTTCCTTACAGATCTGAATTTGGTTGTATCCGGAAAAACCATCCATAAACGATAGGACTTCATGTCCCGCACATGCATCGATGAGTTGGTTAATAAATGGCGTGGGGAAATTGTCTTTGGGACAGGCGCGGTTTAAATCACGCAAGTCAATACAGACTCTAATGGTGCCTTGTTTTTTGTTAACTGGAACGAGGTTTGAAACCCAAGTGGTATATGCAATGGGATAAATGAGTCCTGCCTTGTGAAGTTTTTCAACCTCAGTTTTAACAGCGGCGATCTTTGAAGGATGAATGGGGCGCTGTTTCTAACGAAGGGGGGTACATCAGGCCATGTGTCAATATGGTGCTCTATAATAGCGGGGTCGAGACCAGGCATTTCGGTATAGAACCAGGCAAAGACATCACGGAATTCTTGGAAAAAAAATTTGTACTCTCCAATCTCTTGTTCACTGCAGGAGGCTCCTAAGGTAATGCATTCAAGGACACCAGGTGGGTCAGAGATATCTATGTGGATGACGGGTGAGATGTTGGCCATGTTACCTTCCTTGAAAGCCTCAGGAGCAGGAATAGGATCCTTAAACCAGTCGACTTTGGTGGGAAGGAAATCCTTGGACTCAACCGCAAATTGGGTAGCTGTGGTGGAGGAGGAATCTTCTGGGAGGAAGTACGAACGATGGTGCATGTCGTCCCAGGGATAATCCAGGGCAGTGAGAGCCTCAAGAATCTCCTCATCATTGCGAAAATTTTGGGATGTCAAATCGGTTGACGAGGGAATGGTAGTTGAAGAGATCATATAAATGGTGTTAACCTCTCCGGATGGGGATGAGATCAGGGGGTGGATCTCCTCAATGGTGGGGGGTGTTGTCTCAAGATCCACATTATTCATCTCGTAGAGTGCTGCCCTGTAATCTGGGAGATCAGTACAGTGATGTGAATAATGGCCGTAAATACCGCATATTGCACAAGGGTGATTAGTACGCAGTGATTTATCACGAGGCTTAGGGGTTGGATCTAGTTTGACAACCGGTATGTTGGGGTCATCGTCAAGCATTTGCATGTGTTCCTGTAATGCGGGTAACTGTGGACATTGATGAGTCGGATGGCCTAGCTCATCACACAACGAGCATTTGGGGGGAGCACGAAACACAGGGGGTGGTTTGACTGCGTTGGGCGGAGGCATAGCAGTGTAGGGTTGTGGGCCTTTGCCCCTAGTGTGCTTGATGAGAGGGGGGGGATTCGTAGAGGATGAAGGAGTAGTAACACCAGGAGGTGGTTGACTAGTAGTAGCCATGGGTTGCACCGGTTGTAGGACGACATTTGGTGTTGGTGGGGGAACGGGAGGCGATAGATACCACATGGGTAATTGTTAACACCCAAAAAGTGTTCACTACCTCATTACCACATTATATGGCTCATTTGTCCATTTTCCTACCATTTTTCCCTTAAAATCCCAAAAAATCCCATTAAAATGCCTCCAAAAGGCCTAAAATGCCTCCAAAAGGCCACAAAACCCTCAAAATAGCCTTAAAAAGGCCAAAAAAAACCCCCTTTTCCTCCAAAAATAGCAAAAATCCCCTAAAAAGGGAATAAAAAATATAAAATAATGAGGAAAAGGAGGAAAAAAACCCTATACAGCTGCACAAAACCATGTGTTTCCTAAAACCATGGGTCAGCTCTCCACCACCAAAAAACTATAAATAGGTGATGGAGATCCCTTATTCCATATCCACAATCACAAGCACCCTTACTCTGCCAAAATCTCTCTCGAAACCCTAGTTCACCTTTGAACTATTTTCATCTTGAGAGCCACCTTTGGCCCATCCCCAACATTGGAGAAGGAGAAAGGAGCATTCTGAAGCTTGGAGCATCCTCTTGGACACTGCAAAGGGCTTCATCAACCTTGACACTCAAGGTAACATTAATATAAAACCATTTTTTACATCTTTTATTTATGTCTCATGTAATGTTTAAAGTAGTTTGTTAATTGTTGTTTTAGCTTAATCATTTAATCATTATTGAACTGCTACTAAGGAGTCCATTCTCCTTAGTAGGTGCTCATTGGCACAAGCTAGGGGTAAAACCCTAGCTACAGTTTTGGCGACTCCCCTAGTTTTCGAATTTCTGGTTTCCGTTTTGAATTTTTTTTTACTTTCGGCTGTCCCTTTCGGCCGCCGCATACCGCGTCTTTTCCCTCTGCAGTCGCGTCCCGACCGCGCCTTTCAGGCCTTTACCTACGATCCGACCGCGGCTCTCAGACTGCTTCCGACGCCCTGCCGGCGGATTCAAGTCTGTTACCTGCGATCCGACCGTGGCTAATCAGCCTGTTTGCCGCGATCTGACTGCGCCTGTCGGCCTTTTTCCGGCGTCCCGACTGCGGCTTTCTGCCTCTTTCGTGCGTCCCGACTGCGCCTGTTAGCCCTTTTTGCCGCGACCCGACTGCGTCTTGTTCCCTATTTCCTGCGTCCCGACTGCCTCTGTTGGCCTGATAGCCGCGACCTGACCGCCGCTGTTTCCCTTAAACCCGCGGTCGGCCTGTTCCAAATCGCCACAGACCCGCGGTCTGATTTCTGCTCTTTTCCTGTTTTGAGCCCAGCCCCTTTTGCTGCAATATTTTCTGCATCTGAACAGCCCCCTGTCTTACCTGCAGTTCACTACCTTACAGCCTTTCTGCAACATAATTTCTGTTCCTTTTACAGATTTCATTTTACAAATTTCAGTATTTTTAATTCAGAAAATTTTGCAAGTTAAACTTTCAATTTCAGTATTGTTGATAGATTGGAAGTTGCCCCCCCTTGTGGCACTTCTATTTTTGGGATCATTACCTCACGAGCACACACTCTGTCACATAAAATCAAGTGAGCCTTAAAAAGTACCTAACTAAACCAACATTCTAACCCCACTTGGGGAACACAAAAGAATCATTGTAGTTAGGTAGGATCAGGGGGATAGGCTTCCAATAACACCCCTTGGTTATTTCACTTGAGACATAGTTGTTGTCCAAATAGGGAACCAAAATCCCCTAGTACTTTTTGGCACGGTCACGACCAGTTTATCAGAGGGCCTCTCCCTTAGGAGGGTTGAAGTCGGGAGACTGGTTCCGGAGGCCTGAGTGGAATACCGCACTCCATTCAGTAACCGAAGGGCTACCTTTCGCGGTTCGCGGGATATCCCTGTATAGGGGTATTGCGGTCAACGAACTAAACGGCAGATTCACCTTTCTGGACGTGTCATGAACGGGGTATCTTAGTTGCCATTCTTCTAGGATTGACTACCCGGTGTCCCTCCCGGTAGGGGGATATCATAGCCACTTGGCTTTCCTACTCATATTGTCTGACTTGGATTTCATCACCTTGCAGAGGATATGTTTAGTTGAGTCAGAATACTTTTAGTTAGGTGTTTGCATGCTCCTTTACCTCCCTTTGGTCTAGTGAGTCCACCATTTTATGTTTCTAGGAAACCTGCTGCTTGTTGGTATTCTGACCATCTTTGTTGTTACTCCACCTATCGTAGCACAGCTGCTGCAGTGGGTGTTTTGAGTTGGTTGTTGGCCTGAGTGCCTTGCTTTTTAGCTCTCCTTCTGCACACTCGGTTGCATTAGGATTTTTGAGCTGTTTTTATACTCACCTCAACCCACAGAGATTTGACACCATCTGTCACCATTGAGTCCCCGAGACATTCTCGGTGCCTCAGGGGCGAGCCCCCACAGCACGGTTCTCTTGACACCACTCGTCACAGATTCCGATCATTGTCCGTTGATACCACTCATCACAGATCTAGAGCCTTGTCACTTGACTCCACTCGTCAGCGACGTAGGACTCCGTCACCAGATAGTGACGCACCTTACTTTACCTCTGATTCTGACGAAGAGTCTGAGAACCCTATTTATACTGCCCCTACTAGCCCCATGGCTGGCACGACTTCCACTCCATTTGTCATAGGGACCAGTGGTGGCACATCCACCACTACACCAGTTACTACACCTGTTTTTGGTATGCCCTCCATGGGGCAACCATCTACCGTTCCCCTCACGGTACCTATTCCCACAGCGGGAATACCTATCCCCACTACATCAGTGGCTCACACTACCCATGGTGGTGCTGGACCATCCTCCACTATCTCAGTTCCCCCACTTGGGGGCACCACCCTAAATCTTGTCCCTCCACTTGGGGGCACTGGCCCCAACTTGGTCCATAGCACTACTGTGTCACAGCCTTCTTCCAGTTTGCCATTCATGGCTAGCCTCAACCTACCTGACCTGGCCAGATTGACCAACGATCCCATTCGACACGACCCTACATGGCCTCATATGCCTACCAAGCTCCCCTCGGACATCCCTAAGTTCGAGGGCAAGGCCGGTGAGGACCCACAGAACCACATCATGTCTTTCCACCTATGGTGTTCCTCTAACTCCATAGTGGATGACTCTGTTCGCCTCCGTCTCTTACAGCGCACCTTCACTGGCTCTGCAGCCAAGTGGTATATTGAGCAGCCTCATGGGACCCACGCCACCTTTTCTTCCCTGGCCTCGACCTTCCTGCAGTTCTTCCAGTTGCCAGTCCGCTATGACGCGGGCGTTGAGATCCTTCTATCTTGTAGACAAAACACGGCTACCCATATCACGGATCACATCCATGAGTGGCGTCGACGCCGTAGCTTATGCAAGATCAAACTTGACGACCGTATCTTCCTCGATTGGTTCCTCAAGTCCCTGCTTCCTGTTATTGCTAAGGATGTAGCTTCAGAAAGACCCCAGTCTGAAGAAGAGGCCATCCTTAAGGCACAGCAGTTCGACCTCATTTACGCCCAGTTGGGTTACCTTTATACCATTATACCTGACGCCCCTCGCGGCGAGTCCTCCCATCATGATGCGCCGGGGGCATCCCACGCTGCTGATGGTATCATTGGCCGTGTTTCTTCGCATCCCCAACCATTTTCTATAGCACGTCCTACCCCTGGCCCCGACCTGTCGAGGGCTACCTCCCAGTCTGGAGCAACCAACTCATATGCTCCCATGACACATCACCATTCCCATGGACCTTCGTGTCCACCTCAGTGCTTTGGGTATGCGACTCCTGCTTATGCTCCTCCAGTCGCCCCTCAGCCTTACTACCATCAGCAGACTGCCCCGGCTCCTGCGCCTTCACAAGCCCCACCAGCTTATTATCCGCCACAGGTAGCCCCTGCGGCACATCCACAACCTGCTCCGCAGTCCTATCAGCCACCCTCTCAAGTTGCTGCACCTGCTCAGCCTCAACCTGCATATCATCCTCCGCAGCCTGCTCCAGCACCTGCGCAACCTCAGAATCCACCTGCTGCCCAAGGGCAAGTTTACACCCAACAGAATCCGCAGCAAAACCAGAACAACCAACGTAACCAGGGCCAACAGAATCGCGGCAAGGGCCGTAATCGGGGAAACAACCAACCTGCGGACCAAGCTGGTCAACCGGCTAATCCCCCTGACAACAACAACGCGGCCCCCGCTAATCAAAACCCTGATCGCCCGCCCAAGCAGGCTAAAAACCCCAATCTGCGAACAAACCACCCTTGTTCTATTTGCGGAGTCTATGGACATTACACCCACGCTTGCCCACATTTAGAGCGAGCTCGGCAGCTCTGGGTTGACGAGGCCCATCGCCAAGGGCATGCGGCTCCCCAAGCACCGCCCAACCCCCCCCAACCTCAGCAACCCCCTTTGGTGCTGCAAAACCCCTTACCGACCCAAGGCGTAGTGAACACTCAGCCGTTGGATCCCCAGCAAGCCAATGCACCCCAACAACAACAGATCACTTACGCTGCTCCTGATCAACCCATGTTTGACTCAGGTACCCACCACTTGCTGATGATGTCATCTGCTGACGTCAACCTACAGACCCGTCGGAACCAATATGGCTCCACCTCTGAAGCCACTCCCACGGATAAACCTACTAACGCTCATCCCACCGATCAGGCGTTACGTATACCTCCGCCTCCCATAGACGGCGCTGCGAAAGCACCTCGTTTTCCACTTCGCCGAATCAACAATAACCCTAATGCGTGCGCTGCGTCAAACTACAACATCGTAGACGACCTAGCCCAATCTCCCGCAGCCATGTCTGCGTTAGAAGTCTTGAAGAACTGCCCTTCCCAGCGCAAGACTTTACTCTCCGCCATTGGAGGGATTGACCCAACCGATTCGCATTTGATGGCCTTTGATTTAGACCAGTCTGAACCACGCCTACCTTCCAGCTTAGCCTTCCAAGTTACTGTCTCCGTTAGGAACCTTGTTATCCATCGGTGCATCATCGATGAGGGTGCCTCCACATGCGTTATGTCTACATTTGTATGGCAGAAGCTAGGATCCTCTCCTCTCCAGCAGTCCACTACTGCGTTACGTGCCTACGACGGTCGTTCGGCCCAGCCTCAAGGCCTCCTGCCCAACGTTCCTGTCCAGTTAGGTGGTAAAACAGTCCTTATTGATATAGAGGTAATCAATGCCCAATTAGATTACAACCTTCTACTTGGCCGCAGCTACATGTATGCCATGCGGGCGGTTGCCTCTTCTGTCTTTCGCACCATGATGTTCCCCCATGAAGGACGCGTGGTTAAGATTGACCAGCTCACCTACTATGATCCCAGTGCTCCGGCGGCACCGGAAAACGTTCTCCCCATGGTTGAACAACCTGTTTCTCCTGCCACCACTTCATTTGTTTCCTCTTCGGGGCCTGGAGTCTACTCAGACGCGCCGATGACCTCCACCTTTCAATCCATTCCTCCGCCGTCATCTACGCCCGAAGTCTCTGACTTATGTACCTTGTCCCACGACAATCTACCACCTAACACTCAACCACCCTTGTTGCCTAAACCACCATTGGTACCTAGCCACATTGGTGTTACACCGATCCATACGATCCCCTTCCTAGTCCCTCCGTCGGGAGTAGTAAGCGCCCCGGTCATGGCTACCCTTAGCCTCCCTGGGTTAACCTTGGGATTACCTGTATGGTATCTTTCGCCTCCCGTTCGCCCGCCGACACCTGATGTCGTCCTCCAGCCGGTGCAACCCATGGCTACTACCACTCAGCCACCTCCCGGTGTCTCTACCCCTTCGTCCTCCACGACACCTCCTCCTACTCCCAAACCCACTGGGGGCAGAGGTCCTCAACCTTACACTGCTGTACCACCTCCAAAGACAGTCAAGAACCCTCCAGTGTTTCGTGCTCCTCCCAAATGCTCGCTGTGTGACGAGTTGGGCCATGCGACCCATCAGTGCCCACAGTTACCCGCATTACAGAAGCACATGCAGATGCTCGACGATGACCCCAACATCCCAACAGTCGAACTAAACCCCACTCCTAAGCCTAAAGATAAGTCCCTACGTACCAACCACTCCTGCGCCATCTGCGGTATTTACGGGCACTATTCACATCATTGTCCCGATCTCCCGGATTACAGAGCGGCTCTCTATGAGATGAACAATCTGGATCTTGAGACGGCACCACCCACCATTGAAGAGATCTACCCCCCAGATTCTTCACCTTACGGAGAGGTTAATACCATCTATATGATCTCTTCCAACACTACTCCCTCGTCAACTGACTTGATGACACAAACTTTCCATACTGATGAGGAGATTCTTGAGGCCCTTACTGCCCCGGATTATCCTTGGGATGATATGCACCACCGTTCCTATTTCATCCCAGAAGCATCTTCCTCTAGCACCGCTACCCAATACGCGGTCGAATCCAAAGACTTCCTCCCCACTAAGGTTGACTGGTTCAAGGACCCTATTCCTGCTCCTGATGCCTTCGAGGAGGGCAACATGGCCAACATCTCACCTGTCATCCAAGTTGATATTGCTGCTCCAGGTCGTGCCCCTGAACTTATTACTTTAGGAGCATTCTGCAGTAAACAAGAGATTGAGGACTACATAAACCTTTTCAAAGAATTCCGTGATGTCTTTGCTTGGTCCTATACCGAAATGCCTGGTCTTGACCCCGCAATTATAGAGCACCACATTGACACCTGGCCTGACGTAACCCCCGTTCGTCAGAAACAACATCCTTTTCCTCCCTCAACGTTCCCAGGATATGCCCCTGAGCTCATCACTTTAGGAGCCTCCTGCAACGAGCGGGAGCTTGAGGATTATACACAACTCTTCCAAGAGTTCCGTGATGTCTTTGCTTGGCCCTCTAACAGAATGCCTGGTTTCAACCCCGCCATTCTCAATCATCACATAGACACACGGTCAGAGAAACTCCATGTTCATACCGAAACCAACTCTGAAGGCCTCCCTTTACGCAACCCCCATGAAGGGTTGCATCCTACGGAATCTCTATCCATAGAATAACTTGCGACCTCATGGGTCCACATTGTACAGTTTGCTCTCTTTTTGTTTTTCACTTTTTTACCATCATCTTACATTCATCCTTCCTGCATGATTACAGATGGACCATCTTCCACCTAGTTACACTGGCTTCGCTGACGGCGCAAGCCGCTGGTCTCCCAACCTGGCTTCTGCAGCATGGGTCTTGTACTCCCCTTCCAACGAAATGATTCACCTTGACGGAATATGTATAGGCGCTGCTACCAATAATCAGGCGGAGTATGATGCTGTGACCAGTCTCCTGACTGCCGCCCTCCAAATGGGCATAAGTCACCTTCATGTGTTCCTTGACTCCCAGCTACTTGTCTCCCAGCTCAACAACTGCTACCAGGTGCGTGATCCCTGCCTTTTTAGAAAATTCCTGCGCACAAAACAACTCAGTCGACAATTTGAATCCATCACATTCACACATGTCCCCAGAGCCCAAAATCGTGTCGCAGACCAAATGGCCAACAACATACTAGACTGGCATATCAATCACACCATGTAACATCATGCATCATCATCCCATAGCATCTCATAAAAATACATATAAAAACCCAAAAAGATTGCATCACATCCACATTGGCATTCCTGTAGATACACCACATGCATATCCATAGGGGCATCCACGTGCCTAAACATACATATATCATGTTGCATCACATAAAATACACAAGGGGCATCCACGTGCCTAACATCCTAACCTACTTGCATCCACGTGCAATGTACACATATCATAACACATAAAGCGCATCCACGTGCGTACAAATATAACACATCATATAAAAGGTGCATCCACGTGCATATATATATATCAAAAAATATACATGTTCAGTGCTGTACATGTCCTGAGTACCCCTGTACTCAGCTATACAAAAAATGGCTATACATGCCTAAAGCCTCATCTACATACATGCCGTAGCTACAAAAAACTCGGGGAGGAGTCCCCTGCATCCCCCTAATGGGAGTCGTATCCTGCATCACTGCCGGCATCGGCTGCCTCTGAATCCTCCCCTCGCTCCTCCTCCGGCAAGTCCTCCTCGCCTCCGGCCTCCTGTGCCCGGGCCCGGTCCACCAAAATCGCCACCCGGATCGCGATGGACCTGAACTCACGGGGTGCCCCCATGCAATCCCGTACCACATCAGGATCGACATCTCGCCACCCCTCGTCGGTCACTCCTATCAATAACCGATCTAGCAACTCCCGTACAGACTGTAGGGTCACCTCTGGATCCCGGCGTCGCACCTCTCCTCGTCCCGGCAAAGCTGGAACGGCCACAATACCCCGCCGGGCCACATGCCCTGGAGGTGGCCTCGGGCCCACATCTGCAAGATCACCCATAGATCAGTCACAGTATATCTATCTAATATCATATACATAAAATTTGACATACATAACATGCAATACAAACACATACGTACCGTCGGGACCCCATGCCTGTCCTGGTGCTCGTGGCGCCTCCGGATCTCCCGTAAAGTCCATATCCCGATAAGGGAAGTCGTCCAGTGTCAACGGTATCTGGAGCCACTGCAGGTACAACTCCTGCGTAAAATACCTACCCACGTCGCCGCCACCACGGCGACGCATCATCTCACCCCAACGGACTATCCTCGGCTCCCTCATCCCTCCTGGCCTAATCGGCACCCGTGGCCGCAGGGTGGGTACCCTCTCCATAAAGAAGGCACATAGGAAGGACCCAAAGCAAAAGCCCTTGCCATCTTCCTTCGCTGCCGTCAGCTGTCGCTGAACGCAGGTCAGGAACATCTGGCCCCAGGCGTAGTACGTCCCATCTAAGACGCGCTCTACCATCTGCATCTGACCCCCAGACACCTTCTCCGGTGACTGGGAGCCCAATACCCGCACCACACACGCCGCCATGGCCCGCACAGCCGGCTCCTGTAGGTCCTTCACCAGGAGTGCATTCCTATGCACAACCGCGTCAGGACCACAGTATCTCTCTAACATGTCCTCCATGTCAACATCCGCGGCAACCCGCGGCTGTGTATCTGCCACCCTGCCCAAGCAGGGCAACCCCGTCAGAAAGTAAACATCGGTCAGGGTAAGGTCCACCCTCTCACCCTGTACCCGGAAAGCCTGTATGTCCGGCTCCCAGAAGCTGATCAGACGGTTCAGCAACAATGTTGCTGTCCGTATCATAGGTATCTGTGCGAACTTCAAAAGTCCGCACAATCCTAGCACTGTCCGCACATGGCGGTTCCCTCGAATGAAACCCATGGTCTCATCAGGGATCTCCCGCTCTCTCCAAAGAACCTGGGGCATCCTGCCAATCACACAATGTGAACTCATCAGCCTCATGACAACTTAAGAAAAATACTTTTCCCCCTCCCAGAAGCCCTACTAGCTCGGCCCAAAACCGCGGCTTTCGGGCTTCCTGCCGCGGTTTCCGACCGCCGCTGTCAGGCGTATAGCCGCGGTTGCCAACCGCGCCTGTCATCCCAAAACCCGCGGTTGGGTGCCGCGTGTTCCTCTTTGGAACTCGCGGCACTCGACCGTGGTTCCATCTAGGAATCACGCGGTCTCCAACCGCGTGGTTCGGCCCGAAACATGCGGTCTCCAACCGTGTGGTTCGGCCTGAAACTCGCGGTCTTCAACCGCGGTTTCGACCCCCTAACCCGCGGTCCACCCCACGTGGACCGTACAAATCAACCCTGGGACCCACTACCCAACCCCCAACCCGAAAAAATATGCAGGTATGAGTTTAATGAAATACCTGTATCTCACGGATCAGCAAACAGCCAGACGGATCGTCCAGAAATGCCACCTAAGCTCTGGTCCACTCAACTCACAAGTCAAAGTCAACAAGTACAAATGACACATGTCATGTTGGACCCACCACTATTTATAGTCAGTTGACTTTTTCTTGTTTTGGTCATTCTGGCCCCATACGGCGTCCGTTTTCCGAACCGTTTCCACCATTGGAATCAGCGCGACGTGACCGTCCTTATGGTTACCTCGTTCCATTATTTTTGCCCTGTCATTTTTTTTGCCCATTTTTCAGACGCCACTAGTCGCCTCGGTTTGCGTGCCACATCGGCCGTTCTCCGTTTTTCACATGTTTTATATCATCGGATTCATTTTTCCGAGCTGGTGATGATGCTTGAGATCATTTCTCGCTTTCACCCCCCGATCTTTCGGGTATTTTTCCGCAACGCCCTCGTCACCTCGGTGTGCGTGCCACATCGGCCGTTACCCGTTTTTAACATCCTTTATATCGTCGGATTCATTTTTCCGCGCTCGTGATGATGCTTGAGATCATTTCTCGCTCTCACTTGGTACAATTTCAACATTGTGTCCCAACACCTTGCTGCCTCGGTTGGCGTGCCACATCGGCTGCCATCAGATTGTTCCACATTTTTACATGAGCCATTCACTCCTGCCATACTGCAAATGTCTCGTTATTTTTCCACCATCTCATCTACCCCGCAAGGAGGCCCACCAGTGTTCCCCACTACCCTCGTTCTTGGTCATCATTACTGATCCTTGATTGAACACTTCCTCCTTGCCTGGCCATTCCTTTTGTTCGGTATAATTTTATCCCTTTTTCGGGCCGGACAAGTCCTTTACGAAAAAGGCACTTAGGGAGTTTCCGTTAAGCTCTTTTCTGACTCCTAAAAGAATGAAAAGATCGCCGAGCAATCTTGCTTCCTTTCATGCTCGCTAAAGTACCTGAAAGGGCGTCTATCTGGTATAAGTTTAACCCTTTTCCGGACCTGGTAGACTAATTACGAAAAAGGAATACTCTAGTCACACCGGCTAGAAGAGTTCTTCATTGCATCCTTTTATGCTTCTTTGGGCCTTGGAGACTAAATCTACGAAAAAGCAACCCCCTGGAGTCTTCTTACTTGCTTTCAGACTCTCTAAAATTGAAAGCAACCACGAGCATACACTGTCCTGGGCTCGGAAAATCCACACGACCGTACCATTCCATCATTTCAGAGTCTTCTTATCGCTTTCAGACTCCTTAAAATTGAAAGCAACCACGAGCATGAACTGTCCTGGGCTCGTAAAATCCACACGACAGTATCATTTTATCCACCCACTTCTTCTAGTTCCTTAACCCATGAAGAAGTATCCTCCCATGCCTCATGGCACTATGATCGATTATCTCGGCAGCATCCCCAATCAGGTCGCCTTTGTTCAGAGTATTCTGCAGTCTCCTGCCATTGTACACCAACTTGAGTCTCCCTCAGCCAGGTATCCCCCCAGATCCATTACAGCTATGATCCCTTTCCCCTTAGTCAGTTTCATATGCTGCCAGATCATTCCAATTATCATACTCTGAACAAAGGAAGTTTGAGTCCACCCGCTCTACTTGCCCGGTTGTCCCCCCACAGTTTATCAGTCCTGCCATCAGTACTATCACATTTCGGTCTTGTACCTCGCGCTCCTGTCAAGGAAACATCATTGCCTTGATAAGTTGCAGGTCTCCCTCTGTCGACGACAGCTCCTCTATTCCAGAGGATAGGCCCAGAGGTCCCTACGCCTTGGACTTATCACCATCCGTGGTAAGTGCCTACGGATCATTCTGAGAGGAGACATCATTGCCTCTCCGAGTGGTTGTTCCTCACCTGCTCGACTTCAGCACCTTGATCGCATCGTTGAGGATCGCGTAGGATTATATCCCATCAGTCTTTCGTCGAAGACCCCGGATTTCCCCCGACTCTAGCACATTGGTGAGTCACTTTGGAACGCCCAGTTATATGTTCCCGTGGATGTCCGGGCTGCGTTGGCGTTTGTATTCGGAAGCCATCCAGTTCCATGCTTCCTTGAGTACCCAGTTTCAGTTCCAGATCCGTTCCAGTTCCGTGTACCATGGAGAGTTTGACCCCAGTCACTATGATCCAGCAGCTCATCAGTTCCTTTGGTACCACACTCAGTAGCACTGTTGATTGTTCCAGTGTACCAGTTCTGCAGTTCACACATGATCCGCTCAGCAGTATGTCCGAGATTTGTGTCCCCTCTGGACTCTTATGATGTACACAGTGGTCATGTATCTTACAGGTCCCCCTTTTCGGGCCTTACAGTTATGTTTATGTATCTTGATACGAGCATGGGTATGCCCGCCTCGTCCATATATTGAGATTATTCCTCAGTTAGTATTTGAGGTCATGTATATTTCAGGTCCCCATTTTTTGGACCCCATTGTTGTTATTATGTTATATCCTGATACGAGCATGGGAATGCCCGCCTCGTCCATATGATCAGATGATTCCTCATCCATTATTGAGGTTATGTACTTTCAGTCCTTGCAGTTGTTCGGGATCGTTGTTCCGGGCTTCAGTTTGTTTCTTCTCTTCTCTCCACATCCCAGGAAAACCATTCATGACTTATGATGTCCATCGGCCATACGATTAGCTCCTGACCTCGCACATCAGGGGGCAATCTGTTAACACCCAAAAAGTGTTCACTACCTCATTACCACATTATATGGCTCATTTGTCCATTTTCCTACCATTTTTCCCTTAAAATCCCAAAAAATCCCATTAAAATGCCTCCAAAAGGCCTAAAATGCCTCCAAAAGGCCACAAAACCCTCAAAATAGCCTAAAAAAGGCCAAAAAAAACCCCCTTTTCCTCCAAAAATAGCAAAAATCCCCTAAAAAGGGAATAAAAAATATAAAATAATGAGGAAGGAGGAAAAAACCCTATACAGCTGCACAAAACCATGTGTTTCCTAAAACCATGGGTCAGCTCTCCACCACCAAAAAACTATAAATAGGTGATGGAGATCCCTTATTCCATATCCACAATCACAAGCACCCTTACTCTGCCAAAATCTCTCTCGAAACCCTAGTTCACCTTTGAACTATTTTCATCTTGAGAGCCACCTTTGGCCCATCCCCAACATTGGAGAAGGAGAAAGGATCATTCTGAAGCTTGGAGCATCCTCTTGGACACTGCAAAGGGCTTCATCAACCTTGACACTCAAGGTAACATTAATATAAAACCATTTTTTACATCTTTTATTTATGTCTCATGTAATGTTTAAAGTAGTTTGTTAATTGTTGTTTTAGCTTAATCATTTAATCATTATTGAACTGCTACTAAGGAGTCCATTCTCCTTAGTAGGTGCTCATTGGCACAAGCTAGGGGTAAAACCCTAGCTACAGTAATCCCAAGGTTAACCCGGGGAGGCTAAGGGTAGCCATAACCGGGGCACTTACTACTCCCGAGGGAGGGACTAGGAAGGGGATTGTATGGATGGGTGTAACACCAATGTGACTAGGTACCAATGGTGGTTTGGGTAACAAGGGCGGTTGAGTGTTGGGTGTTTGTGTATTTTGGGACAGGGTACATAGGTCAGATACTTCGGGTGCAGATGACGGGGGAGGAATGGATTGGAATGTTGAGGTCATCGACGTATCTGAGTAAACTCCAGGTCCTACCGAGGAAACAAGCGAGGTAGTTGCACCACCAACAGGTTGTTCAACCATAGGGAGAACATTCTCGGGTGCAGCGGGGGCACTTGGATCGTAATAGGTGAGTTGGTCGACCTTGACCACGCGTCCATCATGGGGGAACATCATGTTACGAAAAATGGAAGAGGCAACCGCCTTCATGGCATACATGTAGCTGCGGCCAAGTAAGAGGTTATAATCAAGTTGGGCATTGATGACCTCTATATCAATGAGTACGGTTTTTCTAACCAACTGGATGGGGACATTAGCCAAGAGGCCTTGGGGTTGAGCTGAATGGCCATCATAGGCTCGCAATGTAGTGGTGGACTGTCGAAGAGTAGGGGATCCCAACTTCTTCCAAATGAATGTGAACATGACGCATGTAGAGGCACCTTCATCGATGATGCACCGATGGATGACAAGATTCCGAACGGAAACAGAAACTTGGAATGCTAAAGTGGAAGGCAGGCGTGGTTCAGATTGGTCCAAATCGAATGCCATCAGTTGTGAATCACTTGGGTCAATAGCCCCAATGGCTGAAAGTAAAGTCTTACGCTGTGAAGGACAATTTTTTAAGACTTCCAACGCAGACATGGTTGCGGGAGATTGGGCTAAGTCATCTACAATGTTGTAATTTGACGCAGCGCGAGCATTGGGGTTATTGTTTATACGACGAAGTGGGAAGCGAGGTGCTTTAGGGGCACCATCAAGTGGAGCCAGGGGTATAAGTCATGTCTAATCGGTGGGATGAGCGTTAGTGTTTTGGTCAGCAGGAGGGGCTTCAGAGGTGGATCCATATTGGTTCCGACGGTTTTGGAGGTTGACATCAGCGGATGACATCATCAACAAGTGGTGGGTACCTGAATCGAACATGGGTTGATCAAGAGCGGCATACGTTATCTGTTTTTGTAGTGGCGCATTACCTTGAGGGGAAGCCAACGGCTGAGTGTTCACTACGCCTTTAGTGGGTAAGGGGTTTTACAGCACCAAAGGTTGATGCTGAGGTGGTGGGGGGTTGGGTGGCGCCTGAGGAGCCGCGTTCCCTTGGCGACGGGCATCATCAGTCCAGAGTTGTCGAGCTCGCTCCAAATGTGGGAAAGCATGTGTATAGTGGCCATAGACCCCGCAAATAGAACAAGGATGGTTTGTTCGCAAATTAGGGTTTTTGGCCTGCTTGGGCGGCCGATCAGGGTTCTGGTTGGTCGGTGTCGCATTATTATTGTTTGGGGGATTGGGAGGTTGACTGCCCTAGTCTGGAGGTTGGTTGTTCCCATGGTTACAACCTTTGCCATGGTTTTGTTGGCCCTGTTGGCGCTGGTTGTTTTGGTTCTGCTGCGGATTCTGTTGGGCGTAGACTTGCCCTTGGGCAACAGGGGGGTTCTGGGGTTGTGCAGGTGCGGGAGCAGGATGCGGTGGATAATATGTAGGGGGAGGCTGCGCAGGTGCTGAACCTTGGGGGGGTTGCTGATATGTCTGCGAAGCAGGTTGTGGGTTTGCTACAGGGGCTGCCTGTGGTGGGTAATAAGCATGCTGGGCTTGCGAGGACACAAGAGCTAGCGCAGCCTGTGGGTGGTAATATGGCTGAGGTGCGACTGGGGGCGCATAAGTGGGGGGTGCATGACCAAAGCACTGAGGTGGACATGAGGGTCCGTGGGTATGGTGGTGATGTGCCATGGGAGCATACGAATTGGTTTCTCCGGATTGAGATGTACCCCGTGAAAGGTCGGGGCCATGGCTAGGATGTGCTATGGAAAAGTGTTGGGGATGTGAGGCAATACGACCAATGATGCCATCTGCAGCATGGGATTCCCCCGGCGCATTGTGTTGGGAGGAATCGCCCCGAGGAGCGTCCAGTATGATGGTATACAGATAACCCGACTGGGCGTAAATGAGGTCAAATTGTTGGGCTTTGAGGATGGCCTCTTCTTCGGACTGAGGTCGTTCGGATGCCACATCCTTGGCAATGAGAGGAAGGAGAGATTTTAGAAACCAATCTAAGAAGATACGGTCATCTAACTTAATTTTGCAGAGGCTACGGCGTCGACGCCACTCTTGAATGTGGTCAGTGATGTGGGTAGCCGTGTTCTGTCTGCAAGACAGTAGGATCTCAACTCCCACGTCATAGCGGATAGGTAACTGAAAGAACTGCAGGAAGGTCGAGGCAAGGGAGGGAAAGGTGGCATGGGTACCATGGGGCTGATCGATGTACCACTTAGCTGCAGAGCCAGTGAAGGTGCGCTGTAACAGACGGAGGCGGACAGAGTCGTCCACTATGGAGTTGGAGGAACACCACAGATGGAAGGACATAATATGGTTCTGGGGGTCATCACCTGCCTTGCCCTCAAACTTAGGGATGTCGGAGGGGAGTTTGGTGGGCATGTGAGGCCATGCAGGGTCATGTCTGATAGGATCGTTAGTCAGTCTGGCTAGGTCAGGAAGGTTGAGGCTAGCCATGAATGGAAAACTAGTAGAAGGATGTGACATACTAGTGGGTGTGACCATGTTGGGGCCAATGCCCCCAAGTGGAGGGGCAAAGTTGGGGATGTTTCCCCCAAGTGGAGGAACGGAAGTGGTATGGGACGGTCCTGCACCGCCAAGTGTAGCGTGAGTCACTGATGGAGTGGCTATCGGTATTCCAGCTGCTGGAATGGGTACAGTGATCAGAATGGTAGATGTGGGCACCATCGAGGGCATACCCAAAGCAGGTGTGGTAGCTGGTGTGGTGGTGGATGTTCCACCAATGGTCCCTACAAAGAAAGGGGTGGAAGTCATGCCAGCCATGGGGCTAGTTGGTGCAGTGTAAATAGGGTTCTCGGACTCTGCCTTAGAATCAGAGGTAAAATAAGGGGCGTCTAGATCGGGTGACGGAGTTCTATGCCGTTGACGAGTGGACTCAAGGGACAAAGCGCGAGATCTATGATGAGTGGTATCAAGTGATGAAGATCTATGTCTATGACGAGTGGTGTCAAGTGAACCGTGTTGTGGGGGCTCGCCCCGAAGGCGCCGAGAATGTCCCGGGGACTCAATGGTGACAGATGGTGTCAAATATCTGGGAGTTGTGTTGAGTGAAAAATAGCTCAAAAACCCTAATGCAACCGAGTGTGCAGAAGGAGAGCTCAAAAAATATGGCACTCGGGCCAACAACCAACTCAAAACACTTACTGTAACAGCTGTGCTACAATAAGTGGAGTATCGACAGAAATGGTCAGAATACCAACAAGCAGCAGGTTTCCTACAAAATAAAAATGGTGGACTCACTAGACCAAAAAGGAGGTAAGGGAGCATGCAAACACCTAGCTAAATAGTATTCTGACTCAACTAGACATATCCTCTGCAAGGTGATGAAATCCAAGTCAGACAATATGGATAGTAGAGCCAAGTGGCTAAAGATATCCCCCTACCAGGAGGGAGACCGGGTAGTCAATCCTAGAAGAAAGGAAACTAAGATACCCCGTTCATGACACGTCCAGAAAAGGTGAATCTGTCGTTTGGTCCTTTTACCACAGTACCCCAATACAGGGATACTCCGAGAACTGTGAAAGGTAGCCCTTCGGTTACTGAATGGATTGTGGTATTCCACTCAGGCCTCCGGAACCAGTCTGGCAACTTCAACCCTCCTAGGGGAGAGGCCCTCTGATAAACTGATTGTAACCGTGCCAAAAAATACTAGGGGATTTTGGTTCCCTAATGGACAACAGCTATGTCTCACGTGTAAGCAACCGAGGGGTGTTATTTGGATTCCTATCCCCCCGATCCTACCTAACTACAAAAATTCTTATGTGTTCCCCAAGTGGGGTTAGAATGTTGGTTGTGTTAAGTACTTTTTAGGGCTCACTTGAATTAGGTGACAGAGTGTGTGCTTGTGAGATAATGATGAACCCAAGTAGAAAGTGCCACTAGGGTGGGCAACTTTCTAACTAGCAATAAAAAAACAGAAATTAAACTTTTAAAATGCAAAATTTTCTCTTTTCAATTTAAAATGCTTAAATTTTAAAAACTATTCTGTAAATGGAACAGAAATAAAACTGCAGAAAAGGCTATAGGGAAGTATGGCTGCAGGCAGGACAGATGGTTGTGCAGGTGCAGAAAATAGTGCAGCAAAGTGCTGGGTTCAAAATAGGGGAAAAAATGCAAAAAATCATACTGCGGATTTCTATAAATTTTGAACGGTCGGACAGCGGAAAGGGGCTCCACAGTCGCAGTCGGTTGTGGGATTTGGGCCAGAAAACGCAGTCGGGACGCAGGAAAAACGTCGAAAGTCGCAGGTGGGTTGCGGGAAAATGGCTAAAAGCCACAAGCGGGACGCAGGAAAAACGCCGAAAGGCGCCGACGGGTTGCGGGAAAATGGCCGAAAGCCGCAGGCGGGACGCAGGAAAAACGCCGAAAGGCGCCAGCGGGTTGCAGGAAAATGGCCGAAAGCCGCAGGCGGGATGCAGGAAAAATGCCAAAAGGCGCCGGTGGGTTGCGGGAAAATGGCTGAAAGCCACAGGCGGGACGCAGGAAAAACGCCGAAAGACGCCAACGGGTTGCGGAAAAATGGCCGGAAGCCGCAGGCAGGACACGGAAAAGGGGTTAATAGTCGCAGTCGGACTGTTCCAAACAGGCTAATAGCCGCGGTCGGATTGCAGGTAACAGACTGAAAATGGCCGGCAGGTCGCCGGAAATAGTCTGAGAGCCGCGGTCAGATCGCAGGTAAATGCTTGAAAGATGCGGTCAGAACGCAACTGCAGGGGGTAAAAGATGCGGTTTACAGCGGCCGAAAGGAACAGCCGAACAGGAAAAATATTGCAGAAAATTAAAACGTCTAAAACTTAAAAAATTATAACCATAAATTCTCATAAACACAAGCGGAGTCGCCAAAATTGTAGCTAGGGTTTTCACCCTAGCTTGTGCAAATGATCACCTACTATGGAGAATGGACTCCTTAGTAGCAGTTCAATAAACAGTAATAAAAAGACAATACATTGAAATGGAAATTACTTCTAAACATGTGCATGAGACATAAGAGGCAAGAAATAATAAATGGTTTTCTTTGTATTAAAATTTACCTCCAATGTGAAGGTTGGTGAAGTTCTTGCAATGATCCAAGAGGGTTGCTCCAAACTCCAGCTTTGCTCATTCTCTTTCTCCAAATGGTTGGGAATGGGCCAAAGGGGCACTCAATGGTGAAAATAGCTCAAGGGTGAGCTAGGGTTTCAAGAGTGATTTTGGCAGAGTAAGGATATGTTTGATTGTGGATAGGAAATGAGGGACCTCCATCACCTATTTATAGTATTTCAGTGGTGGAGTGCTGGCCCATGGTTTTCGGAACCATATGGTTTAGGTCAGCTGTATAGGGTTTTTTCCTCCTTTTTTCCTCTTTTTTTTATATTTTTATTCCCTTTTTAAGGGGTTTTTGCTATTTTTGAGGAATTTTGGATTATTTTGGGGGGAAAAGGGGTTTTTTAGCCTTTTGGAGGCTTTTTTGGTGGTTTTGTGGCCTTTTGGAGGCTTTTTAGTGGGATTTTAAGGGTTTAAAGGAAAATATGGTAGGAAATATGGACAAATGAGTCATGTAATGGGGTAGATGAGGTAGTGAGCATTTTTTGGGTGTTAACAATAAAATACCATAAGGAACACAAAAGATGCACTTCTTCAAGTTCAATGAAATATGATATTGTCTACACTTCGCTAACATCATTCTTAAGTTCATATGGTGGTTCTTCAGAAGACCGAATATTGTCCATTCATCAAAGTAAACTTCTAAGAATTTATGAATATAATCCTTAAATGCAACTACAAGCACTCTTGAAAAGATAGCAGGTGCGTTCTTCAATCCAAAAGGCCTAATAGTGTACTGAAATGATCCTCATTTAGTAGCAAATGTAGTCGTGTGCCTATCTTCTACAACAATTCTGATCTGGTGGTAGCCTGAAAATCCGTCAGTGAAAGAGTATGCTTCCTTTCCACCTACATTATCTAGTACTTCATCTATAAATGGCGTAGGAAATGGGTCGTGTATAGATGCATCATTCAATTTCCTGAGATCCACACAAATTCTGATTTCTCCTTTAGCTTTCTTGTCTTGACTTACCATGGGACTTATCCATTCTGACTCTTCTACTGGTTCAATGATTCCTTCCTCAAGCATTTTATCAGTTTATGCTTTCACTATTTCATAATATCTGGGGTTTAGTCTATACGGTCTTTGCATGATAGGCTTCACATCTTTCTTGAGAGGTATTTTCATAACTCCCAAGTCACCTAAAATGCCTTTCATTTCATAAAACTTGGTAGGAAACAACTCCTGATATTCGTGTGGTAGGCTTGCAATTTGTCCCACTGTTTCTTCATCCCAATAATCTCCAATAGAAGCAAACTTTGGTTCATCATCTATGCCAATATTGATCTTTTTAGTTTTAATGGGGTTACTGATATCTAGAATTTCTAAATTAGGTCCTTGCACATCGCGGTTTCCTTCAGATTCTGGAATATTTACTTCGCGAGGATCTTTGTTCTCATCTTAATCTTGTGACAAATTATAACACTCAAGGGCATGCTCCAACTATATTTCCCAATCTAATTGGTTATACATAGGAAACGGGACATCATCAAATATTTTCATTTTAATAATCTGCAAAGCTGCATTAATACTCGGACAGTCATCCTCAAAACTGAAAGTTAGTTGAAAATTATTTATCATTATGCGCCAATCTGTTATACCATGTTGAAGTTTTGTTTCTGTATACCATTTTTTGCTACTAGATCCAATGTGTGCACAAACATATGGACCCATTATGTCTTTGGTATATGCTTCCATGATTTCAAGCAAGATTCTATGTGATCTCTGGGATCAGTATGTCCACTGTATTGTGCTTGTATATTCTCAGTTTGTTCAGCAAATCTAATTTCCATTAAGTGCTTACATTCTTTCCAAGTGCTCATTTTGTCTTTATGCGCATCCCACCACCTAGAAGGTGTAGCGCGCAATGCTATGTCTAGAGCTAATAACCTATGTTCTTTTGAAACGGATGCTAGATATTCATGAAATAATGCATGGATATTACCCAAACCATCCTAAGTAGGATTTGGACTTACCTATGTTCCAATCCAGCGGAGTGACTTTGTTATCTTCGCACATCTTCTAACTGATACTTCATGCATTCTGCTTTGCCAGTTTTCCAATCCTGCATCTGGTTCTGATATGCAAGAACTGTCACATCTCCAACTTAATGTTCCATTCTCTATAGGATTAACATAATCTGCTTGGTTAACTGTCATATTGTAGATGTTATCAAGTTCCTGAGCTCTGTATTCTTCTCTTATTGGCTCAATGTACCTTGTTCCTTGTGAAGGATCCAAGGGTGAGATAACCCTGATATCTTGTCCTTCGAATATCATTTGTTTTTTCTTCAAGTTGATAATTTTGAGGTTATCAATTTCCCAGTCAATTCCTAATAATGCAGGATAAGGATTATTGTCATATATGATCTCAATGACCTCAAAGTCTACTTTACTTCGCACTCCATCAATGTTAATAGGAACGCTTGACAATCTCCCAAAAGGTATAACCTTATGTTGGTTAGCTACTATCACCTGTATAGGAGACCAATATAACTTTGGTTTCCCCATTTGCTCCCATGTTTGTTTTGTTAGGACGTTCACCTCTAAGCCTAAGTCAAGAATGACCTGGTTCATTTAAAAATATCTAATTTGCGCATTTAGCCTCATTTCTCTTCGTGTTCTCTTATGGTTCTTAATGTGATTAACTGCTCTATGTGCGTTGTTCATTGTACTACGGTGTTCATAGTATCCCAATACGTTTTGTATTTTTCCTAAGGCGTGCTCATGCCTTAGCAGTTTTATGCAGCTCTGTAGAAACTGTGTTACAAGACTTGTCTACTCTAGCGAAGCTCATGATCCATCATACAAGGATGGAATACCCATTACAGGTGTTTGTGCACTTCGCAAAGGGATCCTTACGGTCGAAGCTCCTGAGTCCTAAAATTATTTTCTTGCTTCCATGAATACTTCTTTTTCTATGCTAGGGTCAAATACAGGTTTCTTCCCAACTACTTTTCTCACCCAATCCCCATCAGTAGGATTTAATCCATTTACATAATTATTAGAAGTCGAAGCTTCATTTTTTCTATCATCTCCAGTCAAATCTCCATTTCACGTCACAACATGGACGTTGCGATCTTTGTTTCTTTTATCGGCTGCGATCATCTGAATATTCTGGTTATGTCCTTCTGGTCTTTTTTCTTTCATTTTGCCTAGAAAAATGGGACATGCTTCAATGACATGGTCATAGGATTTACAATACTTACAAGAAGTGCATGGGTTCTGACAATCTCTTGCCAAATGTCCAGGTTGAGCGCAGTTATAGAAGACATTCTAACCTCTTCGTCATCCTTGGCCAATATTGTGTCCTCTTCCCCACGTCCTCTGTATGTACCTTGATCATACTGCGCATTCTCATTATTGTTCTGTGCTTTTCCTTGGACTCTGTAGACATTATGTTTTCTTTATATCATAAGTTCATATGCTCTACAGTTGGTATCATCATGGCCAACTGACTTACAAAATGTGTACTACAGGTTCTTTGGTGTCTGTACATACTTCTAAAGTAGGTAACAGTCCTTCGGTTGATGTCCTTTGCATCGAAAAATTTCGCACCATGTTCCTTGAGGTTGATTTAATAGATTCGGTGCCCCACTAGCGAGGTAATCTCTGAATATAGGACAATGTTCCTTGGAGTGTCCTTTTGCTTTACATTTAGTGCACCAAACCTCTTCTCTTACTTCTTTTCCTTTTCGTATATCCTATAACTGTAATGTCAGGTTTGTTAGCTGTGTTTGTATCTGTACCATTCCTGCGCTAGTTTCTCCTATGGGTGAAGCTTCTAGTTTCATCGCAATTTCTAATGCTTATGCTTGCGAGGTGAACTTCTGTTGCATCAATGGTAATCTAATGTGTGGCAACAACGCAGTGATAAAGCAATATTGGTGATGTTGCGGTACTATCTCAAAGATAACTTGATCCAACAAGGCTTTGAATTTCTGATCAAATTCTCACACAATATCATTAGGTTTCTATTTTATCTCTTTTAGCTCTGTAATGCATTGAGATTCTGATTTAGGCTTCTTAAATTCTCTAATCAATGCAGTTCTGATATCAACTAGTGTTTTGTTTTGTCCAACAAAATATTTCATGAACCATGTTAAAGCTCTGTCTTTGAATGTGGTGACTAGTTGATCTTGATTTATAGCATCGTCTTGTACTTGTTTAACATTCCAAACCGCATCAAAGAGAAACCAATATTGCTCTGGATATTCTAAACCAATTCCTTTATAAACAGGTAGCTTTATGTCTTCTACCATTCTTCTTCTAGGAGGTGTAGGATTCTGAAATACTACAGTACTTCCTGCGGAGTGAAATGGTTGAGGTATACCACCACTCGGCTGATTCTTTGTGCTTGTTCTTGTAGTATTACTTCTACTAGTGTTCTGCGAACTAGGACTATCCTTTTCAACAGGTATAGGTTTCTGCGGAGTGATAGGCTGATAGCCAATATGTCTAAGTTATGTCTCACTGTCAAACTCAGCTTGAGATGAGTTTCTATCACTTCCTAACTCAGTTTCTAGGAATGTATGAGGTTCAACTTCATGAGATCTCTTTCTAGTGTTAAATTTATATCTTTTTCCACTACGCAAAATGCCTATGTCTTCATCTGTGTCACTATCTGTGTTTCTGAACATTACAGACTCAAACCCTAGGAATCTGACTGCATTCTTAAGACACAGATTTCAGCTAATAGCATTTTAATGCATAAAATCAGGTTTTTCAGGTACTTACCTCTAAATCCTTGGAAAAAGTATCATTCGGTTGCGTTGTAAGACTTCAAAGTGTCCACAGAAAAATTTGTAATATAGCCTTCCAACAAGCTATCCGGAAAAATTCTACTGCTCTTGAAATATGGTTATTAATCCCATTAATCCTTTGAATCAACTCTAGATTCCAAACTGTAGGTTCTTCACCCTGGAAACAGTCTTTTCTTTCAGCTACCCCAAATATCCACTCAAATACCTCGTTAGAAAAATATGCGAAGAAAACTTCGTGCAACTCTGTAAATATATGCCTCTGTAGCCATTGTTCTGTAGTAAGCCTGGGATGTTTGTTTTCTTTCTTCGCAAACTCGCATTTTGTTTGACTAACCCAATTTTGTATTTCACTCTTCTTTGGATTCCACATCAACATAACACATCACCAATACAACAATCCAATGTATGCAACAGAACCATTTGTTGGTTCACTTCTCTCTGAGTTTCACATCAATATCGCACATCATTGGCATGACAAGTCCAAAGTCGGTAACGGAACCATTTGTCAGATTGCCCTATGTGTAGCGTGGAAACAGAACCATTTGTTGGTCTGCTTGGACTGACCTAGGTTCGGTGGAGTTATTGTAGACACAACAAAACCACTTTCACTGGCCCTTTCAGCATCAACCTGTAAACAGATTGACGTCTCACCCAAAGCGAAGTATGGGGGGGTACAGAATCAGGTTTTTGTAACCTTGGTGATGCGTGGATGTCGTATGCAGCCTTGCAGCATATCCCTTCTTAACATATACTTAACATGACTATATAAATAGATGACTTCGCACTTCGCAATTACCAACAGCCTACAGAACTGCGTTGAATCATTGTTATCTTTACTGGTTAACTACACATTCATCATACTTAGTGTTACTTCGTAATATTCATACACATGTGTTCCGGTTACTTAACATATGATTCCCATTTTCATATACATGAAAGCAAATACATAAACTGTTAGGATATTCCTATACTCCATCCTAGTCCCACCAGTATTTTGATCATTTACATTTTTAGTCATGCATGCACCTTTTAGGGTTTGCATGCATTCTAGGGTTTGCATGCATCCCAGTCATCAGTCCATCACCTAGCCCTCAGTTAGCCAGCCCCCAGGAGCTTCTCACTATTCAGTTTTAGCCCTCCAGTTGCTTAATGCGCCCTTCTTCCTTGATTTTAGGGAGCAACTCACCCTCCTTCACCTACCAGTCTAGTTGTCACTCAGTTACAGTGAGTTACACTCAGTTACACTTAGTTACACTCAGTTACACTCAGTTACATTCAGTTACATTCAGTTACACTCAGTTACATTGAGTTACACTCAGTTACACCTACCAGAGTTAGTTTGACTGATGGTTGACAATTACTTGAGCATTGATGACTCCACTGATGATGATGAAGACTTCCAGTTGCGCTCCAATGATCATGAGGACACCTAGTTGTGCTCCGATGACACTCTATTGATCTTATGATCACTCTGAGAGGCTAATTCGAATTGCCACCTTAGGCATTCGAATCCTCTCTACCATTGTACTATTTATTTGTCCATACTGTGATTAATTAATTAGTATGACCGAAGTATTATTGCTTCTATCTGAGTTCTACTGTACCATATTATTCTGTTTCTCATTATACTGCATGTATCACTCTTCTTCTATTTTCTTGCTTAATCATAATTATTCTCTTGTGAGATACATCATCTCTTAGATCTGCTGTGAGGATTTTCACATAAACATATAAGAACATGAACTCAAAACATGCCATAAACTGACACATAGCACACAGATCTACGTGGTTCACCCCCCAGGCGAGAGCTACGTCCACAGGAACTGTTATTATATTACTTGGAAGAGTAATAGTTCCAGGCTTCGCACTTAGCTACAGACTCTTCTCTACAATCAAATCTCTACGAACTCAATTGTAGAGTCTGTTCTCTCTCAATCTAAATATACAATCCAAAACAGTTACAACACTTGGTTGTCTAAACAAAAGACCAACAACCCTTCCTTGTACAACAATACCCATATATATATATATGTGCCCGAAGGTCACATATTACAATAACTATGGGAAACCCCCATAGTACCCTTAAACCCAAAAACCTTGTGGTTCTCCTATATACCATGCATAGCTTTTACTTAGTTGTCCCTTCGGCGCCACTTCTTCTGACTCTGAATCTTCTCTGACAAGCGTAGTTCTGACTTCTGCAGTGGCGTGTCCTTTACACCATTCCGCTTCTTTACTTTCTTCTCCTGTAGCAATCAGGTCGTCGCTTGGTCTTTAACTACTTCAACCACCTCTGGTTGTCCTTAGTAATTCACCTTTACTACGGAGACAGGTTCTTTTCCTATCGACTGTACTTCACTCCATACCCTCTGGCCGGGAATTGCGGAGTCGCTTATCTCCAAAATTGGTCAAAGGAAGACCTCACCTAACTGTACATTGTTTCTAAAAATTGCTTTACTTGGGCTGCGCCCAACAATCTCAAGGTGTTATTGACTCTTCACGACCACAGGAAAAAGAAATGTATATTGGGTCTAAAAGATCATTTGCACATTGGGAAGATATGGAAGACACAAGGGCCCGATATGAGATATTAAAGAGGGTTCAAGACTTTTATATTAGCAACTAAAGATCCATGCGGTTCTTTGTTTTGGATTACAAAAGTTATGAAGATCAATAGATAAATGAAAAACGTATAGCGATTGAAGTACATTGGTATGCAAGATATACACATTCATTTAATGGTTTATAAAATCCAAAGTTGTACTAAAAAACATATCAATATAAAGCGAAAAAGAAGGGGTCAAAATATAAATTGACATTACTTGTTTATGACTTCCATGTGACAGAGGGGCACCCTTCATTCCAAGGCTATAGGGATTATCAAGAGGTTTTTGGCACAAGGAATAGTTGAATAAAGGGAGTCTAGTGAACCTTGTCATATATCCAAAACAATTCTAACATTTGAATCATTGGGTGCAAAGGAAGACTCTGAAAGTATACTCGTTGATAATAGAGAAAAACATCGATCATATATATATGATAGTTCAAATTTTAATAGTGTCTTAAAATACATAAATGAAATTAAATAATTGTTTCAAACATTTTATATGTTTTTTTATTAATATGATTTTTGTATAGTAACTCTAAATGAGTGTTTGAACTTACATATGATATTCCAAATAGTTATGAATCATTTATATGTTTCTTAGTTTATATGATTTACTATGAATGATGTAACTATATTTCTTAGATTGTATAAGGTGGGTACAAATAATGTAATAATTTTTTGTATGAAATATTTTTTTGTTGACTTCCATGCAATTGTAATGTGTTTTATTAATAAGAAAATAAGATATTTGAAATTAGCATTGAATTTTTAATTATGAGTGATATTGTCATGGCTTTATTTATAATTTAGTTGAAAGATGTTGAAAAGTTATTTGAAAAATCTAGCGATTGTTAATTTTTCAGAATTTACTTCAATCTGATCTGGAATCTTAACTGAGAGAACAACATGTACAGCATATCTATAGTATATCAATCATGGACACAATAATGCAAGCACACAAGAGACACAGAGTTTACTTGGGGAAAACCATAAAGGTGAAAAACCCCAATAACTTCCTCGGAGATAGATAGAGAAATGATACAACCCAAGCATAAGAGATAGACATCTCCTAGCAGCAGCTTTTCCTCCTCCACAAGTGCGCCACTCTCCAAAGAGTGTGTGAGAGAATAGAATGATGAAATAGAGTGCCTACCGCACTTTATTTATACTTGACTTGACTTGCCTAATAACCTTTACTAGGTCGGCCTCAACTTAACCACATAACACAAAGCTAACTGGGCCGACACCCAATAGGGTGGTCTAATACCTTTGACCCACATGGCTGACCCCCAATAGGGTGGTCTAATAACCCTTTGACCCACATGACTTATACAGGGCCGACCCCAACAAGGTGGTCTAATAACCCATCAAGTATAAGTTACGACACTTACAATATAAATGATGACACTTCCATATAGAGGAATAATAACATCTCTATAGGAATACAAACACTTCTGTATAGAGGAATAATACCATCTCTATAGGAGTACAATATACATATATGAAATACATTACGAAGTTACATATACATCAACACTCCCTCTTAACTAGGAAGGTATTTCTCGACATAGGTCTTCTAGCACAAGTCTTCTTCTCTGGATCATCATCACTGGATAATCGTCATCGAGTCATTGTCATCGTCACTGCTACTATTATCTCAATCAATCTCTAAATCTACTCGTCATAGGAAGTTCTATAGATCCAGTCCTTTTTCATACTGGATGTAGGCCCACCACCTGCAGGTCTTCGTCATCACTGTCCATACTGTGGAATCCTCAGGACTTATTACATGCGTCACAAAACCTCGAAAGAGCATCCCAGGACTGATTACGAGCACACAGCTCAACCTATCGGATCCCAGGACCTTTTACATGCTACTGCACAACCTGTCCACAGCCACAGAGTATCACGAAGCACAACCTAGATGCACACACACAG
The DNA here is from genome assembly GCA_027924585.1 of Larix kaempferi. Taxonomy (NCBI): domain Eukaryota; kingdom Viridiplantae; phylum Streptophyta; class Pinopsida; order Pinales; family Pinaceae; genus Larix; species Larix kaempferi. The sequence continues at coordinate 8,089,453 of BSBM01000386.1, read as the reverse complement.
CACTTACACTCACTGGCATGGGAGGACCAACCTACCACCATCCGTGAAAAGCTCACGGCATGTTGGCTGCTTTCTTGGGCAGACCCGGGTTTTAATGAAGCGCAGCAACAAACCCCTTGGCGCACTGGCCCTCTCGGCAACGAGCTGCGCAGCAGCTCGAGGTCTCACCCGAAGTGGCTATGGGGGGGTTAAGGAATCAGATTTCCTTAACCTTGGTGACGCGGAGATTGTTCTTTCTCTTCCGGTTCCTCAGATGTCGGTGGTCCGACTTTCCCGCAGGCCCCTCGGCGCAACTGCGCGGCTTCCTTCCACAGCAGGTCCGCTGCGCAAGTCTCCTCTCTGGCGCAGAAGGCAAGTATTCCTTGTGTCGACGCGTTAAGTACCTCTTCGCCCTGCGCGCCCAGCGCAGTATCGCATTCCTCGATCGCTGCCGCGACAGTGCTCCACCACTTCTTCAGTCAAAACACTTATAGCTATCAAGGGTCCTTCCCAAACTCACTTACTCAGTCACAAAGATAATGCACGAGTCTTGTATACACAGGTAATGAACTTAAACAGTTAATCATTCACGCAAACATTATAACAAGAAGAAATATGCAAAGTTCACCTCCTCGAGGGAAGCCACATCCTCGGGAGTGTTATATTAACCAGAAAATGATAGAGTTATACAACATGCTGCGCACACAGCTGCAGCCTTAGATTCTTCCAGGAAACTCCACGCACACAGCTGGGAGCCCTTCTCTCAGTCTAGTCTCTTCTCTACAGAGATTACAAAGGCGCAGACGTCAACTCAGACTGTCTGGCAACTCAGGTATTAGCTCCTCGGCTATCCGATTCTTACTCTAGTTCTACACACTCGGTAGAAAACATAGCAAAGGATAATCAACACAGGATCTATCCTTGAGACTGACTATCGAACACTCTAACCATCTAACTATCCCAAAAGTATCTAACTCTTCTTCTTATCATGTATACATATATATAGGTGGCCATGACGGTCACACCTTTACAAAACTGTGGGCCTTTCCCAACAGTGATTCCCAAAAACCCTAACCACGCACATGGCTAGGTGTACTGTAGGCGCCGCTTGTAGTCATGTCGCCGGTTCCTGCAGGCTCCTTGACTTTCGGCGCAGATTGTGGGTATGGACGCTTGTCCTTCGCCTTCAATGCTCTGGTCCGTTGCTCCTCCTTGATCCGAGCAACCATAACTTCTGTACTTAGCCTTTAAATGAGGGTAGCTAAGCCCTCTACTCCATCGCCTTATTTATTATGGTAGTTGAGCCACCTTCATTCTTCTATGACGTGCGCGCGAGCTCCTTGATTTCCGGTCCGTGATCTTCGCTGAGCTTGTCCATCTGGCACCGTACTGTGCACCGTCTCCTTCTTACCCAAAACTTAGTGCTTGTCCCAAAATTTGCACTTTTCCTTCCATACTTGTGCTTTTTCCCCAAAATTCGCAGCTTTACCGTAGCTACGGCCTAGGCTCCAACAGGCCCCTAACACTCACTTGTGGCTCGCCCTCGAGCCACTTGCACTAGCGTGTGGTCGCTTGATTTGCGCATCTGCTTGTGTTTGGGTCTCCGCGAATGTTTTCTTCCACTGCGCAATAGCGGAGTCTAATTCATCGATACACTCCATAGCTGTCTGCACCGTTTCTGCGGTGGATGCTTCTTTAGTGATGGTATCGATCACCTCTTGAGATTCAGCAATCTCTTTGATTTTTGCCTCGACTTGACCAACGATTTCAGCATACTCATCCATGAATGGCTGAATGCTGTTGGTGAGCTTCTCATCTTCAGTTCTGAGCTTGTGCAGTTGCTGCTGCATTCTGCGCACTTCACTCATTTTCTTCATTTTTGGTAAGCCTGTTAAGGCCTTAGCTTCTTCAGTCAGAACAGTGAGAGTCTGTTCTGCAGCTTGCACCTGTTCTGACAGACCAACTTTAAAAGGGAGCTTCTCAAGCTCCGTCCAAGCTTCCATAGCTTGTCTCATCAGGTTCTTGGCTTCCTGTATTCGATCTTTCATCTGTGTGGAAGCTCTGCTCAGTGCTTCAAATTGTACCTGCGCATCATCCGTAAACTGCGCAGCAACGCGAGCTTCTAGCTCAGCGATCTGGGTTCTATGGCCTTCAGCCATAGCAACTATTTATTGCTCTAGGGTTTTCGCCCTTTCTCCAATAATTTGAACTTTTGCAACCAGAGGGAGGTCTGGTTGAATCTCGCAAGCCGGCAATTCCTGGGCAATCTCATCCACTGCGTTTTTGATGTCGATGTCTTGCGCCTCATAAAGTGCAAGCTTCTCAGAGGTATTCTTATGGATTGCCTTCAACTCCAACTCCTACGATTGCAGTCGTTGATTTTCCTAAAATGTAGAGAGCTCTCTAGCTCTCAACTCAAGAGAAACTTTCTCATGCACGAGCTGTAGAGTCTCTATAGGAATTAGAGACAAATTGATTTCAACGGGCCCAACGGCGCTTACCTGTAGTGCAGCTAGCGGATCTGGAAATGTCATGCTGGTAGGTGGAATATGCACGACAGTATGCCTTTCTATGAGTTCTTCAACTCGCTCGGCACTTGGAATTTCTTGTGGCGCCTGCGAAGTAGATGCTGACGCATGGGTCTGCGCAACTCTTCCTGCGAGACCTTTCAATTCTACGAACTGCAAATCTAAAGCACTTCTGAGGTGAGCGTGCACATTGCGCAGCTCGCAAAATTGCTCGTGTAGGTACTGGTCGATCCCCGAGGGAATAGCCTCAGCGGGATGCGACACCTTTTGTTTCTTGGTTGCTGGCTCTGTCGAGCCTTCATCACTTCTTTGCTCATGGGCTTCCTTACCCTTATCCTTTTCTTTCGTAGCGGCGGTTGGAAGCGCGGATGCGAGATCGGCGGCCTCCCTCCACTCATCCGACCAAGACTTGATGGTTTCTTCAACATCCTCGGTAGTCATCCTGTAAAGGCCTAGCGCCCATTCATCTGGAATGCCGCAAGGGCGGAGGTAAAGTTGATGTATGTCGGCAGTAAAAGCCAACTTTCCTTCATATAATGTGGCTGTCTCCTAGCTCAGCCTTGGCATTTCTTGAATAGTATCTCTGAGGAGATAGTAGTATTCACAAAATACAGCGCGATTCATCTTGCGCTTCGCGGGATTGGGAGAATCCCAGAGGTTGATGTAGCGCATGCCGGCAACCTCTCCTGCGCGGCGCGGAAGGAACTGAGTATTCGGGGGCTCCTTCCACCCAACGAGAGCGCATAAAATTAGAAGCCAAGAAAAATGGAATGATTGGGCTGCGTTGTCCTGCACATTCAGGCAATCAGCCAAGAAAGAATTCAGTAGGAAGAGAGACCAGTTATACTGCTCTCCCTCCGCAGCTGCGATGGCGAGCTCCACGACAGCTCCAGTAACTTCCTTTGGTCGGAACTTTGTGAGAAGTCTGCCTGCAAGTAGACTTCCTGTAAATCGAAGTGCCTCATCTTCTACTGTAGTGAGGTCATAAGCCCGACCTCCTCTTGTCAAGTTATATTTCTGCACCAGCTGTGCAGCCAATTTTTTGTCTTTGTCCTTTCCCACAAAGTGAATATTGGGATCCTTACCAGCCTTAGATAGACCGGTGATGCGGTGAATCAAATCAACATTTAGATCAATTGGCCTCCCGAGCCAAAGGTAACCTCCATGAACACATGAAAGCAGCGTCTTAACAACTGCATTGACTTCGTTGCTACGCCCAAAGTGCGGTAGCTTCAACAAATTCAACAAACCTGGCTTCTCCAAGTTTGCTGCAAATCCCCTTGGGGTAAATTCATCGACCTTTCGGATGGGATTGTGAACTATCATCAGATATCGATCTGGCGCAAACTGGGGATACGTTTTATAGTCTCCCAGATTGAAATCAGAGAATTTGACCAATGGAATGTGTCCCAACAGTTGCCCTTCTACCCGCACACTAGCCGGTAGTGGCGGTAACGGAATGGGATACTTTGCATTCTTCGGGATCTGTACTTCTGGCGCATCATCTGGACGCGGCGGAATATAGTTCACCATGGTGGCCAACGGCTCTGGAACAGGTTCTTCTGGCTGCGATGGAGACGCTCTTGTAGCTGGAGACTATCTGGGATCCTGATAACCAGGGTGTACATAAGTCGAAGCCGTGACCGGAGTAGTCATGCCGAAATCTAAGCCTCGATGCAGGAATTGACGAACAACTTCTTCAGTCGACAGGTTCTCCGTCATGAGCCGATGTAGGGAACAAAAAAAAACTTTGGACAGCAAATGGCGAACCTGCGTAGGATATGGACGCTGAAAACAAGGGAAAATACTCTGCACAACTCGGCTCTAAAAACAATAACTTGGATTCTTAAACAAGATAGCAATTCGAGGAAAGTAACCCAAAAATTATACAAGTGTAAGGTATTTATAGCCAGAGGTGATAGTAAATGCGACCAAGTGGGGTTACGTAGCTATAGGTGGCTATACATGAGTTGACAACACGCTATCCTCCTCGCCGCAGTGGTGCATTTATTGTGATTGACGGGCTCTGACAGCCTTCCGGGAGAAGCTAATGCTTTCGGCACCTGAGTTAAATGCAAATCTTTCGGAGATCAAGCCGAATCCGTCAGAGCGGCTAGACTTAAATAGCGGACTTATCCTTCATTTATTCAGACGCGGCTACATAACTGCTGTATTTCAAAATTTTCGGCGGGTCATTTCAACTTAGGGAACTGTGCCTATAGGGGTCCACAACAAAACTTTTTCAAGCGGCAAACTATCAAAGGGAACTCCGCAAGAGCGATAGTTCAACGGTCCGGGGAGAAGCTTCGCAAGAGCGCAACTATGTTCGCTCCAGCCAAACTTTAGACATGCGCGGGTGCTTCTAGGAACTGCGCAGGAAGCCGGAGACTGAGTGTCTCGCAACTTCCGTGTAGACTGAATGCGGTGCCTCTTTCAACTACACTGGGCATCTGCATCTTTTTAGCAATATATTAGGTCGACAGAGCGGAGTGGCCGTCGCGATAAAGCTTGAGCCGACTCCCGTTGATCATTGTAGGTAGTAATTCTCCATCAAGCTTTGCAAGCTGAACTGCTCCTCCTTCAGTTATCTTCGTCACCTGAAAAGGGCCTAACCAATGTACACGAAACTTGCCTGGGAACTTGGTAAATTTACTGTCATAGAGGAGTACCAAGTCTCGTTCCTGAAAGACTTTATTCTTAATATGCCTGTCATGCCAAGCTTTCTGTCTTGCCTTCTGTACCTGTTGATGGAATCCGGCTAAGAGTCTGTCTTCTTCTAAGGCAAGCAGTTGTGAGAGTCTTGCGCTCATAGTATCAGGATCTGCCATTTCTGTAATTTACGCAATTCTAAGACTGGGAACAATGTATTCCATGGGCATAACTGCTTCTTGTCCATACACCAAACTGAAAGGTGTGTGGCCTGTTAGTTTCTTGCAAGTGGTTCTGTAAGCCCATAGTACAGCTGTGACTCTAAGGTCCCAATCATCTCTTTGTTGATTACAGATCTTCGTCAGGGCATTCTCAAGAATTTTATTGAATGCCTCCACTGTACCATTAGCTTGAGGGTGGTAGGGTGTACTCTTATGGTGACTAATTTGGAATTCTTCAGTAAGGGCTTCTATAGTCTCATTGAGGAAATGTGTACCCTGATCACTCATGAGAATCACTGGACATCCAAATCTAGTGATAATATTTTCGAAAATGAACTGTGCGGCCGTAGCAGCGTCGCAGTTCTTAACTGGCTTCGCCTCAGCCCATCTGGTGAGGTATTCAGTAGCTGTAATGATGTATCTTGCGCCAGTTCTTTTTCCTGGTGGGTTAATAGGTCCTACAAAGTCAATGGCCCATTTATCAAAAGCACGCAGTGTGATCTGGGGTCTTAGTGGCATTTCATTTCTCCTCGAAGGTTTTCCTGTTCGCTGGCACACATCACAACATTTACAGAACGCCTTAGTATCCTTGTGCAATGTCGGCCACCAAAGACCTACGGCTAATATCTTTTGCGCAGTCGGCTTTCCTGCGAAATGACCTCCTGCGGTACCTGAATGCGCTTCTGCGATGATAGAGCTCTTTTCATGTGGTAAGATACATCTGCGCAAAACTTCGTCAGGGCCCAACTTATAAAGCTGGCCTGCTATCAAAGTGAAGTCTGCGGCTCTGACAACAAGTTGCTTCTTCTGCTGGATTGTAAACTCAGCCGGCGCTTGCCCGGTAGTGAGAAACTCAAGAATATCAGAATAATATTCGTCTGCTGCTTGAATAGAAAACAACTGTGCGTCAGGCAGATTGTCCTCCAGACTTGTAGGTTCCTCTCCTGACTCTATCCTGGATAGATGGTCAGGCCCTGCATTCAATCTGCCTGGCTTTACAATAACCTCGAAATCATATTCCTGAAAGAGCAGTAGCCATCTGCAAATTCTACCTCCTAACACTGGTTTATTGACCAAATATTTCAAAGCAGAATGGTCAGTATACATTTTAAAATGAGCGCCTAACAGGTAGTGTCTGAATTTTTGTAGGGCATACACCATAGCTAGTCCTTCCCTTTCGGTAGTGGTGTAGTTTCTCTCAGCTGTAGATAGCTTTCTGCTGGAGCAAGCAATCGGGTGGTCAATACTTCCTTCTCCAGACTGTGTAAGCACAATCCCCAATGCTATGGAAGAAGCATCAACATGAACATGAAAAGGTTTTCTCCAGTCCGGGAAAACTAGAATAGGCGTTGTGATCATCTTTTCTTTAAGTGTGTCCAAGCTCTGTTGGCATTCTTCTGTCCATTGGAACTTCGAATCCTTTTTCAGCAATCTTTCCATAGGCGCTGTGATCCTTGCATATCCTTTGATGAATTTTCTGTAGTATCCTGTATGTCCCAATGTAGTGCGCAATTGCTTAACTGAGTTGGGCGCAGGTAAATTAGCAATGATGGCAACCTTCGCAGGATCCATCAGGAGTCCTTGTCTGCATACAATATGTCCCAACAAAATACCAAAGGGTGCACAAAATATACATTTTTTCAAGTTAAGGGAAATCTGATGCTGTCTACATTTTTCTAACATCATGCGCAGATTTGCAATATGGTTCTTTAATAGGCCAAATACAGTCCAGTCATCAAAATAGACTTCTAAAAACTTGTGAATGAATTCTTTAAAAACAGCAACAACAACTCTAGAGAAGATAGCAGGTGCGTTTTTAAGACCAAAGGGCATTACCGTATACTGGAATGAGCCCCATTCAGTTGCAAAAGTAGTCTTGTGGCGGTCGTCCGGATGGATTCTGATCTGATGATATCCCGAAAAACCATCAGTGAAAGAGTAAGCCTCTTGTCCTCCAACATTATCAAGTACTTCATCTGTGAAAGGAGTGGGAAATGGATCGTGTGCTGATGCATCATTGAGTTTTCGCAAGTCGACACAGATTCTTATTTCACCTTTCGTTTTCTTTTCTTCGACCACCATAGGACTAATCCAATCGCTTTCCTCTACTGGTTCAATAATACCTGCTGCGAGCATTTTATCAATTTCTTCTTTGACTTTTTCTTTATAGCGCGGGTTCAACCTGTATGGGCGCTGCTTGACTGGCTTGGCATCTGGTTTCAGAGGTATGCGCATCACTCCTAAGTTTCCTAGGATGCCTTTCATTTCTGTGAACCTGGTAGGAAAGATATCCTGGTAGTCACGCAATAATTCTGAAACATGTCCAACAGTTTCATCATCCCAATAATCTCCTATAGAAGCAAACTTTGGTTCAGCTTCTGTACCAATGTTAATCTTCTTGAGCTTGATGTGTTCTGTGATGGCAGGAATATCAAGCTCAGGACCTTCAATATTGCGCGTCCCTTCTGATTCCGGGATATTGATGTTGCGAGGATCGTCCTCCTCATCTTCAGCGGTGAAGTTATAGCATTCCAGGGCATGTTCTATCTGGACAGCCCAATCTGGCTGGGAATATTCTGATAACGGGCATTGTTCAAATATCTTCTTTTTAATATACTTCAAAGCCTGATCGATGCTTGGATGTTCTGACTCAAAGCTGAAGGTAAGTTGAAAGCTTTCTATCGTAAGAGGCCAACTGATAGTGCCTTTGCGCAATTCTGTTTCAGTATACCAATTCCTTGGAACTGTATCCAATGTGTGGATGAATAGGTGAACCCATTCATCTTCCGGAATATCTGACCATTGCTGAATACATGCTTCAATGTGTGACCTGGGGTCACTCTGTCCCTCGTATTTGCGTAGGGTTCCGGCCGTGGTGTCCTGAAATCTGCGCAGTATCAATCTGCGACAGTCTTGCCATGTATGAATATTCTCCTTATGCGCAACCCACCATCTTGCGGGTGTGGCGCGCAATGCTACATCCAGTGCCTGTATACGCTGCTGTTCTGGAAGCTTTTGTTCATATTCATGTATGAATTTAGTTACTTCAGTTAAACCATCAAAAATTGGAGTGTCAGTTAATTCTGTGCCAATCCATCGAATGGATTTAGTCATCATGGCGCAACGTCTTGTGGAGACCTCATGTAAGCGATTCTGCCAGTTTTCCAATCCTGCATCGGATTCTGATGTGCATGAACTATCGCATCACCAGCTGATATGGCCATCTGCTGTAGGATTAACATAGTCACTCTGATTAGCAGTCATCTGATACAAACTTTCCATGTGGCGCACTTCTTCTTCTGCCCGAATGGGTTCTATATACCTTGGTCCTTGAATAGGATCAAGCGGTGCAATGACCCTAATCTGGTCATCCTCAAAGGTCATCTGTCTTTTCTTCAAGTTGATGACAGCCAAATTATCAAATGCCCAGTCTATACCTAAAAGTGTTGGGTAAGGTCTACTATCATCCAGGATTTTGATTACTTCAAAATCTGCAGAGCTTCTTACTCCTTCAATATCAATAGGTACGTTGGGTAATCTGCCCAATGGAGAGACTCGTTGCTGATTCGCGAGTCTTAGCTGGATAGGGGATCTTGTAAGCTGAGGGCTTCCCATCTGTTCCCATGTCTGCATGGTGAGAACATTGGCTTCTGAACCCAGATCTAACATGACTTCGTCCATTTCAAATGCTCCAATCTGCGCTGTGAGCCTCATCTCTTTTCCAGTTCTAATGTGACTCCTAATCTGGTGAACAGCACACTGCGGTGTGTTTGTCGAAGCAGACTGTTGGCACTGATCCAACAGGTGTTGGAGTTCTAGAGTTTCCTTTTCATTGCGCAACAATTTTAAACATTGTCGGAGGAACGCATGAACACTGCCTAGTGCATGCTCCTCGTCAGGCCTTCCAGCTGTAGTGGCCTGTTCTTGTACCAGGTTGTCTTGTCTTAGCACTTGCGATCTAATATTGGTCTGCGGAATTGCGGCAAAACTTGAAGCTCTCGGGTCTGAGAAATACTCTTGAGCTTGCTTGAATGCTTCTTTTTGCTTCTGCAGGTTAAGTGGGGCTGGTTTAATATTAGCGCGGCGCACCCATTGCGTCGCTTGCTTTCCCATTCCCATCTCTTGCGCACCAGTGGTTGCTCCACTGCGTGTCACTATATTAACTGTAGGGTCTGGTTCTCTTTTTTCTGCTCCAATCAACTGAATATTCTGATTGACCTGTGGGGTCTTTGCTTGCATTTTAGCCTGTAACTGAGGGCATTCTTCAATGATATGGTCAGAAGATTTACAATACCTGCAGATGGTTGTAGGATTTTGGCAATCCCTGGCAAAATGACCTTGTGCTCCGCAATTATAACAAGTGATCTGTCCTCTTCCGCGACCAAAATTTGTTGTGCGTCCGCGTCCCCTGTAATTTCCTGCTCAGGCGTCACGAGTTTGGTCATACGGTGGACCTGCTGTGGGTCCTTGTGTCTCTGCTTGTACCATATAAACATCATGCTTTCTTTCTATCATAAGATCATATGCTCTACAATTGTTCTCATCATGACCTACTGATTTACAGAAATTACAATATAGATTCTTTGGAGTTTGTACGTATTTCTGAAGTAAGTGACATTCTTGTGGTCTATGACCTCTAGTTCTACAGATTTCACACCAAGGCCCTTGTGCCTGTGGTAAAGGGTTAGGTGCTCCAGTTGCAATATAGTCTATGAAAACAGGGCAATGGTCCTTTGAATGACCTTGGGCTTTACATTTTGTACACCATATTTCTTCCTTAACATCCTTGCCTTTCTTAATATCATGCACTTGCAAGGTTAAGTTTGCTAATTGGTTCTGCAACTGCGCAACATCGTTGCTTGTTCCAGCAATTGGTGAAGCTTCTAGTTTCATAGCCATCTCTAGAGCTTGTTCCTGAGTTGTGAGATTCTGTTGTATAAGAGGAAGTCTAATGTGTGGAAGTAGTGCAGCAATGAACCATTCCTTATGCTGCTGTGGTGCAAACTCAAAGCTTACTTGATCTATCAGGGCTTTGAACTTCTGGTCAAAGTCCCATACTGATTCTGTAGGTAACTGTTTGATGTCTTTGAGCTCTGTTATACACTGTGATTCTGATTTAGGTTTCTTAAATTCCTGAATCATGGCATTTCTTACATCAGCAAGCGTTCTATTATGTGCTGCTGAGTATTTCATGAACCAAGTTAAGGCTCTTTCTCTTAGTGTGGTTGCTAACTGAACCAGTTTAACAGCATCATCATTAATTTGATTAATTGTCCAAATGGCTTCACATAAGAACCAGTGCTGCTCAGGGTCTTCTATCCCTGTTCCTCTAAAAGTTGGTAGCTTCATGTCATCACCCATCCTTCTTGTGCTAGGTTGAGGTGAGGCTGCTGTAGCAGTGCTTCTGGGCTGGTTAAATAAAGGTGGTTCTGAGGTACTAGAAGTACCGTGTGGGCTACTAGAAGATGTTACTGCGGGGTTGTACTGAGCTCCGTCTGGTTTTTGCGGTGTAAAGGGGTGATAAGGGATATGAGCACTCCCTTGTCTTTCTATATGGCTTGCTCTAGGGACTTGGCTATCTTCTGGGCTAGACTCAAAAGAATATTGGTCAAGGCCTACTTTATATCGTTTTCCACTACGAGTGCAACCAATAAGTTCAGGATCACTATCAGAATCTACGGACATTACTTGTCTATGCTATTCATCAGAAGTAATACATAGCTTTCCTTTTTCATACAGAAGCATTTTAATCCATAAGTTCAGAGAATTTAAGAACTTACCTCTGTGTAATTGGAAGAAATTCCTCTCAGCTTCACTGAAACTCTTTCTTGTATCTACTGCAAACTCGGTGATGAAACCTTTCAGTAGACTATCCAACCAAAAGTCTACTGCGCGGGACACAGGATTGTCTATCTGCTTCACAATACTGACTAGCTCAGGCGTCCAAGCGACGGGTCGATCAATATGCACAGTAGGTCTAGAGTCTGCTAACTTGGCTATCCAAGCGTGCAACTCCAGTGCGAATGTAACAAAGAAAATTTCGTGAAGGTCAGTATAAATATACTTCTGCAACCAGTCTTCTATTTGGAGCGTAGAACTTCTATTTTCTTGTTCAGCGAACTCTTTAGCCTTTAAATCAAACCAGTCTCCAATTTCTTTAGCTGTAGGATTCCAGTAACACATTTGTTAACTAAGCAAGTCTCAGTGTAGCAGAACCTTGTGCTGGCTTCAGCAACAATCTCAGACGTCGCGGAAATAATAAGTCACAGCAGCAAGTCGCAAGACAACGGAACCATTTGTTCTCCTCGATCTCGCGCGTCGCCGGAATAACAAGTCTCACAACAGTAAGTCGCAAGGCAACGAAACCATTTGTTGTCCTCGATCTCGCGCGTCGCCGGAATAACAAGTCTCACAACAGTAAGTCGCAAGGCAACGGAACCATTTGTTGGCTGCTTTCTTGGGCAGACCCGGGTTTTAATGAAGCGCAGCAACAAACCCCTTGGTGCACTGGCCCTCTCGGCAACGAGCTGCGCAGCAGCTCGAGGTCTCACCCGAAGTGGCTATGGGGGGGTTAAGGAATCAGATTTCCTTAACCTTGGTGACGCGGAGATTGTTCTTTCTCTTCCGGTTCCTCAGATGTCGGTGGTCCGACTTTCCCGCAGGCCCCTCGGCGCAACTGCGCGGCTTCCTTCCACAGCAGGTCCGCTGCGCAAGTCTCCTCTCTGGCGCAGAAGGCAAGTATTCCTTGCGTCGACGCGTTAAGTACCTCTTCGCCCTGCGCACCCAGCGCAGTATCGCATTCCTCGATCGCTGCCGCGACAGTGCTCCACCACTTCTTCAGTCAAAACACTTATAGCTATCAAGGGTCCTTCCCAAACTCACTTACTCAATCACAAAGATAATGCACGAGTCTTGTATACACAGGTAATGAACTTAAACAGTTAATCATTCATGCAAACATTATAACAAGAAGAAATATGCAAAGTTCACCTCCTCGAGGGAAGCCACGTCCTCGGGAGTGTTATATTAACCAGAAAATGATAGAGTTATACAACATGCTGCGCACACAGCTGCAGCCTTAGATTCTTCCAGGAAACTCCACGCACACAGCTGGGAGCCCTTCTCTCAGTCTAGTCTCTTCTCTACAGAGATTACAAAGGCACAGACGTCAACTCAGACTGTCTGGCAACTCAGGGATTAGCTCCTCGGCTATCCGATTCTTACTCTAGTTCTACACACTCGGTAGAAAACATAGCAAAGGATAATCAACACAGGATCTATCCTTGAGACTGACTATCGAACACTCTAACCATCTAACTATCCCAAAAGTATCTAACTCTTCTTCTTATCATGTATACATATATATAGGTGGCCATGACGGTCACACCTTTACAAAACTGTGGGCCTTTCCCAACAGTGATTCCCAAAAACCCTAACCACGCACATGGCTAGGTGTACTGTAGGCGCCGCTTGTAGTCATGTCGTCGGTTCCTGCAGGCTCCTTGACTTTCGGCGCAGATTGTGGGTATGGGCGCTTGTCCTTCGCCTTCAATGCTCTGGTCCGTTGCTCCTCCTTGATCCGAGCAACCATAACTTCTGTACTTAGCCTTTAAATGAGGGTAGCTGAGCCCTCTACTCCATCGCCTTATTTATTATGGTAGCTGAGCCACCTTCATTCTTCTATGACGTGCGCGCGAGCTCCGTGATTTCCGGTCCGTGATCTTCGCTGAGCTTGTCCATCTGGCACCGTACTGTGCACCGTCTCCTTCTTACCCAAAACTTAGTGCTTGTCCCAAAATTTGCACTTTTCCTTCCATACTTGTGCTTTTTCCCCAAAATTCGTAGCTTTACCGTAGCTACGGCCTAGGCTCCAACACGGCACTTACATCAACGACCATGGGAGGACCAACCTAGCACCATGTCGGAATGGAACAGCACTTATATTGCAACCATGGGAGAACACATCTACAACCATGCTCAAATGGCCCTAGCACTTATATTGCAGCCATGGGAGAACAAATCTACAACCATGCTCGAATGGCCCCATCACTTATATCGCAGCCATGGGAGAACACATCTACAACCATGCTCGAATGGCCCTGGAAATTACATCATGACCATGGGAGAACACACCTTCCACCATGTTAGAAAATCCCAGCAATTACATCGCGACCATGGGAGAACACATCTACAACCATGTCCGAAAAGCTCATGTGCGTCTGTGTCTTTGAAACTCATCGCACATCATCCAACTGATTATGTAATGTATCCACCTGATACATATGATCATCCTGATCATCATCATAGCATCATCCTGATGCATATCATCTAGAGTATTGTCCTGATACTCATCACTGCATTGTCCTGATGCATATCTGGAGCAACATCTTGAAGCTCGTCATCCATGATCATCCTGATCATACAATGCATCCACCTGATGCATACATAGTATCTGCCTGATTCATATCATCATACATGATCTACCTGATCATACAATGTATCCACCTAATACATATACAAATACATGATCCACCTAATCATACCTGATACATATCAACATACATGATCTACCTGATCATACAATGTATCCACCTGATACATATACAAATACATACACATGATCCAACTGATCATATCCAGCATCCAACATAATGCATACATACATAAATAATCCAACTGATCATATCTAGCATCCAACATGATGCATATATATACAGAGAAGTAACTAGAACATCATCCTGATGCTCATCATCCAGCGCTTACATCCACAGCCATGTGAAGAATCCTCCTTCCAACATGCTTGGAATGGCTTCAACAAATGTCTCCATCACTTCTTCCTTGAAGTGTCATCGATCTGAAGAACACCAAGCCTCTCTCTGAAGTACTCGAACTTCACTCTGGATAGTGGCTTCGTCAACACATCTGCAATCTTCTCATCCGTCGCAACATACAGAAGCTTCATTGCTCCTCTCTACACCATATCCCTGATATAGTGATATTTGATCTCTATGTGTTTCGACCTATCGTGGAACACCAGGTTCTCAGACAGCTTCACACAACTCTGGTTGTCACAAAAGATACTAGTAGCCTCCAGCAGGAGATTAAATAACTCAGACAGTAGCTTCCTAAGCCATACTTCCTCACAATTAGCCGAACAAGCTGCAACATACTCTGCTTCGCCTGTACTCAGTGCTACGCAGGACTGCTTCCTGCTAAACCAAGAGATCACACTTGATCCCATACTGAAGCAGCACCCAGAAGTGCTCTTCCTATCTGCAGCACTTCCTGCCCAATCTGAATCAACATAACCCTGTAGGTTAAACTTTTGATTCGCATCATACTTGAGCCCGTAATCAACTGTACCCTTCAGGTACCTCAAAATATGCTTTACAGCAACCAGGTGAACACTCCTCGGATCTGTCAGGAACTGGCTCAATGTGTTCACCGAAAAGCAAATATCTGGTCTCATGTTCATTAGTTACATCAAGGACCCAATCATCTGACGATACATTGTGACATCAACCGGATCAGATGAAGCATCACACAGAAGCTTCAGGTTCGATTCCAGGGGTGTGGCCATGGCCTTGCAGTCCATCATCCCGAACCTCTTCAGGATCTCCACTACATACTTCCCTTGTCCAAGGAAGATTCCATCTGTACTCTGCCACACCTCCATGCCTAGAAAATAGTGCATCATCTCCAAGTTCTTCATCTCGAACTCGGCAGCAAGCTTCCACTGCATGTCGGCAATCAATCTATCCTCACCTGTAACAAACAGGTCATCCACATACAAAAGTAGTATCACTGGATTTCCTTCCTCAACCTTGTAGTAAAGTTTGGAATCCGCTTTACTGTTGGTAAATCCCAAACTGGATAGAAAGCCATCTATCCTGCCATACCAGGTCCTGGTTGCCTATTTCAAACCATACAGGGCTTTCTTCAGTTTGCACACATGTGACTCTCGGTCATGTGTCTCAAACCTGAGTGGCTGCTCCACATACACTTCCTCTTTGACTACACCATTCAAGAAAGTTGTCTTGACATCCATCGGGTGTATCTTCCATTTCATCACTGCAGCCAGAGCAAGTACTGATCTGATGGACGTGGATCTGGATACAAGAGAAAAAGTCTCTATGCTACCACCTACAACATGGTTGATCTTATAGATCCATTTGGAAGTCACAACAGACTTCCCTTCAGGTCTTGGGACCGCATCCAAAATATCATTCTTCATGATCGAATGGTACTCCTCGATCATGGCATTCTTCCCGAATCCTGGGAACTTCAACATCTTCAATATCTTCAATAGATATCTTTGTTTCTGAACAAATGTTGTAGTCCTTCTTTTGTAGGTGATGGTATATGATCTTTCCTACAAAACAAGTTAAATTGCATGATTAGAAACATCTCATAGTTTTCAGAACAAATTCTTACACATAAAGCAATATGTCATACAGTCATGCAATTATTTTAGCCAATGCTTTAATACAACATTTATCCATATCCCGTAACTTTCTAGATGCCTTCCAATCTCTACCAGAACATTGTTAAGAGTGTGCACAACTCCCAATATGTCAACAAAGAGGTTTCATTCTAGATAAGTAGGAATGGAATGTTGTACAGTGCCATAGGCCACTTACCCATCATATGCAAATTAGTAGTATATTGTTCATTAATGCAATTATTCTAATATGCATAATACACACCCTAAGTCTAGGAACATAAGCATATACATCATTGAACAATATTATTTAAACAAACAAATATGCAAGAAATGACAATCAAAATACTTATCTTTGTTTGGTTGTAGGGTTGACTCCCTATCATTCTTTGCTTCCTTTCTGTAACTTCATTCTGATGTGGATTGTGAGAAGTGGTCAACTCCCTCTGAATATCTGCATCCTTGCAGAAACTACTGAAGTGTGCTCCCTCTTGATTTTTGCTTCCTGGATTACCTGTCCTTGAACTTATATCCATCCTTAATCACTATGCATGCTTATTAGTATCATCATTGTGTTACCCTCGAGGTCTCATACATAATCACACATTCATTAGTATATTCTCAATACTATCAAAACACAATAATCTTAAGCATATATAGTCATGATCATTTCAAACAGAAATAATAAGCATTAGTATTCAAGGACTCTTATGGTTTAATCATATGATAAATTAAGGTAAGAAACATAATATGCCTAAACCCGTGATTACTCAGACCTATACTTTCATGACTCTTCTGGTTAGTCATATCATCAATTAAGGTAAGAAACATAATATGCATACACCCATGATTATTCAAACCTATGAATAATCATTATCAATCATGCCATGTATACTTATATAAGAGATCCTATCACAAGGTAGGATTCTAACTTGATATACGAAAAACATACCTGGATTAGTATGTTAGCTAGTTATGTCTAACATACCCACATGATGTCTTCTTGTTCTCTACAATGACTTGTGCTAGTAACCTGCATATCTCATAAGTTAACCATTATAGAGCCAAGTTATACATACCTCGTAAATAGATATTCTATGTGATCCATGGCAATGGATGAACCTTTGTCTTCATGTCACCATGGTCATATGTTCTTGAACTAGAACATGATTTGTCTTTCTTGATGTACCTTTCATGTTAGTGGACAACATCAACCTCATACAACATCACAATACATTAGTACAATCATAAGTGTCAAAAACCATAATTATTGAATATCTTCTATCATGCATTCATAATTTTATTAAGGTGATACAACAAGTCTAAAATTAACCAAGATTGTACTAACCGTAATAATATGAAGACAAACATATCATAAACTTAATTATGAACAGAATTCGAAACATACCTGAATGAGTCATACCTGTCGATATTGCTTGTAATATTCTTATGTAAGGCCTCAGCCTCATCTCCCTCTGAAACAGGAACTTCTTCACTTATGCAGGTGACCAATCCATTCTCCTCTAGGATTAACCCAATCCACTTGATTTTCAGGAACTGGATCTGGAGTTGGATTAGGGTTTGTCATAGAAACCCTAAAAATTCAAACTTTGAATTTCAAACTTCTGAAAGGATAGAAAGATGCGCCTTGATGAGTTGATCAAGCCGGTATATTCAGAATTTGAAAACTGCAAAGTTTCACCCCTTAATTTTTCCTTTGAAACTTCTGGATTCATTGGACATGACCCTGAACTAGGATTTGATAAAGCCCACCCTTTTGCCCAATCAAAAGGTTTGATCCAAAGCTCTAAGATTCTATTTTTCTGAGGAGCTTCCAGCCATGGTCACAGATTTCAAAAAATTCCCATTTTTGCAGAAGCCCTAATTTTCCACTTTTCTGATCAAAGTCCTAAACTAGGGTCTGATTAAGCACGGCCTTCTTCCCAACCAAAAATTCTGATCTTGGTCTCTAAATTTTGATTTTGATGAGTAGCATTCAGCCGTGGTCTCCGATTACAAAAATTCCATCTTTCTCCGAAACCCTAAGTTCCCGAAGCCATGAATGAAGGTGCTCAAAATAATTATGTTTTGACATAAATATGTACCTGATTGTTTCTGGTGTAACTCTGAACTTTCCAATCCACAAGGTCTGAAACTTATACTTGTGGTATCCTGACCTGTCATCTTTCCAACCCCATAGGTCTGACCTCAATTGTATTCTTTGAGAGAGAGTTATGCCAAGTGTCGCAACGTGACCTGTTTATGGGATAAAACAGGAGAGCGAACTTGTACAGAGTGCCATGTGTCACTGGTTCAGTTTTGGCCTCTAAAAAATTTACCTGAGAAAGTACAGTCCGTGCACTACCTGTCACATTTTACAAAATTTCATTTGTAGCTTCCTATCCCAAGTTATGACCTTTTTTCCTAGGTCACCTGTTTATGACGCAGATCTAGAAGAGGACGAAACCCTAGATTGTATAGATCATAAAACACAAAGTACAACGAATTAGAAGTTTTCCTTCGGACACAAGGTACATGGGGATCTTGTCTTTGACCTATAAAAGTTTCAGATCCTAAAACGTCTCCAAAATGGATTTATAGCGAAAGTGATACAATGACTGGTTTTTTCTATATCAAGCCCTAGCATCGTAAGTTCAATAAGTGTCATACATTCCATACCATGCCTTCTTTCAGGCTAGCTCTGATACCATGTTAATTTTTGGAATTTACTTCAATCTGATCTAGAATCTTAACTGATAGAACAACATGTACAGCATATCTACAGTATATCAATCATGGACACAAAAATGCAAACACACAAGAGACACAGAGTTTACTTGGGGAAAACCATAAAGGTGAAAAACCCCAATAACTTCCTTAAAGATAGATAGAGCAATGATACAACCCAAGCATAAGAGATAGACATCTCCTAGCAGCAGCTCCTCCTCCTCCACAAGGGCGCCACTCTCCAAAGAGTGTGTGAGAGAATAGAATGATGAAATAGAGTGCCTCCCGCACTCTATTTATACTTGACTTGACTTGCCTAATAACCTTTACTAGGTTGGCCTCAACTTAACCACATAACACAAAGCTGACTGGGCCGACACCCAATAGGGTGGTCTAATAACCCTTTGACCCACATGATCAACCCCCAATAGGGTGGTCTAATAACCCTTCGACCCACATGACTTATACAGGGCGGACCCCAACAAGGTGGTCTAATAACCCATCAAGTATAAGTTATGACACTTACAATATAAATGACGACACTTCCGTATAGAGGAATAATAACATCTCTATAGGAATACAAACACTTCCGTATAGAGGAATAATACCATCTCTACAGGAGTACAATATACATATATGAAATACATTCCGAAGTTACATATATATCAACAGCGATATTGGTGTAGTTTTAAATATATTAAAATTTAAACCCTAAAAAATGGTGCTTGGAGGATAAAATAACCCTAAATGATTATTAGTTTTAAGGATACTTTTAAGGTTTTGTTTGCTAACAACATTGACTTTATTAACCATGGTTTCAAAAATATTTTTAATTATAATCCCAGAAAAGCTTGGAGGATAAAATAACCCTAAATGATTATTAGTTTTAAGGATACTTTTAAGGTTTTGTTTGCTAACAACATTGACTTTATTAACCATGGTTTCAAAAATATTTTTAATTATAATCCCAAAAAAAAAAAAAAAAAAAAAAAAAAAAAAAAAAAGTGTTACTTGTAACCCCAATTTTTTATTCAAGGGTTTATTTTAGGATTTTTGTTACAATAGTACCAATTCTTAAAGCCGTGGTTTCAAAGAAGAATTTTAAACCCAAAAAATGAGTTCTACTAGTATCACCACTTTTTTATTCCATAATTGAACTTAATGTTTATTTTTAGCAACATTAAGGGATTTTAAGGCTATGATTGCAATAGGTATCGATTTCAACCTCAAAAAAATGGTGCTCCCGATACCATCACTTTTTTATTCAAGGGTTGATTTCGAGGTTTTTTAAGTAAAAATATTAATTTTTAGAGTTTTTGTTTTGAGATCGCGTTTCTTGTTAAGTCATTAATTGTGTTAAATGTGAAAAGAACAAAGAAGCCAACATATTAAGGCCTTAACTATAACTCTCATCCATTATCTTTACATTAATTATAATATGTAGATTTATTATTATTTATTTATATCCCTAATTTTATCCTATATATTCATCAAAACTCGTTTGAATGATCATTTTATCATGTGCATCTATTGTAACGTACCCAGCAGCCTCTTGTGACCCATTGAAACCACAAAGTACTCAGATTTCAATTCTGAATTATTCACTGATATCCAATTTTGTTTTTATTCAATACATTCAATTACAGAACGAAATTTAAAACGTATTTGGTGGCCCAAAACACACATATCTTAAGCATATATTATAATTACAGGAAATTCAAGCATGAACAAACACATATGCCATACCCATTAATTCCATGCATTTCAACATTCATATTACAGTAATATAAATAGCAAGTAAAACATATTGAAACCATAACATTTTCATACACAGTAAGCTGCTTATCTTAATGTTCTCCAAGTGGCACCGTGTGAAGGACGTTCCTCCTAGCCATAGGCATTGTCAAGCCATATCTACTTTGACAGGCCATCGTCAAGCTGGGGATATGAATCTAGAAAGGAAAATCCCTCCCTCAATCCCACTCTTCTCAGTTGAATCTCTCATGCAACCCACTGGTGCCTAAACCCCCTCCATAGTTGTCTCAATCCTCAATTCTCCTTCCCCATCAACCTACACAATGCCAGGAACAAACTCCCTTCTCTGAGCTAATAGTCCCTCGAGAAACCTCCAATTCCCTTCTAGCGCTCCAGCACAAGTTGGACAGGAAGTCTCTGAATTGGGACTCCAAGGCACAAGCTACAGGCTAGGTTTCTCTTACACACCAATCTACCCAAGTTAATGGCATACATAATTCATGTTCAACAATGACATCTTTGTTCCATGTTCTGGTACCAAGCTATTGTTGAAATATTGTAACTTCTAAGAATATTATGTTTGTACTTTATTATTCCGTAGATGTTTCATTCCTCCGTGAAGACCTTATTGTATATCTGGAGATGTTTTATTCCTCCGTGGATAATGTGGTAACTTGGGTTATTAGACTTCCCTAGTGGGGGTCGGCCCTATATGAGTCATGTGGGTTAAAGGGTTATTAGACCACCCAAGTGGGGTTGGCCCAGTCACATTATGTTAAGTATTTAAGTTGGGGCCGACCTAGTTTGTGTAAAAGTCAAGTCGGAGTTGTGTATAAATAGAGGAGGTGTGTTCCTCATTTAACACACATTCACTCACTTGTGATTAGCTCATAAGTGAGAGAGAGATCTGCTGTGGAGGAGAAAGAGCTCATGGTTGTGGATTACATCTGTGTATTTGCTGGTCATCTATATTGAGGAAGCTTTGCTGGGTTTTCTACCCCATGAGGGTTTCCTGGGATAAATCTGTGTCTCTTGTGTTTATGCTGTGCGTGTTGTTCTTTCAGTGATCATGTATATACTAGTATTGTGAAATGGAATGTAATGCTGATATTTTATGTCTTAGCATATTAAATCTTAACATGGTATCAGAGCTAGTCTGAAGGAAGGCAATGTATGGCACTTACGACACTTGCTTCACTTGTGACAATTTGAAGGTTAGGGTTTTATATAGCAAAAACCCAATCATCGTGGAACTTTCTCTATAAATCCATTTTGGCGAAGGTTCGGGATTGGAAACCTATACAGGTCGTAGATAAAATCCTTTTGTACCTTGTGTCCAAAGGACTGCCTCTAATTCGTTTTACTTTATGATTTATGATCAGTACAAGTTAGGGTTTCTTCCTCTTCCAAATCTCAGTCATAAACAGGTGACCTAGGAAAAAAGGTCACAATTTGGGATAGGAAGCTCCAAATGAAATTTCGTAAAAAGTGACAAGTAGTGCACGAGTTTTAATTTCACAGGTACGATTTTTAGAGGCCAAAGGTGAACCAGTGACACGTGGCACACCGTACAAGCTCACTCTCCTATTTTATCCCATAAACAGGTCACGTTGCGACACTTGGCATAACTCTCTCTCAGAAAATCCAATTGAGGTCAAACCTGTGGGGTTGGAAAGAAGACAGGTCAGGCTACCACAAGCCAAAGTTTCAGACCCTGTGGATTCATAATTTTAGAGATGCACCAGACACAATCAGGTGCATATTTATGTCAAAACAGAATTATTTTTTGGGCACCTTCATTCTTGGCTTATCACTGCTGCGGGAATTTAGGTCTTCGTAGAAAGTTGGAATTTTTAGAGTCGGAGTCCATGGCTGAATGCTCCACATAAAAATTGAAATTTAGAGACCAAGATTGAATTTTTTGGTTAGGCAGAAGGTCGAGCTTGATCAAACCCTAGTTCAGGATTTTGATCGGAAAGGTGGAAAATTAGGGCTTCTACAAAAGTTGGAATTTTTGAAGTCTGTGACCATGGCTGGAAGCTCCTCGAAAAAATTGAATTTTAGAGCTTTGGATTGAACCTTTTGATTGGGCAGAAGGGTGGGCTTCATCAAACCCTAGTTCGGGATCCTGTCTAGAAGATCTAGAAGTTTCAAAGGCAATTTTGAGGGGTCAAATTTTGGAGATTCCATAATTGAAGTATGCTAGCTTGACCAGCTCAGCAAGGTGCATCTTTCCATCCTTTCAAAAGTTTGAAATTCAAAGTTTGAATTTTTAGGGTTTCTCTAACAAACCCTAATCCAGCTCCAAATCCAGTTTCAGCAAATCAAAGTGGATTGGGTTAAAAGCAATCCTGACAGGTATGACTTGAGGAGATACAGGTATGTGTTGAAATCTGTTCATGGTTAAGTTTATGATATGTTTGTCTTCATGTTATTGAGGTTAGTACAATTATGATTGTTTGATAATGAATGTATGTGAATGATAGAAGGCATTCATTGATTAAGGTTATGGCACTTATGATTGTACTAATGCACTTGTGGTGTTGTATGAGGATGATGTTGTCTGCTAACAAGATACAGGTACATCAAGAAAGACAAATCAAGTTCTATGACCATGATGAAATAGGGACAAAGACTCATCCATAGTCTTTGACCACATAGAAGATCTACTTACGATGTATGTATGACCTTGTTCTACTATGCTTAACCCATGAGATATGCAGGTTCTAGCACAAGGTCTCTAAATCATTGAAGAGAACAAAGAAGATATTGTTTGGGTATGTTAAGACATAACCAAGCTTGATAATCCGGGTATGTTTTCCTATATCAGTTAGAATCCTACTTTGTGTTAGGATCTTAGGTAAGTATATCTTTGTATGAAATGATCATGACCATACATAATGTTTTGATAGTATTAACACTATACTAATGAATGTATGATTATGTATGAGATCATGATGATGACACTAGTGCACAATTAAGCATGCATAGTGGTCCAGGATGGATAGAAGTTCAAAATAGAGATCAAGCGGGAGACAACCACACAAACATAAAAGATAAGTGTTTAAGTTGTCATTTGAATTACTTCTTGAATCTCTGAATAGTAAATGATATTGCTCGTAGTAGTTGTATCCATTCTTAGAATATATCATGCTGAGTGTAAGCATTCATATGGCATTGAACAGTATACTATTAATATGCATATGATGGGTAAGTTGGACAAACATTCCATTGTTTCTTGTCTAGAATGAAACCTCTTTGTTGACATGCTAAGAGCTGTGCACGCTCTTGATAGTATGTTCTGGTAGAGATGGAAGGCATCTAGATAGCCGTTGTATGCATACAGGATATGGAAAAGTGTTGTGCCAAAGTATTGTTCAAGATAGTTGCATAACTATGTGAATCATATATGTATGCATAATCGATTATCATGTCAACATGATTTGATGATTATCAAGTATTACTAATCATGTAATTAACTTTGATTTGTAGGAAAGATCATGTGATATGATCTACAAAAGAAGGATGATGAACATCGAACAAGTGATGGATGTTCAACAAGAAGACCTACAAATCAAACATACTATAGAAGGCTCGTGGCTAGAAGACTCTCTTAGAAAGAGGAAGAGGATCATGATGAGATGTTTGCTCCAAGTGGCTAGACCATTCTCTTAATGGTGTAATTGAAGAAAAAGTGCAAATCGAGAAAACTCCCAGGATTCAATTGAAGAAAGCTCTATATGGGTTCAACAGGTACCCAGGATTGATAGTCATTTGATGATCTTAATGATCACCATGGGTGATGCGGATTTCAACCTTTGCTACAAGGTTGAAGATGGTATCTATATACAGATGACATTCAAGAAGGAACTCACCACAGAGTTCGAATGATCTTGAGGCGCATATCAGTAGACCCATCTGACGAGAGATGGCACAGATAGACATGCAGAAGATCACTCAATGCAGAGTGTGAATGATGTTCAGTCACAGAGGAAGAATTGATAGCTTCTTGTCAAGCTTGGGCTTTACCAAAGTAAAGATGATCCTAACCTTTACCATAAGGTTATGGATGATGAACCTGTCATACTATTATTGTATGTGGATGATCTCTTTCTGACAGGGAATGAGAAACAGATCATGGAAAGAAAGAAGAAGCTACAGAATTTGAGATGAAAGATCTTGGATTGATGCATTACTTCCTAAGTCTGGAAGTATGGCAAGGCTTAGAAGGAATCTTTCTCAACTAGGGAAAGTATGTTTTGGAAATCCTGAAAAGATTTGATATGTTGGAATGTACAACCATGGCCACTCCCATGGATTCCAACTTGAAGCTGTTAGCGGATGACTCATCAAAGTTAGTGGATGTGACTCTGTACAAACAGATTATTGGGTCATTGATGTATCTGACGAATACAAGGCCAGATATATGCTTTGCTATGAAACACCTTGAGACAGTATCTAGTGGACCCTAGGCATGTTCACCTGATAGCTGCAAAGCATGTGATGAGGTACCTAAAGGGTACGACAGACTTTGGTCTATGTTATCTTGAAGATCATGATTTCAGATTGTATGGCTACATAGATGCTGACCAGGCAGGAAGTGTATCAAACAGGAAGAGCACATCGGGCGGATGTTATTGTCTGGGATCTGCCATGATCTCGTGGTTTAGCAGGAAGCAGTCTAGCATAGCTGAAGCGGTATATATAGTTGCTTTCTATGTTAGTTGTGAAGCGATATGGCTTCTAAAGATGTTATCAGGATTGTTTGACTTAGAGATGGACCCCACTGTGATCTTGTGTGACAACCAGAGTTGTATCAAGATGAATGAGAATCCAGTGTTCCATGATAAGTCAAAGCACACAGAGATCCGATATTTCTATATACGGGATATGGTGCAGAAAGGAGCTATCAAGCTCGAGTATGTGAGCACTAACGAACAAGTTGCTGATGTATTGACCAAACCTCTGTCTCGAGTAAAGTTTGAGTATTTCCGAGACAAGCTTGGTGTAGTTTAGAAGGACCCTCCTCGAAAGGGGGAGTGATATGGTTGATGATGATATTCGGATATTGCCATCGTTGTGGATACCTGTATCAATAATGAGATTTTCTATATCGACGGTAAGGTCGATGACGAGGATACTTGTATTAATGATGTGGATACTTGTATCGATGATGAGGATACATGTATTGATGATGAGGTTACATGTATCGACAGTGAGGTTGATGATATGGATACATGTATTGGTGATACCGACAATGAGGTCGATGAATGGTCCTTAGACTGGGTCTAAGTTGACGAGTGGGAATTGCATCATCCCCGGACTTCGGTCCCAGCATTGATCCGTAGACAGATGTCTCCGAGAATGTGGGGATTGTATCTTCGCCGGACTTCGGTCCCAGAATTGATCTGTAGACAGATGTCTCCAAGAATGTGGGGATTGTATCGTCCCTGAACTTCGATCCCAGAATTGATCCGTAGACAGATGTCTCCGAGAATGTGGGGATTGTATCTTCCCCAGACTTCGGTCCCAGAATTGATCCGTAGACAGATGTCTCTGAGAATGTGGGGATTGTATCTTCCCCAGACTTCGGTCCCAGAATTGATCCGTAGACAGATGTCTCCGAGAATGTGGGGATTGTATCATTCCTAGACGATAGTCCCAGAATTGATCCATAGATAGATGTCTCCGAGAATGTGGGGATTGTATCATCCCCGGACGACGGTCCCAGAATTGATCCGTAGACAGATGTCTCCGAGAATGTGGGGATTGTATCACCCCGGACTTCGGTCCCAGAATTGATCCGTAGACATCTGTCTCCGAGAATTGATGATAGGACTGCATTGTCCATGGACATTTGGTTCAAAATGTTCGTGATAGGATTGCATCGTCCTTGGACTCATTTCCTAAAGTGATAAGGATTGATCATCCTGGAAGTAGATTTGGAAGTAGATCTGGATTGCATCGTCCATAGACATGAGACTTGTCTAAAATTGATAAGGATTGATCATCTTGGAAGTAGATCTGGATTGCATCGTCCATAGACATGAGACTTGTCTAAAATTGATAAGGATTGATCATCCTGGAATTTGATCTGGATTGTATCATCCATGGACCTATGTCCTAAAGTGAGAGGGATTAATCATCCCGTAATAGGATCTTGTGTATTGCGGAGTATGTTGTTATGACGATACTGTAGATCGAGATGATCCAGATGATGATGATTGATCGGTAGATCCAGACGATGAGGCTGTTGATCGAGTGATCCAGATGATGATGATGTTGTTGTAGTTGTTCAAGTGCTGCAGAAGATGAAGACTCAGTACTGAAGATGTTGATGTTCCAGTATTGATTATGTTCCAGTAACTGGTTGAGTTACCGATGATGATGTATGAAGAAAGCTTCCAATGATTTATAGGTGTATCATGTATCATGTAGTTGATGACTCCTTGCTCCTGCAAATGTTGTTATAATATCCTTCTCGTTAAGGGGGAGTGTTGAAATATTGTAACTTCTAGGAATATTATATTTGTACTTTATTATTCCGTAGATGTTTCATTCCTCCGTGAAGACCTTATTGTATATACGGAGATGTTTTATTCCTCCGTAGATAATGTGGTAACTTGGGTTATTAGACTTCCCTAGTGGGGGTCGGCCCTGTATGAGTCATGTGGGTTAAAGGGTTATTAGACCACCCTAGTGGGGTCGGCCCTGTCACATTATGTTAAGTAGTTAAGTTGGGGCCAACCTAGTTTGTGTAAAAGTCAAGTCGGAGTTGTGTATAAATAAAGAAGGTGTGTTCCTCATTTAACATACATTCACTCACTTGTGATTAGCGCATAAGTGAGAGAGAGATCTGCTGTGGAGGAGAAAGAGCTCATGGTTGTGGATTACATCTGTGTATTTGCTGGTCATCTATATTGAGGAAGCTTTGCTGGGTTTTCTACCCCATGAGGGTTTCCCATGATAAATCTGTGTCTCTTGTGTTTATGTTGTGCGTGTTGTTCTTTCAGTGATCCTGTATATTCTATTATTGTGAAATGGAATGTAATGCTGATATTTTATGTCTTAGCATATTAAATCTTAACAGTTATGGCATTCGATGGTGAAGGAAAGGGAGTGGAATGAAATTCGAATGGTGGAAGAATGAATAAGGAACAAACCCCTCCCAAGTTTAATTTCTCACTTTTATAGGCATAGTTCATATTTCCATGTGGCCACAACACACGGAACCACTTTTCCCCTCTTAATCTCTTTCTTAAGATAATTAAAACAAGGTTTAATCAAAGCATGGCTCTTAATCAAGGTTTAAGAGCTTGGTTTAAATGGCTAAGGCTAGGGAGATAAGTTAAGGCCCACTAACACTTCCCCACTTGTGGAATCATAACCCCCCCATCTCTCATTCATGCTTCTTCCTCTGCAACCATTTAGAGATTTTATATTAATATCAAAAATGTACATATTTACATAGTATTGGTCATCCCGGCCATTTGTTTCTTCCTTCTTAGCCCTTTTACTTCAACAATATACAAATTACATTACGAGGTCACATTGGGGTGTTACATCTATATTTTGTGAAGGGAGGTTCCCACCTTGAATAGACTTCCCTTTTATTCACTATTTTACTATATTTTGGTGTGGTGCTATTGAATTGGGTTGTTTTCATGTTTATTTGATTATTTGGCTCACAACATTTGGCATCAAAGTGAATGGCGCTTGGTTTTTCTCTTTCAAATGAGTGAATTTACCATTTTGAATCGCATGGAAATCACAAAGTTGAAAGAGGAAAGAGAGGTACCTTTGGTCAAAAACTCAAAATTTCCTACCCTATGTCTTTGGAGTTACAATTTGTGGAACCTCGGGTTTTTTTCATTTTCCTAAAACTTGGATTAAACATGTGGTTTCAATAAAATAGTCACAATAATAATTAAGTTGTTCTATATGCTAACCTCTTGCATAAGAATGATAGGGACAATTTATGTGAGACTTTGCACACTACTTATTACAAAATGACAATGAGAATAATAGCTTAACAAAAAGAAAATTGAATTGAACCAACTCAATAATCAAATATTTTCAAGTGGTTTACATCATATTGTTTTGTCCTCATATTTATATTATAAAACATTAATCACTTGCACAAAAGTATAGGAGCATAAAAGAACTACTTGATTACTCTTGATCAACTCTACTTGTCAACATTCAATCATGCTTATAGGAAGACGAACACATTCTATAGCAAACTTCAGGGAATTTTTTCCAACAAAATATGTAGCATAGTGGCTTCTAAATCATCATTATTTGTCCACAATGTATTGCTCAAGTTTACAACCACTTATGCGATTTTGTAGCATCTAAAAATGCATCTACAACATATTTCATAGTCATTATTAATACCAAAATAAATTTAGATAATCTATCACTTCCCTAAAATAGCATAAATAAATTAGAAACTTAGAATTGCAATCAAATATACCTCAATGCCTTCATGCTCATTTCAAGCAACAAAAATATATAATGGCAAGGTATAATCTAGGCAAAAAAGAAAGGTGGAAAGTTTAAAAGATGGCTAAAACTGTCCCAAAATGGAAATCCATTATTAGGTCGAATGTATTAACAAGCTAGTAAAAACTTATGTAATTTCACTAATCTTTTCTAACCAAAGGCACAATAATTAGATTATAAAATCCAAAATTTTCAATTTTTTTGTTCATTTTCTTGGCAATATTTTATTTGTATCAACATCAAATCTTTCATATTTGTGTAGCAATGTGATTATTTGATGTTGTTGCTTTGGATTTTAAAATATGAAGAAAAAAATGGATATTTTTGTAGTTTTTTTTACATTTTTCATTATTTTCAATAAATTTTCTTCCATCCCTTCAACAATATATTCCCTAGGACATATTTGTAACAATGATTTTAACAAAAAGAGTTAAGGGCATTGTATTCGTGTAGCCTTCAGAGTTCCCCTACCATGACATCCCATTGGCAAACTTAGGCAAAGCATTAACTCAAGACAATCAAGACCCAATATGATGTTTCAGCTTTGGCATAGTAATACCCTTCTCATGCTCTCCAATCAACTTTTATCTCTATTGATATCAAAATCTCGTTTGTATGTCAATCAAACAACAATGAGATATTATCATTCCATTCTCAAACACAAATCAAATCCATTAACTAGCATACCTCATTAATGAGCGAATTGGAATGTCAAAGTAAATTTGGGGATGAACATGTAAGACAAGGAAAGTATCTTCAATCACAACTATTTATCTGTACCAATGGAATTTTACAATTGCAATGAGGGGGTAAACATATAGAGCAAGGGAAGGCATTGTTATTGGGATGGATACTTAGGACAAACACATCAAATGAGAGAAGAAAGACTGTGCTATTTTCAAAATAAAACTTATATAATGTATAAGTAGATTGTGAAATTATTGATTTTGTAAGAGTTTATTATGAAATTATTGTTCATCCTCAACCTCTTAATAATAGGGCTTCATACTCAATTGCATAGATGTCACTACAACATAGAAAAAGGTGATGATGGTTATTCTATTTTGAAGATCTTCTACTATTTTTTTAATGTTTCAATTCATAACGATGTTGATTGTGCTTCCTTTTTATTTCATAAATAAATTTATCAACTATGCGTCTTGTTTAAGTTGATAGATTCATAAGTTCTAGAATTGGACTTTATTGGTGATAGTGGATGGAAAACACTTTTAATAAAAATAAATAAAAGTAAGTTAATTTAAAAATGCAAATATAAATTTATATAAAGTTCTTAAAAATTTTAATAGTATAAATTGAAGTAACAGCTACAAATCACTTTAGAAAAGTGATGAAATGAAGAAAGAATAAAAATATGAATAAAATAAAATATGATGTTTGTTAATGAATAAAGTCACAAGCTTGCTTTATAAGAGTGGTGATCTAGAGTAATGAAATGACGGAAGAATAAAAGTACGAATGAAATGAAACATTATGTTTTTTCCAAAGAAAATATAACTTACTATTAATAGTGGAAATAGTAAGTAACAACCGAGCAATGTCAACCATAGGGCATAACCCATGACCAGACAGTAACAAAATAGAGGATGGGCAGGAATCCAACACATCTGCCCCCAATAGACAAGAAATAACAGTACAATATAATAGACTGTCAACCATAACCACATATAATAGCAGGCCCGATACCAAGTCTATAGATCCAGTCGGGACAAACCCCACAAAAAAAAAAATATCGAAGCTGACAATGCTAATCAAAAGGTGTGGATATCACCACTAGGACCAAATAACCCAACAGGTTGTTGGATACCAGGATCTATGGACCTGCATGAAAACAAAAAAGGTCGCATAATATATAGGTAACAGCCAACATAGAGAAATAAAACCAAAAAGAAAGACAAGACTCAGTGCACATCCAAAGAACCATGAGTGAAGAAAATGTCGTCACGCCACTCATCCCATAAAATGAGCCCATCTGGAGAAGATAATGCCATCTTCGAGAGAATATCAGCATCTTGGTTGAATTCCCTGAATATATGGACAAAGTGGATGTGTTCAAAGCCGTTGATAACGAACGAATATCCTCCTTCCAAAATGAAAGAAGCAAAACGTCCAGAGGAACCACATCCAAAGCCCATGAAATGATAGAAGATGAGCCCCCCAACACCAACAGAAAAGAAACCTCATGGCGTCCAACAAAAAATAACAACAGCCAAAGAGCACAAAGCTCACTGCGAGTATTTGTGCCAACACCAGAATTCAACCAAATACGGAAGTACCAATGAAACATTATGTTTATTAACAAGTATTAAATAGATAATAAAAATAGATCTTTTATCTTATATATATGATTTTAAAATAAAGATTTTTTATTTTATGGGAAATTTTTTTAAAGATATTAATTTTAAACATATTTTTTATTATATATAAAAGATATTATAAAATATTTAAATATGTATTTTTAATTTTTATTCTATTATAGAAAATAAGAATATGAAAAGTAAAAAGTAATATTTAATTTTTAGTTACAATATTAATGATTAAAAGGATTTTTGTTTAATAATTTAAATTGCATTTTATTTCGATCATGTGATAATAACAACAATTGTTATTTGTCTCCACATACGAGGTGATAGGGAAAGGATATGACAGTTGGCATGTATACCATGTGGCGACACCTCCACTAAGCACCCTCCCCAATGCAAATCGTGGAGGAAGGAAATGATGGACGAAAGATCGAGGGCTCCATGTGAATGACAACAGGGATGCAACTGATGGCTCTAAGTGCTCTGGTTTTACATAAACTAAACTTCTCTATGACAAGATTTGCCTCCATGCCATGCCAAGTGATGATGTTCAAGCTAATGGGCATTAACACAGCTCATCGAGTTGTGATAATTTAGGGTGCGAGCAATTGGACCTCATGCATAATGAACTAGTGTGTGTTGCTCCATCCGGTGATGGTTCTGAGCTTTTTAGGTGAGGTTCTATCTCTCCTTTTGGTTGTTTTCTTTCTAGCGCCATTTCTACTTTTGGTTCCCAGCTTAGTGGCTTTTTTTGCACTGAGTACCCCTTCGAATAAGTTTTTGCTTATCTTTCCCTGTGGTCCCAACCAAACACCCCCCACTCTCCTTGTGCCTAGACTCTGGTTCATTTCCTAAGGTTCCTCCTCCCTTGGCCCCTATGTGCTTGGGACCTCCCCTACAATGGCATGTAGCGAATGAAGCAACCACGTGTGCAACAGCAATAACAACAATCCTCAAACCAAAGTGCATGCTAAAGTGGAAAAAACTAAATTGATTTATTTCAATCAAATTCCATCCCCATTGGCAAGAAAATCTTTGAGGTTGAGGTATGCCTCAAAGCATAACAAGATTGTGTTAGAGATGAGGATATGATGGAAGATATGGGACCGTAGGTTCAAGTAATATTTAATTTTTTAGTTACAATATTAATGATGAACTTGAGAGACAACAAAAATCTCAACATCATTGTCAAAGCAACTATCAGTTTGGACTATGCACCTTTTGCTCCTAAACCATCTCAAGGGCAAAGGTTCCTTTGATTCTTATTTCTAATGATGAAACAAAAGACTATAGTTAATGCTCAGATTTACTTTTCGATGTCTAATTATAATAGTTATGTCCAAACTATAGCAATCTTATTTTATTTATATCTCAGGATCAAAAGGACCTCTGGTCCATTAAATGACCATTTATTGTTTCATCGATGGTCTATTTTTCCAAGGGACAGACTTAGTAAATATTTTTTAAATTTAATATATAATTTGTCACTCTAAATGCACTGCAAATTAATTTTTTTTATCATTGATTAGTGTTCGATAAATTCAATCGGATTTATCCTGTTTTCAATTTCATCCACAAAATGAGTTGATATCTATGCGTGAGGTTGCAATGCAAGGTTGACATTGCAATCATTTTACTGGATAGTTATAGCACTAGAGAGTCTCATTGATAAACCTCCTTCACTGCTAATAGTGCTCGAATCCCTGTTGCTGAATATTTCCCAATAGAAAAGTCAATGTGAAGGCAAAACAAAATGTTTCGAGAACCAAATAAATATTTGTAGAATGTGACATGTCCAACGGCCGAAAAAATTGAAAACAAGAGTCACTCCCATGGAAAACAATGTCAGTAAATACGTATACCATTGGACAAGCACTGAAAATTGAATTTTAAAACTAGTATGGATGACCAAGTATTTTCAAGAACCTTTTCCTTAATACATGTCTTTGGCCTAATCACTAAAATCAAATTTTACGAGAATGAATCCTCTTGTGGAATAAAATCCACCCGTCTGTTGTATTTTAATTCATTATCTTTCGTGAAAGGTTGTATTTTAATTCATTCTCAATGTTTTCCTTGATATCTTTCGTGAAAGGTTGTATTTTAATTCATTCTCAATGTTTTCCTTGATATCTTTCGTGAAAGGTTGTAAGGTTGTTGACGACATAGATATGGTATCTAGGTATGGTATGGTATATACTCATTATAAATTCAACGTTTCACTTGAGATAAATAGAACTTAAGTACAAAAATAACACTCCAACTCACAACCAATCATGTTAGACCAATTACTATATATATATCACCAATTACATATACAACAATCATAATTGCCGATGTATATATATAGCCTTATCTATATCTGCATGCAAAGATGCAAGGCACCTCTCCCCAAAAGCATGCCAACCAGTATGCATATAACAGCTCTGAAAAAATTCCACATAGGAATTTTTGCATTAAACATATATATACCAGCATAGATCCATCTCAAATCTAGATCTCTCAAGCATCGAGAGATTCAATTTCTTGTGTAAAGTTTTTTTAATCTTAAACTTTTTACACCCCCAAAAAGAATTTACCCTCGAAAAATTGGATCCCACTGAGATCCGGGTTTAAGATGGATCTATGTTAGTTTTAATTTTTTTATTTTTATAAGTCCATATGAATTTTTTTAATTATTTTTTATTTAGTTTTTAATTTTTAATTTTATGAGACGACATACATTTTTTTAATTACTTTTTTTTTGGAACGTACGTTATCTTACTGTAACGTGCCAACATCTCCCCCATACTAGGATATAGAGCACCTCGCTACTCTCGGTGCAATGAAAACCAATAATTCCACATATAAATATAAAAGTGACAAGTGACAAGTGCATAATTGATATCATTACCCACCAATTGTACGAATACCAGAAATATAATACACATCAACATATTAATACTGGAGTGCCCAGGAGTGTAGGCACACATACATATAAGAGTTCCACCGTGTACCACATGCATAGAGGATCGCCAACTTGCAATTCCAGCGATATATTTATATATGTTTATATATCAAAGTGTGCGGGAACATTTCTGCCCTCACCTGGCAGATTCATCATCATACCTATCTATACCTATATGAAAAACACAGAGGTAAGAGCATTAACAACTGCATTCAGCAAATTCATATATATATCCTACTAATAACAACTTAAAACATGAATTTAAAATCTCCGTGTGTAGTGGCAGGTGTCTCCCTGCTTGCCGTGGTAAGAGAATATCCAGAGGTACAATACACAATCATAGAACACCATAGAAGTGCATAAGACATCTTCTGGTTGCAATAATGCCCTGAAGTCATAGGACTCCAGGCTTTTGCTCATATTACAAAGAAGATGTTTGAAATTCTCATAGAGACTGTCCAAAAATACTTCGGTTGTAGAATGCAATGGATCAGACACTTTTCTTCAAACCAGACAGCAATTTTAATCCGGCTATAAGAATTCCTTTCAAAATTTCAGAGAAAGAACGGGCACTAAAAGGAAATTCTCCAACTAGGATTATAAACAAGAGGCATCTCAAGGGACCACATATCTGATTTGAAACGTATGCATATATGGTTTCTAAGATATAAAATCTACAGCGCATTCTTTTATCTCATTATCTGCTGAAAAACATCCTATTACAATATTGCATAAGATGGATAATAATTTAAGACTTGAGGACATCCAGAAA
Source organism: Larix kaempferi (assembly GCA_027924585.1). NCBI lineage: Eukaryota > Viridiplantae > Streptophyta > Pinopsida > Pinales > Pinaceae > Larix > Larix kaempferi. The sequence goes on along the minus strand of BSBM01000386.1, from coordinate 8,054,608 downwards.
TAGTCACAGAATGTTGAGTATCTTGCATCTTACCGCTTTCCAACCTGGTAACAGCATTCCTAATGAGCTAGTTCAGCTACTTTCTAAGGCATGGGCCTTGATCAAGTAAATCAGTGGGTGAGAGTCTTTTAGGCTCTTATGTCTGTGTTTGTCATATAGGTATGATGATGAATGAAAATTTCCATATATTAGTGTTAAAATTTTTAATTTGATAGCAGTAACAGACTAAATAAAATAGTGCAGAGATAACTAACAGTAAACACCCATCCACAAATTGAACACAGTATTTTTTTCACGAGGAAACCTTTTAAGGACAAAAACCCCGAAGCAATCAATAATAATATATCTGCTTTACGAGATGACTGAGTTTTCCAATCTCAGAATTCCGAGATAAACAAATTTCAATTTTGCATAAGATAAATATCACAGAAATTTCAGAGCTGGGCAACTGCCCAGATTTGACTTTTTCTGCTGCCCAGAAATGCTGCCCGGATTCACTGTTACACTGCCTGAGATCTGCCCAGATATTTCTGAGGCCACCAGAGCCCTGTTTTGACCTGCTCGAAATTTCCTGAGGCTACCCGAGCTCTGTTTTGACCTGCCCGAAATTTCCTGAGGCTGCCCAAGCTCTGTTTTAACCTGCCCGAAATTTCCTGAAGCTGCCCAAGCTCTGTTTTGACCTGCCCGAAATTTCCTGTGAATGATCTGAGGCTGCTGTGGAGTTAGGGTAGGCTTGGAGTCAAGCCCTAGCTCAGCAGAATGAAAAGAAATCAACCCTAGCTGTTAGGGTACTTTAAACCAGCAAAAATAGAATCCAGCAGAAAATAGAACTCAGCAAAAAATAAACTCAGCAGTAGATAAACCCAGCAGTAGAGAGAACCCAGCAGAAGGAAATATCATCCACGAGCTGATCTAGGAGCAGACAACTGTACCCACGAGCTGTCCTCAAAGATACCACGAATTATGTGTTAGAATGACGAGTCTTCACTTTTATTTATAGTGGAATAATTCCACTTTTTATTGAGGCCGACCTGTCCTCACTTATATTTTTTTTTTATTATTATTTTTTTTGTTCTCAAAAAATAAATGAGGCCGACCTGTCCAATTTTCCATCATTTTATTTATTATATATATTTTCTTTTCTCCAATAATGAGCCAACCCATAAATAAATAAATAAATAAATATATATTTATTTTCCTTCTTCTAAATGGTGGGCTCATGGACCAAGCCAAGCTATGCTTGGGTTTCATTTTATCTTCAATAAATCATGCAGGTGTTCTTCAAGGTCTTCATGTCCACTCCAAGTACATCATCATAGGGAGATAAATTAATTGCTTTACTTCACCCTCCTGTTGCCACCAAGACCAAGTGGATGAGTACACCACTTGCCCAGACCCGGTCTAGGGCTTACAGTGAAATCCTGGTAACTGACCAAGTACCTCCATTCTCCCAGAGAATGGCTCTCAACCCCAGGCTGAGCTTCCAGTCCCAGACTGGATCAATATCCTGGTAACTAACCAGGTGCCTCCATTCTCCCAGAGAATGGCTCTCAGCCCCGGGCTGAGTTTCCAGTCCCAGACTGGATCAATATCCTAGTAACTGACCAGGTGCCTCCATTCTCCCAGAGAATGGCTCTCAGCCCCAGGCTGAGCTTCCAGTCCCAGACTGGATCAATATCCTGGTAACTGACCAGGTGCCTCCATTCTCCCAGAGAATGGCACTCGATGCTGCTCAGGAAAAAATCAACACTCCCTCTCAGCGAGAGGGTCATTCTCTACAATACCAAGCTTGTCTCGAACGTGCACAAGCTTTGTCAACGACAAAGGCTTGGTCAATATGTCAGCAATCTGCTCATCTGTACGGATGTACTGGAGCTTCATGGCACCTCGCTATACCATATCTCTGATGAAGTGGTACTTCATCTCGATGTGCTTTGACCTGTCATGAAATACAGGGTTCTCTAAAAGCTTAATGCAACTCTGATTATCGCAATGGATAATAGTTGGTTCAAGCTTTCCACCAAACAGGTCAGAGAGAAGCTTTCTAAGCCAAACTGCTTCTCTGCAGGCATCACTGGCAGCAATATACTCAGCTTCAGCTGTGCTCTGAGCTATGGAACCCTGTTTTCTGCTGGAGCATGAGATCATGGCTGATCCCAAACTGAAACAGTACCCTGATGTGCTTTTCCGGTCCACTGCACTGCCAGCCCAATCGGAGTCAGCATATCCAAGTAGCATTACCCCACTGTTGGAGGTATATCTGAGCCCATATGTAATAGTACCTCGCAAATATCTGAGCACATGTTTGGCAGCTATCCAGTGTATGTGCTTCGACTCAGACATGAACTGACTCAATGCATTCACTATATAACAGATATCTGGTCTCGTATGCACTAGATACATCAAAGATCCAATTAGTTGGCGATACTGAGTAGGATCCACTGCCTGTGAAGAAGTAGCTGAGTCACGTAACTTCTTCAAATTTGATGTCATGGGTACACTCATGGGTTTGCAGTCATGCATCCCAAACCTATGCAAGATATCAATTGTATACTTCCCTTGAGACAGAAAGATCTCATCTGGCTTCTGCCAGACTTCTAAACCAAGAAAATAGTGCATGAGTCCCAGATCCTTCATTTCAAATTCTGAAGTAAGCTCCCTCTTGCACTGAGCTATCAGTTGCTCCTCTCCAGTGAGGAACAGATCATCCACATATAGGACTAGGATCAAGACATGGTTCTGAACAACCTTAAAGTAAAGGTTGGGATCATCAGTGCTCTTGGAGAATCCCAAACTGTGAAGGTAACCATCAATCCTGGCATACCAGACCCTTGGGGCCTGTTTGAGTCCATACAAAGCATTCTTTAGTTTGCACACATGAGACTGCATTTCATGTGTCACAAAACCTTCAGGTTGCTCAATGTAGACCTCTTCTTCAACTTCTCCATTAAGAAAAGCTGTCTTTACATCCATTTGATGGAGTTTCCATCCAAAGACAGCAGCGAGGGAGATAATGGTTCTGATGGTGGTATATCTGGCAACAGGAGCAAATGTTTCATCATAGTCTATGCCTTCCTTTTGTGAGAAACCACGTGCCACAAATCTTGTTTTATATTTCTCAATGCTGCCATCAGCAGCATGCTTGATTTTATAGAGCCATTTGGAAGTTACCACAGACTTCCCTTTTGGTCGAGGAACAATTTCCCACACATCATTTTTCATAATGGAATTATATTCTTCTGTCATGGCATCAATCCAAACCTGATGAGACTTTGCTTCTTTGAATGTAGAAGGCTCTGCATCAATGAGCTTACTCATAAGACCTGAGTATTTATGGGGCTTCTTGCTTTCTCTGAATGTCCTAGAAGGAGCTTTATGCTTCTCTGCTTCTTGCAATATTTCTCTTGCCCAAGTAGGTCTTCTCTTGGAAGGAGGAGCTTCAAGTAGTTCTTCAGCTGGTCTTTCTGGTTCTGAGTAAGCATGAGGTTCATCTTCTTCCTCCCTCTGATTCTCTAAATGGGGAGAGTCTGGAATGTCAGAAAGAGATCCTTCTGGATCTTTTGGAAGCTCTTTGGAGTGGCGGAAACAGCTTCCTCATGAAATATCACATCTCTGCTGATTTCAATGTATCTTTGACCAGGAACATAGATACGGTAGGCTTTTGAATTTTCACTGTACCCAACAAATGTGCCTTTCTTTCCGGAAGGCTCCAGCTTTAATCTCTTTTCTTTTGGCACATGGATGTAAACAGGAGTGCCAAAGATCCTCATGTGGTCAACTGCAGGTTTCTTTCCTGTAAAGACTTCTTCTGGAATCTTTCCTCCCAAAATGGCATGAGGACTTCTGTTTTGAATATAGACAGCTGTACTAGTAGCCTCAGCCCATAGAGACAAAGGAAGATCTAGATCACACAACATGGCTTTAGCAGCCTCACAGACTGTTCTGTTCTTCCTTTCTGCAACCCCGTTCTGTTGGGGGTTGTAAGGTACAATCAACTCCCTCTTGATCCCTGCTTCTTGGCAAAAATCATCAAAATCATTTGATTCAAACTCACCTCCATTGTCTGACCTCAAGATGCGAATGTGTCTTCCTATCTGATTTTCAATCAACGCCTTGAACTCCTTGAACTTATCAAAAGTTTCACTCTTAGCCTTTAGAAAGTAAATCCAAGATTTACGAGAGTAATCATCAATGAACAGTACATAGTATAAACAACCACTTAAGGAAGGTGAAGACATGGGTCCACAAATGTTAAAGTGAATCAAATCCAAAATCCCTTTTGATCTGCTGTGACTTTTTGAAAAAGACTTCTTGGTATTTTTACCAAGGGCACAACCTTTGCAAATACCACTATGTTCATTAGAAAACTCAAGCATACCTGTAACCATCTTTTGAAGACTAGGGAGAGCTGCATAATGAAGGTGCCCAAACCTACGGTGCCATAGCTCACAAGGGTTGATAGTACTGTGAACCAATGCTTGAGTAGAGTGCCCAGATGCCTTGTAAAGGCCTCCCTCTCGAACCCCAATCAATTCTGCTGCACTTCACCTTTCATTCTTTGACCAAAGCAAAACCTTTTTATCCATGAATATAACTCTGTAGCCTTTGTCTTCTAAGCCAGCAACAGAAAGAAGATTTTTCTTCAAACCTGGAACATATAGTATGTCTTCAATGTGCAACATGGTCCCTGAATCAAGTTGAAATGAGACTGAACCCACTCCCTCAATTTTGTAGGTGGAGTCATCTCCAAGTTCTACTTGAGTGGCAAACTTCTTCTTTCTGTAGCTTGTAAGGGCTTCACGAGAACCTGTCATATGTTTTGAGGCTCCACTGTCCACCAACCAAGAATTTGTGCTTGTGGTGATGGACCCTGCTAGGACAGAAATCAAATAGTATTCTTTTCTTGATTCTTCTTGCTTGAAAGACTTTGTATTTTTCTTCTTCTTTGGTTCTTCTTCTTCAGTTGTAGATGCTTGGAATTTTCTTTTGGGCCTTCTTTGTGGCTGCCTACAGTCCCTAGCATAATGTCCCATCTTGAAACAATTAAAACATTTAACTTGTGACATATCAATTTGCTTACCTTATGGCTTCTTCTCTTTCTTCTTGGGATGGAAAGGCTTCTTGAATTGTTTCTTGGTTTTAGCTGCTAGTGCAAGGTTCCCTTCTTTAGGACCCTTAGTTCTGCTCTGTACTCTGCCTTCTTCTTCTAAACAGTCATGCCAAAGTCTCTCAAAATCTGGCTGAGTCTCACGCCCACTAACAGAAGCTAAGAAGGTTTCCCACGAACTTGGAAGACCATCAAAAACAGTTTGTACAAGGTCATCATCATCTACTGTAACCCCAATAGCAGAAAGTTGATCTCTTACCTGAGCAATCTTTGTGAAGAAGGAGGCCACTCCTTCATCTTTTTCCATCTTCAATGTACGAAGTCTATTTTTCAAGACTCTCTTTTGACTAGGTGCTTTCTTCTCGTACAAATTTGTCAAGGTGTCAAAACACTCCTTAACTGTCTTTAGTGGTGTTATGGCAGGCATTATATTTTCCTTGACTGAGTCATAGATAATCCTCCTAGCCTTGGCTTGCTTCTTTTTGAATGCTGCCCTTCCTGTGTTTGACGTGGGTTCTTCTACAACATTGATGACCAAGTCATCAAGGTCATTTTCTTCCAAGGTGGCCATAAGCCTTGCTTTCCATGAATTAAAGTTTGTTGAACCCTCAAACCTGTCCTCTGGTCTGAAAGAGGTAGAAGAAGCCATCTCTGATCTATCTGTACTGTCCCAAGGTCTATGTAAGACACAGTCAATTGCTCAAACACTGTGTGCTTTACAAGCAGAGCTCTGATACCATGTTAAAATTTTAAATTTGATAGCAGTAACAGACTGTAAATAAAATAGTGCAGAGATAACTAACAGTAAACACACATCCACAAATTGAACACAGTATTTTTTTCACGGGGAAACCTTTTAAGGACAAAAACCCCGAAGCAATCAATCATAATATATCTCCTTTACGAGATGACTGAGTTTTCCAATCTCAGAATTCCAAATAAACAAATTTCAATTTTGCATAAGATAAATATCACAGAAATTTCAGAGTTGGGCAACTGCCCAGATTTGACTTTTTCTGCTACCCAGAAATGCTGCCCGGATTCACTGTTACACTGCCTGAGATCTGCCCGGATATTTCTGAGGCTGCCAGAGCCCTGTTTTGACCTGCTCGAAATTTCCTGAAGCTGCCCGAGCTCTGTTTTGACCTGCCCAAAATTTCCTGAGGCTGCCCAAGCTCTGTTTTAACCTGCCCGAAATTTCCTGAAGCTGCCCAAGCTCTGTTTTGACTTGCCCGAAATTTCCTGTGAATGATCTGAGGCTGTTGTGGAGTTAGGGTAGGCTTGGAGTCAAGCCCTAGCTCAGCAGAATGAAAAGAAATCAACCCTAGCTGTTAGGGTACTTTAAACCAGCAAAAATAGAATCCAGCAAAAAATAGAACTCAGCAAAAAATAAACTCAGCAGTAGATAAACCCAGCAGTAGAGAGAACCCAGCAGAAAGAAATATCATCCACGAGCTGATCTAAGAGCAGACAACTGTACCCACGAGCTGTCCTCAAAGATACCACGAATTATGTGTTAGAATGACGAGTCTTCACTTTTATTTATAGTGGAATAATTCCACTTTTTATTGAGGCCAATCTGTCCTCACTTATATATTTTTTATTATTATTATTTTTTTTGTTCTCAAAAAATAAATGAGGCCGACCTGTCCAATTTTCCATCATTTTATTTATTATATATATTTTCTTTTCTCCAATAATGAGCCAACCCATAAATAAATAAATAAATATTTATTTATTTATTTTCCTTCTTCTAAATGGTGGGCTCATGGACCAAGCCAGGCTATGCTTGGGTTTCATTTTATCTTCAATAAATCATGCAGGTGTTCTTCAAGGTCTTCATGTCCACTCCAAGTACATCATCATAGGGAGATAAATTAATTGCTTTACTTCACCCTCCTGTTGCCACCAAGACCAAGTGGAGGAGTACACCACTTGCCCAGACCTGGTCTAGGGCTTACAGTGAAATCCTAGTAACTGATCAAGTATTTCCATTCTCCCAGAGAATGGCTCTCAGCCCCAGGCTGAGCTTCCAGTCCCAGACTAGATCAATATCCTGGTAACTGACCAGGTGCCTCCATTCTCCCAGAGAATGGCTCTCAGCCCCGGGCTGAGTTTCCAGTCCCAGACTGGATCAATATCCTGGTAACTGACCAGGTGCCTCCATTCTCCCAGAGAATGGCTCTCAGCCCCAGGCTGAGCTTCCAGTCCCAGACTGGATCAATATCCTGGTAATTGACCAGGTGCCTCCATTCTCCCAGAGAATGGCACTCGATGCTGCTCAGAAAAAATCAACAATTAGCAGGTGTCTCCTTGCTCATTGCCATAATAGGAGAATACCCAGAGGTATAACTGCACAATCATACAACACCATACAAATACATAAGAGATCTCCTGGTTATCATAATGCCTCTGAAGTTATAGGGCTCCATGCTTTCCCTCAATGTCCAAGTATTACAAAGTAGATGTTTCAAATTCTCATATTGACTGTCCCAAGAAACTTCCGTTGTAGAAAACAATTGTATCAGGCAGGCTTTTCTTCAACACAGACAGCAACTTTAATGAATTCAACAGAAATTCCCTTCAAAATTTCAGAGAATGAAAGGGCACTAAAAGAAGATTCTCCAACTAGGATCATAAGCAAGAGGCATCCAAGGGACCACATATCTAATTTGAAACTAATGCACAAAGTGATTTCTAAGATGGAATCTGCAGCACATTTTTTATATAATTATCTGCTGAACTAAATCCTGTTCAGGTACACAAGGTACTCCCAAAAGACCAAACACCTAGAGCAACCACTTCACACAAACAGATCACAGATCGATACATCGATGTTTTGACGTGGTTTAAACCCTTGAGAGAGAAATACTCCACGGCCCCGGTCAAATAGCTTCTATGGAGCAATTTATTATACAAAGAAAGAAAGTTACAAATAAGCTTCTCATAATCGATCAACTAGACAATGACCCTCCATGCTCTTTCAATAGAGATCATGGACCAATCGGGTGTTAAGCCACGGATCAAGGTTAGATATGATCTGAGAGAAGTTGAGCCGTCGGATCACTCTATGTCTAGAACATATCATGACCGTCGGATTAAATATTTACAAATGCATACTAAAAAAACACACTTTCCTAACGGATATATTACACAAGTTGATCTTAACTAACTCTTAAGTGTCTAAATATCCTAACATCCCCCCTTAAGAACAACTTGGGATAGGATTGAAGGATTTACAAAAGTGACACTATTAGGAGAAGGAAGGAGGCATTAGAGCCTATCACCCCTTAATGACAAATTCCTGAACTCCTAACATAGATCGAAGTTTAGAAAACTTCGCTTCTATAAGAAACTTGGTGAAGAAGTCTGCAACTTGATCATCTGTAGGACAAAAGAGCACTTCAAGAACACGATCATGAACAAGATTTCTGATGAAGTGCATATGTAGCTCAATGTGTTTGCTACGTTGATGTAGGACTGGATCTTTGGCAAACTTGATGGCACTTTGATTGTCGCACCAAAGTGGAGTAGGTTGTTGCTGCTCGAATCCAAACTCTGAAAGGATCTGTCGAAGCCATAAAGCTTCCTGACTAGCATTAACTACAACTCGATATTTTGCCTCTGCTGAAGAAAGAGCAAGAGCTTGTTGTTTCTTACAAGCCCAAGTGACAGGTCCAGATCCCAAACTAAAAACATAACCTGCTGTAGACTTTCGATCATCAGGATCGCCGGCCCAATCTAAATTAGTGAAACCAACCAACAAAGGTTTCCCCCCTGTACTGTAATGAATCCCAAACTGAATTGTACCTCGAATATATCGAAGTATTCTTTTAGATGCTTTCCAGTGACTTTCATGAGGTGTTTGCATATAACGGGCAACACGACCAACGACAAAGGAAAGGTCAGGACGGGATTGAGTCAAGTATAAGAGACTACCAACAAGCTGACGATACAAGGTGGCATCTACTTCAGGTGAAGTACAAGTGGCAGAAAGTTTGACTCCAAACTGGAAGGGAGAAGGGGCTGGTGTACAATCTTCCATGTGAAAGCGACAAAGAAGGTCACAAGCATACTTAGACTGAGAAAGAAAGATTCCTTCTTTGGTTTGCAGGACTTGGAGACCAAGAAAATAATGCAAATGTCCTACGTCTGACATTTCAAAATTTTGCTTAAGACTGGATTTCACATGGGTTATAAGCTTAGTCACTACCAGTAAGAATAAGGTCATCAACATATAGAACAAGTATGATGAGATGGTTTCCTACTTTCTTGATATAGACATTGGGGTCAGAATGGCATCTAGAAAAACCAGTGTCAAGGAGAAAGCTATCCATTTTGGCATACCAAGCTCTGGGAGCTTGCTTAAGGCCATATAAGGATTTCTTAAGGCGGCAGACAAGGCTAGAGTTATTCTGAACATATCCAGGAGGTTGTTCCATGTAAATTACTTTCTGTAAAATCACCATGTAAGAAGGCAGACTTGACATCCATTTGATGGACTTCCCAGTTATGTAAGGCTGCAAGGGAAAGAACAAAGCGGATGGAGTTCATTTTTGCGACAAGAGCAAAGGTTTCATTGTAGTCAATCCCTTCAACTTGGGAAAAACCTTTGATAACTAACCTTGCCTTAAGTCTTTCAACACTTCCATTTGATGCATACTTTGTTCTGTAGACCCATTTACCTCTGACAAGTTTTCTTCCTTTTGGAAGAGGTACAAGATCCCAAGTATCGTTCGCCATTAAGGAACGATATTCTTCATCCATAGCTGAATCCCAATCTGGATTTCCTGAAGCTTTTGCAAAGGTTTCTGGATCATGATTCTCGGAAACTTGAGCCAAAAGAGAAGAGGCTCGTTGAAACTGAGAACGTGTTCGACATTGATCTCTAGGATCACCGGCAAGATCACCAACTGCTTCACATGTTGAACGGACCCATCGAGGAAGCACTTGTGCTGGTGCAACTGGAGGAACATGAGCAGGCGGAGGTGGATTTTCATCCTCACTGTCATCATCAAAAACTGGAGTTGGAAACCTATCAAGGAAGTTGGAAGAAGAAGAAGGCACAATCGCCGAATGAGGCTCGCAGGCCAAAGATGGCACAATCGCCGAGTTAGGCTCGCAGGCCAAGAGATTTTCACCAAATTTAACATCTCTTCAAATGATTACATCATGAGAATGTGGTTGAAAAAGTCTATAACCTTTTGCATCTTCAGAATATCCAACAAATATGCACTTTTCACTTTTAGGTTGCAATGCTTTCCGTTTTTCATCCGGAATGTGAGCCCATGCTTCACTACCAAACACACGGAAGTGACTTACATCTGGTTTAATTTTACTCCATGCTTCTTCCGGTGTGATACCTTGTAAAGCTTTAGTGGGGATGCGATTAACTATGTAATTTGCACAATTTATGGCTTCAGTGCAAAATTGAAGACTTAGTCCCTTAGATTGGATCATACAATTAGCCATTTCTTTTAATGTGTGGTTCTTCCGTTCAGCTACACCATTTTGTTGTGGTGTATATGGAACAGTGTGTTGTTGTTGGATTCCTTGTTCAGTGCAGAAAGTAGTAAACTTTTTGTTAACATATTCTCCTCCATTGTCAGATCTTAACTTAATAATTTGATGACCAAATTGTTTTTCAACAAGGGCCTTGTAGGCCAAGAACATGTTAAATACTTCGCTCTTAAGTTTTAGGAAATAAACCCGAGTTCGTCTAGTGTAATCATCAATGAAAGTTAAGAAATATTTGAAACCAGAAAAGGAAGCAGATGGAAGAGGACCACACAAGTCACTATGCACAAGCTCCAAGGGAACCGAGGAGTGCCAAGAGGCACGTTTGTCAAAACTGTCCCAATGATGTTTTCCGAGTACACAACCAAAACAGACACCATCCCTGCAAGATATCATCGGAAGACCTGTCACCATATTATCTTTAAATAGTTGTTGCAATGAGCGATAATTTAAGTGACCAAATCGATCATGCCAAAGTTTGCTCAAGTTATCATTATGAGCAACAAAAACTGAAGGAAAAGGTGATGACCCAAAGTTGTTAAATTTGTACAATCTGGTAATATCATCAACAATTCCGATAACTAGGACCTGTTGAGGATCTTTAAAATCCTTGATTACAACTTGGTGAAGTGTAAACATCATAGTTTTACCTTCACCAGAATGAGTGATTTGATAGACTGATAACAAATTGCAGGAAATTCTTGGAACACATAGTACATCACTAAAATGACCATTATCTACTGGAACTGTTCCAGCTCCTACAACACTTAGAGATCTATCATAACCAACAAATATTTGTTTGGTGTTACATTCATGCATAGTAGAAAAGATGGCTTGATCCCTAGCCATATGATAAGATGCTCCAGAATCAATAAACCATTCATTTGAAGTAGAAGAAGAAGATGCATTATAAGAATAACCAGAAGCACAAAGTGCATGTCCATGAGAGGTAGATTCTGAAGGCGAATCTAGGCTGATGTGGTGCTTCTTCATTGCTGCTTCCAAGACTGCCATCTTCTTGAAACACTTAGATTCATTGTGATTATCTTTCCCACAATAGTTTCAATGACGCTCAGTCTTCTTGCCTTTTAGCTTGGATCCTTTGTCATTTTTTAAAGAAGGAGCTGACTGAGAAGGTTTGGGACCCTTGCTTGACTTATTATTGCGAAAAATTTGTTTCTTGGGAGGCTTGGACTTTTCTTTCTGTTGGGACAATAAGGCTTTCCCAGATGTATCTGCATTGTTAATTATTCCAAGATGGATGAGCTTATCTTGCTCTCTAATCAAGGAATCACAAAAGGATTCAAGACTAGACTCTTGATAGCTAGCTACATTCAAGGATTCTTTCATGGAGTAAAAAGTAGATATAAAAACAGAATATGCAGGTCCAAGTTTGGAAATAATATGATAAATGCATTGTTTGTCTTCCCTCTTAATCTTGCATTCTTCACATAAGAGTTTAAGAGTTTTGTACTTAAGTAAATAATCTTGTATGCATGAAAAATCACTTGGATTTAAAGAAATCAACTCATTTTCGAGTTGGTGACCTCGAATTTCATTGTGTTTACCAAACACAGATTCCAACTTGTCCCAAGCAGCATCAAGTTCATCAATTCCAGATATGTGGAATCGCAAATCAGTAGAAATTGACATCCCAATCAATCCACGAGCTTCGTCACATCTATTTTCCCATTTGATTTTCTTATCATCATCAATAGATTTTGTTTCTTTCCTTGAGGTAATTCTAAAAAGTCCTCTACTTCGTAGAACATCCTCCATACGAGATTTCCATGAGAAATAGTTGGAACTGGTAAGTAAAATATCACAAGAGGTGGCCATATTTGTAAATTAATGGCTGTAAAAGCAGAAACCAATAGTCTAGATGCGAAAAGCTCGAAAAAATAGGTGGTTTCAAAAAAAACGGCACTGAAAACTGACTCTGTATGATGAAGTTATGCTTGATCAAATAAAATATTGAAAATGTCTCCAATAATGAAGTGGCAGATAGAGAATGACCAACTAAAAAAAAGGACCCCCCTCTTCCTAAGATGAACCTTTGACAATCACTTTACAAGAAAGTTGTTTTAAGTGAATCACTTTTGTAAAATAAGTGATTTCACTTTTACAATAATGTTACTGTAAATAGTGCAACAATAAAAAGAACTTAATTGACTCACTTTTTATTTTTATTTTTTATTATGTAAGTGAAATACACTTTTACAATAAAGTAATTTGAAAATAAAAATTGCATGCACTTTTTCTTTTAAAAGTAACTTCCTAAGACTTGAACTCAAGACCTATTAAGGAATAAAGCAACTTTGAACTAAGTGAGCTAGATTAAAAGGTATGTAAAATATGGGAAAAAGGAAGGGGTTTTTTTTTTCTTTTTTTTTACTCTTCTTACTCAGTTTCCGTGCTAGCCTTTTTTCTTGCAAATCACACCATAAACCAAAACAAAACAAAAATTTCCACTTGTGGGGTTAGATCTCGTTAGCTTTCCCGAAAAGTCTATGTTTTCTCTCTGTTTCTGATTTGCCGAGATCGCACAAGGTGCACGGAAAAGAGCATACGCAGCCGACAAAAACCCTTTCCCTTTATGTTTCTGATTCGCCGAGATTGCACAAAGTGCACGACAAAGAGCATACGCAGACAGGGAAAGCAACAATCCAAAACTAAAAAAAATCTAATCATAAAAATTGATAAAATATGAGGATTTTTTTTTTTAAAACAGAAATAAATAAATAAAAACATCACTGTAACATTATACCTTCAGATCTAATGAAATACGCATTTCTGAAGCAACCGAGAACCGTTTTCGATCAAACGAAAACTATTTCCCAATGGAAACAGCGCTCCGGACGCAATGGAACACCTCCCACAGCCCAGAAATGCACAGAAATACCAGAACCAGAAACCCTTTCAAGTTTCGGCAACAACAATTCATGATCTAGATCATAACCGGAAGCGGCTCTTCATAAAAGCTCTGATACCATGTTCGGGTACACAGGGTACTCCCAAAAGACCGAACACCTAGAGCAACCACTTCACACAAACAGATCACAGATCAATACACCAATGTTTTGACGTGGTTTAAACCCTCGAGAGGATAACACTCCACGGCGAGGATAACACTCCACGGCCCCGACCAAATAGCTTCTACGGAGCAATTTATTATGCAAAGAAATAAAGTTACAAATGAGCTTCTCATAATCGATCAACTAGACAATGACCCTCCATGCTCTTTAAATAGAGATCATGGACCAATCGGATGTTAAGTCACGGATCAAGGTTAGGTATGATCTAAGAGAAGTTGAGCCGTCGGATCACTCTATGTCTAGAACATATTGTGACCGTCGGATTAAATATTTACAAATGCATACTAATGCATACCAAAGAAACACACTTTTCCTAACGGATATATTATACAAGTTGATCTTAACTAACTCCTGAGTGTCTAAATATCCTAACAAATCCTATCTAAATGTTGCATAAGACCTATAGCAATAAGCAATCTAGGACTCCAGAATATCCAAGGCACTATCACAGAATTCTGAGTATCCTCTGCCTTACTGCTTTACCACCTGGTAAGAGCATTCCTCATGAACTACTTCCGCTACTTTCTAGCCAAGATAACTGTGATCAACTCAAAGAGTGGATGCCCATATTCATCAAAATCAAAGCATTCCAGTACCAGATTCCCAACTTTTCTTGGATTTATTTCTGAAAGTGAAATAGTATTTTGATCATCAAAATTTGATTTTCTTTTAGCTTCAATAACCCTATTCACAACTGGGTGCTCTGGTGATCCAAACACATTTTTGCACCCGAATCTCAATGTTCTGCACTGCATTGATATCCAACAGGATGTAAGCAGGGGCATTCTTCTCCAAAGATTCCTCAATTGAGAAGTCTCTACTAACTCTAATTTTCAATGCTATCTTTTGTAGAATGTGATCAAGCAAGTAGTGTTGACCGTCAATTCTTGTTTTCTGCTAGACAACTACCTTTGTTTGATCTCTTGCATCTTCCTAACAAATTCCAAAGTTGCCTAAAACATTGTCTGGCATCTTCTCAATTTTCTCAAGCTTCAATCCATAAGTTACTGCTTTCGAGTGGCCCTGCAAAAATAGATCATCTACAGCAACACTCACACTTGATGATAAGAACTGTATATCAATGCATCACTTGACTCTTTTGATGCAAAACTTGTTTTGTGACAGCTTGAATCTCTCCTTTTGTATGAAACTAAGACAGGACTTGCTTGCAGTGGAAGAGTTATTTACTGTGCACATGTGTGCACTATTATCATTTGTCTCCAACATCCAATGGTCAACCATCAGAAAACTCAGCCTCCTTGCCTTTTTTGCCTTTCAGACAAGATCTTTTAACTGCATAATTTTTATGAGAATGTATTTCAGACCTTTCACCTGTATAGTCAACATAAGAAGCAACACATTTATTCGGTCCAGCCCAGTCTAAAGATTCTACATTATTGTTGTTTTCCCAGAAAAATGGTACTGGTCTGGTTGTTTCTAACTTTCTATCAAATTGTCCACATGCATTCTTGCACATGAAAATTGTAAACTTACACCAGACAGTCGAACAAGAGACATTTAAATCAAGTCCATTGTTTCTATCCCAATCCCTTGCTGGAATTTCTATGATATTTTCTTTCTGATAAGCAGAGAGAATACCAGATTCATTGTCTCTCTCAACATCCTCCACTGGAAAATTCATTGACATTTTCCATTTTATTGAAAAACAACCTCCATCAATTCACTTCCGTAAGATAAAACCAATTTTATATTCATCATTTTATCCAAGACAAGAGAGCTACAGACATATGTTTCTTCTATATTTGATGAATGTAAAATGAATGACTCTTCCAATGTGACTTTGTCATCTTCTCTGATTTGAGCCAATCCATCAGAAAGTGATAACTGTTATCATTTATTTCAAATTTCACAAAATAAAAAACTGTGGTCAGTTCAAAAAGGATGCACTTATTGAGAGTGACCGATCCAAGGATTACACTATTGAACGACTAAGCTGCTACTTTACTTAATTCAGAATCATCAGTGAATCTCCCAAGGACATCCAAACAACTTAGATCTGATGTCAATATGTAGCTAGTGGTTTCATCAGCAGGTGCATCAACAAGAAGCAAGGCATTCCAACAATGCATTACATAAGTAGCTGGTCTAGGTGGTGGAGAACTTGGTAAAGCTTCTATCACTTGCTAACAAAGTGCCTTAAACTTATCTAACTTCCCTTTTTCGAACATGTAAGATTGCTTCGTGCACAAGAAACAGAGGCAAAGTCCACAACATATCTGGAAAAGCATGCCAAACAGCAGATTTCTTTGCTTCTGTCTAAACTTTTCTCTTCGGACTCCAGCTGTTCATTTTTCCATGTGAAATATCATTAATCAATCAACTAACTTGCTATTATTGGCAATATTCCATCCATGTAATAGTCAGAGTCTCAACCTGTCTCCTTTGACAAGTCTATTCCTAATATGGACTGCAGGATTCAGTGAGATTAAACACTCACCATGAATCTCCAGGCACCTCAAATAGTACTAAATCAGCCATCTGGACACCTTCTCAGCCACTCCCTGACTCAAGCTCAGGCATTCCCCTTCTCTGCACACACTTCCTTGGGAAATCCTTCTTTGCCAACTTAATAATTCTGGCAAGGTTTCATGCCATCAATCTCTCTGTGGGAGACCTGGGATAGTGGTACAGCCATCATTATTCTCGGCCAATGTAACCATTGGCAAAACCTGGCAATTTTTGGTGGCTTTCTTACAGTTCATAAACAGCACGGTTACTCTGGCATCCATTTCCCCAAGCTTACCTCTCTATACATAGAAGTCAATCAACATAACCATTTCCCGTGAATTTCCATAACCAATGCATATAATAAACATAGGTGTAAGATGGCTGAAGGGTGATGGGAGAATTCTATCTGTAAAGAAAAAGAAGCAAAGGACAAGGAAGGGAATGTATCCCAAGTAGAGAATGACATGAGGGCTCCACTAGCTAAAGCAATCATGTGCACAGAAGTCTACTTTTGTCTCACTTTGCAGTACCACACGCGGGTGGAGGATGACATGAGAGCTCCACTGGCTAAAGCAATCATGTCCACAAAAGTCATTCATATTTTTCTCTCTTGCCCACTATCCCACACACAGGTGGAGGATGTATGAGAGCTCCACTAACTAAAGTAATCATGGCACAAAAGTCAATTTACTTTTGTCTCACGTGACAACTACCACACACAGGTGGAAGATGACATGAGAGCTCCAATAATTAAAGCAATCATGGGCACAAAAGTTCATATACTTTAGTCTTTTTTTCATTCCCCCCCACACAAATTTCCCCTCTTGTTGGGTCATCGCCCCTTTGTGCTCCTAGCAAGTCATTACCATACATTTTCCATTATATTAAATCTTCCAATTACATCTAAGTTGTGACATGACTTAAAATGTCAACTTAGGAAACAACTTAAAAAGCCTAGTAAATTTAAGGTTATCATTTTCTAATAAGCTTTGGCCTTTAGCTCCGTACTAGGAATATGTACACACTATTTACATCGTTTACTACACAATGTCTTTGAAACAGTGTTGCAAGTATTGCTATCAGCAATTTATAAGTGGGGTTAATGAACTCAGGATATTGGAAACACTAGGGGAAAACATCAGCAAAAATCAGTAAACTTTAAAAATACAAAATATATTTTTTGGAGTATACAAAAAATGGGCAACTTTTGGCAAAAAATGAGAAACTGAAAGTCACAATAAATTTAGGGTGATTTTCCATTTTGGAGTAGACATCATGAGGACTAGTTGATAAATTAGCAATATTTGCAACATTGGTTTCAAACTTAGCCCACATGGATCAATACATACATGGGTTAAAACCGGGGTACTACAAGATCTGTCATTTTTCCTTTAATGGGCTTCCTTAAAATCCTTTCATAGCAGTTGAAAAACCCTCAAAATTGCAACAAGAACAACCTGCCACAACTTATGTTCACATAAAACCTATTAACAACCCAATAAAACTACATGCAGTTACAGATATAAGGCATGCATATATGGATAAGCAAGGCATGATAAAGATCTAAGCATGGCTGCATTATAACATAACAGTTCTGAATTTATTTCACATTTGCATAATAACCCATCCAGAATCAAGGCAAATAAAACAGACACACAACTAATGTAGGAGACAGATAGTTATTTGTTTATCAAGTCTGTACATGATTTACATTTGAAGGGCTCACCACATAGCCATAGGTTAAGAGCACTCTCTTAACCAAAAACCCCAAGCCTCCACTGGACAAAACAAACAGCCATCAACAAATCAAAACCCTCACTAACTGAGCAAGATTAAAGAAACGGCTACGCAAGCTAGCAAACCCTATTGGATCCATCAAGACACACAGCATCCATATCTTAGTCAATCCACAAGAATCCCTTCCTGCCTACAATGTCTGACATTCTCGGCCAACCCCGACTGGATGAAAACTACAAGCCCCGACCCCTCTCTGCTAGTTGTTGTGACAAACCTGACGGAGCCTCCACAATCTTAGAATGCAATGATTTGTTTCAATTCAGAGTCAATGCAAACAAACTCTAAATTGGCCTAAAGAAATCTCAAGGCTATGCACCAGATTTTGCCTTATGATGTCATGGAATTGTCACTTGCAATGAATCATGCATTGTAACATAAGCAATTGGACTCTCTCAACCCTGGCCTAGTCAGGTGAAATATAGCTAGGTCCCCACACCTCAGAGCCATATAGTAGTATGGGCTTAATAATTGAATCAAAAAGGTGTAATTTGAAAGAAATACCCTCAAAATGTATCTAAAAGCACTGTTGCTCAAGTACAGAAGGGATCCATGACCTTTACTAAGCTTAGGTAAGAAACTCCATCTCAATTTTGTACGTCGGACCCATGAATTGCACTCCCAAATATGTATATGAGTTGGTCACCTCAATCTCGTTGCCTTTAAAGAAATGTGATAGTTTGTTAAAGTTAACTCAAAAAGTGTTATTCCAAGTGAAAAAAGGTTAATTCTTAAGTTCATTAGAAACTGCAAGGAGATTTCAAAGTTATAGGGTTATTTGAAGTTTATTAAATCCCTAGTACCAAGTCAAGGGAAAAGAAGAAGTTATATCAAGGAAGATGTAAGTCCTAAATCAAGGTTTATTTGATGAAGACTTCGACGAAAAAAAAATTATGAAGCCTAACAGTGAAAAAAAAAAGATTCCATAAGACTTACTCAAAATGCGTCATTGGCCGAAGACTCTACTAACTAAGAATCCAAATAGATGGAGATGTCTCGGATCCTGAGAATTATATCCTTTATGAGAAGTTAGATAACAACACTATACTTAGTGGATCCCAGCTCTTCATGTGCTCTCACACTCTAGTCTCCTGTAGGCTACAGGCCCTGCAAGCTTCTTGAACCCCATGTTAAAGCAGCTCTACCCCATGGATGGCGGCGAGGGAGGGGGATCTGCCCCCTCCTTCAACAATGTAGTAACCAGTTTCAGTAATAAGGCTCCAGTTTCCTCAATCCAACAGGGATCTCCAAGGCAGATAGAACCCCCAATGATCAACAAAGACAAGGAGGTCGCTACCATGGGTAGCACTCTTGGAAAGGAAGGAGCAGGAATGGATCCTACCCAGCAGACAAGAAGGAAAGTTCATCCTCCCAGGGAAAATGTATCCAGAAATCTCTTCAAACCCCCAGGTATGAATTGACTTCCACCAAGATAGATGCAAATATTCAATACTTAAGTGACCATGTTGTGATTGGCAAATTTCTTGGGATCTAACCATCAGAAAAGGCCCTAATCTGGTGGATCAACACAAGATGGAAGCCCAAAGGCCATTATGATCTTCAGCTAAATGCCAAGGGCTTTTTCACGGTCATATTCAAACATCTGGAAGATCTCAACAGAGTGTTTGATAATGACCCTTATTTCTTCAATTCAGTAGGGTTATATCTACATTTCTGGAAGCCGAACTTTAGCAATGAAAATGAAAACCTAACCTATGCTCCAATCTGGATCCGACTCTACTCCCTCCCTGCTGAATATTGGCAGGATGAAACACTGGAGGGAATAGGAAACACCCTAGGTAAATATGTCAAAGCCTCAGACCCTACCAAGTCTGCCAGATACACTGCCTATGCAAGAATTTGTGTTTATCTGAATTTAACCACTAAGCTTCTGGAATTCATTTGGCTCGGCCCTCATCCATAGGGATTCAGAATGGATTCAGCTGATTGACTATGAACATATACCGTTTAGATGCCGTAAGTGTAATGAACATGGCCACCTCTTCCGGGACTGCCCCAAGATAAAATCCCTAGAACAATCAAAACCAGCAGAGCAAAAAGATAAAGAAGGCTTTACCAAAGTCACCCCTAAAACAGGGAAAAAACAAGGAGATTCAGCCTCTAAGAATACCATAGAAATACAAAACCCTTTGATGCCCTAGCCTCGAATAACCCTTTGGATCCGGACGCTTCTTTCAAAGAACCAGAGAGAG
This sequence comes from Larix kaempferi, assembly GCA_027924585.1. NCBI lineage: Eukaryota > Viridiplantae > Streptophyta > Pinopsida > Pinales > Pinaceae > Larix > Larix kaempferi. The sequence goes on along the minus strand of BSBM01000386.1, from coordinate 8,034,413 downwards.
AAAGCAGGGGGAACCATCATTGAAGAGATCAAAATTAGGTTTTAGGGTAGTTGAAGGGTTTTAGTTTTTACTGTTTTTTTTGGGGGGGGAAGGTGCTGCATTGGTACAAAACAAATCAAACTAGACAATTCTAACCGGGTTTTTCTTGAACCGGCCGGTTCTGATCAGTTCAGACCAAAACTTGTCAATTCCAGTTTGTGAGGACAATTCACTGTAAACCTCCCAAAACCAGTCCAATCAATTGATTTTAACAATTATGATAACAATGATCCGAACCAAGCATTTTGGTTTTGATCAATTTACATTAGAGACACATTTTGTTGTATAATCATGTTGCATGGAGTTTCTCTAAGTTACTTCCAAAAGCTTGCAAGTGCATTGGTTTGGGTGTCGATGATCTAATATTTGATGGCGATGGAATTTCTCTTATACCAAATGATCTAAGAATTTTGTCTCCCCTAGAGTTGTTCACCCCATACATCATATAAATACCCTTGATATGAAGTGTGCCAGAAGTTTTTGGACTTTTGTGTTATTGTTCCAAGCACTTTTAGTCTATGGATTTAAAGGATTCTCAAAGAATAAGGATCAGACCTCTTTATGCACAAACTTTCAAAGAGAAGACATCGTATCAAATGTAGATGAGATAATTGTATTGATGTCCACAACTGACCAAAGTAGTTCACTGGGACTAGAGAGTACAACAAGCAACAATAATGACATGGGAATGCCAAGGCCACTCATAAGTCACCAAAGAAATACATGAGAAAATCAAAATCAAAATGAGTAGAAATGGGTAAACCATAACAAGAACTAAAGATGAGTACATCTTTATGTAAAAGAATTAACGAGGAGAGCCACTACTCTGCACCAAAGGTAGATATAGGTGGAGTAGGAGTTGTCTTCATCATCATCAATAACTGTGAAGATAGTGATACAAACTCCAATAATGTCCTCTAGGGAAATCCTCGGGCTAAGAGGAACTCATAGGGTAATCCTAGGAGGTGCTCGGTAGCAATTGGCCAAAGCTCTCCTAACATTCGAGGTCAAAGACAAAAATCTACTCACGGGGCTCTAATTGCACAATTTGGACTAAGAGACGCTCTCACACCATGACCAATTGGAGCAAGTACCTCTCTATGGCTTCATGCAGGTGGGTCATCATTTCCCGAGAGAACAAGAGGTTATGTACTATCTCACTAGCCCACTATGCTCTGCATCCCTGGTCGAAGTATTTGCAAGGCACTTAACACCTCCAAATGTTGAGATAAGTTAGAAGAAAGAATTGATCAACTTGGTGGAGATACCCCAAATAAGTCTCATAAGGTCTATCCTCTATGAGTAATAGTCTCCCAAATAGAGAGTGCCAAACATCTCTTATCCAAATAGGCAAGAAAAGGTAGCAAGGCAAACTCCTGAATCTAGATATGACCAATGGTATCTCCCTTGGATCTCATAATGTACGAGACACCTGAAGATGAAATCCTCCTCTGCCCTGATGTCCTATAAATGACATAAATGAAATATCCCATCCATCTGCAAAATATGGTGATCGGACTCCACACATAACTAGTGGGAACCTATCCTCAATTGCCTTAACGAGATCCTAAGGTCATGAAACCAATGGTGTTGAACGTAGACAAGATGGGAAATGAGGTCATTCATTCAACTATAGAAAATGCTCAAAGTTTAAAGCAACACATACAAAAAAAAAGCAATATTAGTGCACAAGCTCAAAACACTATGCAAGAATCTTTGGAAAAAAAATATTGTTTCAAGTTCGTTTTACAAAGTACCGCAACTTTTGCACTTGCATCTTAGGCTAAAATCCTAGCTAACTCCTCTCCCATATGTCCATTTCCATTAAAATTTGGTATATATTAATACAAACTATACAACTATTTAATTGGAATCTTGACAACAATTAAAGTTGGTAAGCCATGCGTCATAACAATTTCTTGGCACAAAGACATTCTAATTGTTCAACTTTCTCTACATAATGATGTTGCAAAATGGTCTAGCTTTTGTGCTTGTTTTGTTTCTTTTGTGCTTCACAACCTTGAGGTTGAGGTCTTCTTAGGTGATCCACAACCTCGGGATCACGGCCTTCTTAGATGCTTCGCAATCTTGGGGTTGATACCTTCTTGGGTTCTATTCTTGGATTAGTGAACTGAGAGGCCAATTGACCATGGTTACATAGGAAAGTAGTGTAGGAGGTGGAAAGCTAATACTTATTGTGTAGAGCTAATAGGGCACAACTTACTCAAGTTCTTAGACAATCCTAATGCCACTTGATGTCCCCAATAAATTTGGGACACTCTCTCTCCAAGTGTGTTGATAGCTCAGAAGTCCCTATAAGAAGGCATTGAATCCTAATTGCACCAAAGCTAACGTTCTAAAGGATCTTTAGTCCACAACCCTGGTCTTCTACAATGTCTTGTTGGGTTCAACAACCTTGATTTTCTATAAACCTATCTTGCCAAACTTTTGCAAATTTGGCCCTTATGGGGTTTTGCAACATTACTCTTTTATAACTCTACCTTGAGCTCATAAGGCCTTTGCAAAGCGAGGTTTTCTCGTCTATGAATTTTGCAAGACATCCTCTCTTCAATCTCATCATCATTTATACTCATGGGCATCCTAACAAGCTAGCTTTCACCTAGGGAAGATATTCTAACATCACAATGTTTTCAATTCCATGCCTAGATGCTTTCTCGTGTCATTCTTCAATGGGGAAGGACATATTCCCTTCAATCTCATCACTTTCACTTTTTACATCCTTTTAGGACATCCTCCATTGAGGTAGTGTATCCTCACATCATTCTCATCATCATGTTCACCTTTGGACATCCTCACATCATTTTCATCATTATGTTCACTTTTGGACATCCTTCCATGATGTCCACCGATTTTGGAAAGATGTCCTCACATCAATGTAATCTTCCTTCTAATAATCTAGACATCTTCCAGGTTGTCCTCCACTAGGTTAGGACATCCTCACGTTAATGCAATCAATGTGTTCACACTTAGACGTCTCTAAAGGTAGTCTTTCACTAGGGTAAAACTTCCTCACATCAATGTAATCATACTCTTCATGTTTGGACATCTCCGGGGCCTTCCTCTACTAGGTCAAAATCCTCACGCTCATGTAATCTTAGATGTCTCTTCTTCCTCACACTCAGCATCCTCTTCTTCATGCTTGGATGTCTCCCTAGGCTGCCCTTCACATTAATGTACTCATTGCCTTCATGCTTGGGCATCTCCCAAGGTCTTTCTTCACTAGGGTAAGACTTCCTTACAACAATACAATCATCTTCTTCTTTGGACATCTCCCCATACCTTCCTCTATTGGGTGAATGCAATGTTATCAAGACCACACTGGTCAACCCCAAAAACTAGAACCAAACTAAAATCAATTAAAAAATCAGATACATAACTGGTCGACCAAAAAATACATAAAATATTCAAATTTTGATTAAAAAAATATACTTTCATGTACAACTGTGTAAATCCAAACCATTACACCAAATATGCAAAAATTTATCATGAATATATCATTGTATGGGTGAATATAGAAAAATGGCATCAACTGCAATACATATTTGAACCAAAATACATTGACCTACAATGTCCAAAAATAATCATACTATAGCCTACAATCAAATCAAATTACATAATCATCTGAATCTAGATCCTCTAAATTCTCTACATGGGTATGCTCAACATCTTTACTCTATGCCCATGAAGGTCCAACACTAATGTTTGTATATTGTGGTGGTGGAAGCAATTGCAAGTCATCCAAGGTAAGTCCATTCATGATAGAAGGAGGGCATCATTAAATAGATCAAAATTAGATTTTAGGGTAGTTGTAAGGTTTTACTTTTGTGTTTAAATTTTATTTTTGGGTTTTAGGGGGGGAGGAGACACACCAATACAAAACCAGTCAAAGCCACCAATTCTAACCAGTTTTGTCTTGAACCGAACGGTTATGACCTGTTCAAAAGTAGCAGGCTTTACCAATTCCAATTCAGTTTTGACAACATTGGGTCAACACATCCCCGTACTCATGTAATCATCTTTATCATGCTTGGATGCCTTCCTAGACCATTTTTCACTAAGGTGGGACATGCTCATCAAGTCACCATCATGGGATCTTCTTCTTCAATCTTGGACATCTCCTAGGACATCCTCTACTAGGAGAAAATATCTTCTTGTTGTTTTCCTACAAAGTATCCCCCATTTTTTACTTTATTTTCCAAAATCACATTAAAACAAGATGGCTTCTATTGCTTCATCTACCAATACAAAGTCCATTGTCAAAGACCACCTTATCTCCAAAACATTCTTCTAGCAATAATGCATTGTCCACTCATTTTGGATGTCCTCCTAAAGTGTTTGACTCAACCTTTTCTATCTTCTCAAAGTTGTTTCACCTTGATGAAGCCATTTCTTAACTCAACCATTTGCTTCCTTGAGTCAACTAGCCAACGCTTTACCATCCACCACATCACAAAACCATAACAACTAGGACAAACGAGGATGAAAAAGTAATATGGAGTGCTCACATAAGGAAATCTAAGCATAAAGTTGTGAATGATGATTGTCAAACTCCCTTGCAATTTCAAATTCCCCACAAGTCTTTAGACGTTACGTGAAGGTAACCCACCACATCTACTAATGTGTTGCATCCATCACAGCTATCCTCTTTAATATCCACACCATCATTGACAACACTATCGACATCTCAAGTTTTCACTGCAAGAGCCCAAGATTTACACTCATCGATTTCAATTACAACCACGTGGCATACTTCTACTAGTAAGAACAACTCTTCTTCCCCTAAGTCGATGCCACTAGTGTGAGTCACAGAGACAGCTAGCATAAAGTCTCTGACTAATCATACTCTTGTTGCTTTTGCAAGGTCATCAACCTATATTTCTTTGTAGTCATCATTTTTTAAAGTGCTTCCTTTAAACTCAGAAGAAGCATTACAATTAGCCCGATGAGGTCAACCATCGCAAGCTACCCACTTACACGAGCATAATGACCCTCGAAGAGCGAACCATTGAACAAGAACACTTCCATTCAATTATGTTACCATGTTAGGAGTACTCTTCACTCAAAATAACCTACTTGCACCTAGCCACAACCACTTATTAGTGTCTCTAGGGAATTGAACTATAGTAGTAGCCTAACATACCACCATTTTCACCATTGAACCACGACATCATTGACAAATTCATCATTATTAGTTTCTAATTCTTTATCTTTTTTTGACATTAAAGCTTCCTTTAACTATTAATAAAAGATTATGTATGTACATAGCTTTAATAGAAAAAAATGGTGGGTTTGTGCACAACTTCCACGAGCACTAACCAAAAACTATCAAAATTAGAAAATGTGGGTTTGCTAATGCCAAAACTCCCAATTATAGTGAAGATAAATTGTCCAAAATAACAAAGTGACAATGTCCAAAATCACAAGACAAAGCCCGATCATAAACACTAGGAAACAATAACGATAGCAGCAAGAGTGGGGTCATCATTCATCAAGGGTAGGGCCCCATCCAATCATCAAGGGATCATCACCCATGCCAATCCCATCCATTAATAGCCTCTTTAGGAGGCTTGGGGTTCTTTGATATGGTCAAGGCCAAGGTTTGAAACTCCTTATCATTCATGATCATAAAAGGAGGTCAACTATGCCCCCACTCCTCCCACTCTTGAACCTAATGCCCTACCTAGTGGCAAAGCCTGCAGTCACCTCGGTGACATTGTTCTAATGGGGGCTTAAATGGGCCAAGTGGCTCCTAGGACATAGTATAAGGGGAGTACTGCAAAACTCCAAGAGATACTATAAATGATTCATTTCCATGTGAATCTTTCATTATTGCACAATAATCTACAAGGACATATTGGCACATGTTGGACACCACCATATGACAAAGTGTGAGAAGGCTCCTTATCATGAAATAACACGGCATTTTGTTTCTTCCAAATGAAGTAAACCACTTCAATGTGTACTAACAACCAGGGAGAAAGTGGGAGACAAAAAGCAATCTTCCATGAAATGGAGGCATGGAGGTATTGTGAACATAGAGTTTGAGCCCAATCCCATGCAAAGTTTGCCAAGGGCCAAGAACAAAAGAGATATTTTAAAATCTCAATTCACCCACATTGGCGACAATGTGGGCTTTGCACTCCCAAGTATGTTATCTTTTCTTTATTGGTAAACCTCCTTTAGTAAGAAACCATTCAAAGAGGACCTTCTTCTACTCCAAGGTCGATTTCCATAAGATCCTCAACTAGAACAACCATGTTTTTTACTTGGATTTCAAACACCAAAGTTTGTTCAAGAAGGCCCATTTATAATGCAACACAAGCCTATAACAAGTAAATGTTGTGGCTCGCTTCTATTTCCAATCTCACACTAGGCCTGAGGCACCTTTAGCCCCAATTTGGGAACAAGGCCCCACACACATTCTAGAATGAACTTATTCGTATTGCCCAATTTGAACTTGCATTTAAACTCCAACCATGTGACTCGTTCCCTTGTTTGGCTATCAATTAGGTCTTTAGCCATTTGGATACCCGTTTTGAACAACAACGCCGAGAACCACATCTATTCAACCCACAACTTTCCTTCATGCAACACTAGGGGGGGACCACCAAAGACAATGATCATCAAATGACAAGTTAAAACCTAATGTGAGCTCCCCACATGAAAGGAACGAATTAACAAACTCCTAGGCATTCCAAATAATTTGGATCATATAAGTGCCAACAATATTAACATGAGTAGGGGTGACAACCAACGTCTGTAAAGAAAGACCCCTCTAGGGGTTTTTTCCCAACAAAGCCCTAACTGATATGATGCTTGACCAAAACACCCCATTTCTCATTACCACTCACAACCATACAATCCATTTGGCATAGATAGCTAGAGCCGAAATTTTTGTTTAAGAATACCGAAACCATATTCACGGGGGCAACAAAGACCCAACTAATTCTGTAAAAGTCTTTACCATTAGCATTGTTGACCAACAAGAAGTTTCTTAGAGCCTTTTCTAAGTTTCAATAAGCTAACCTAGAGGGAACCCAACAAGAAGAGTAGCAAACACGGGTCATTGCCAAAATTTTGATGGAGTTCTAAACTTAACAACTACGACCAAAGGCTTTGTAATCCATTTGTCTATTTTATTTTCCACCCTTCGCACCACCACTTCCCACAATGTTTTGGGAGAGCTTAGAAATGAAAAAGGAATACACAAAAAATTGAAGATATAGTTTGGTTGGATCCAAGCCTAATTTGAACAGCAAGCCAATCTAGAATTGAGTATTTGCTTTGCCTATAACATAGAGCTTCATGGCATTGAAGTTTGAGCATGAAACAAGATGAAATGTATCAAGGGATTCCATCATGTTGTCCCAAGAGACTTAGTCCTCAAGAATTGTCAGAAAATAATCATCAACAAATGGTCATTAACTAGCTTGCCAACATCAAGCTCAAGCAACAAGATTCCTTTGATAAGCACCGCGCAAACTTTATGATGGATCAAGTAATCCAAAGCCTCAACAACTAACACATAAAAGACCAGATCTAAGAAAAAACCTTTTTCTAATGGGTACTAAACAAACCAACTTCTTCAAACTTGCATTTGTTGATAGACAAACAAGTCAAGGCTTTTGCAAAAATGGTCTCCATAGCCCCAATAAAGGATTTTAAGATGGCAATGATGAGGGGCACTCGACTCGATCATGGGCCTTCTCAAAATTAATCTTAATGAAAAGAGCATCCATGCCCAAAAAACGAGCCTACTCCATGCCTTCCCACACAACAATGATGTTATCCAAAATATATTGACCAAAAACAAAACCTATTTGCCCTCGACTAAGAATATTAGGAGGAATGTGCTTGAGATGAAAGACTGAGGCTTTGGCCAAAATCTTATATGAAATATTGAGAAGCATGATTGGCCTCTAGTTAGAAATCAACTCAGGATCCCCACCCTCAAAGATAAATTTAATGAAGCCTAGTTCATTACCACACCTAAAGAGCTTCTCTGTAAACTTGCAACAAGTCGAGCTCAACAAATTCCCCATGGCCTTTAGAACTCACATGGGAAGTCATCAAGCCCGAGATATTTAACATCAAAGATTTTGCGTAAGGCAATTGTCAGGGCATTCAAATTTCAAGGAAAGGGCTTGATCACAAATTCATTTTTGTTCATATGTCACTTTCACCAAGTAATTTTAAGTCATAGTTGCATTGTCATCACTAGTTTCTCCAGCCTACCCTAAGATTGAAACACCTTCGTATAATGGGCTACAAACTCCTCCTCAATCAACTCTCAATGAGCTACCCAGTTACCCATGTATCGATTGTCTTAAGAGCATCCAATTTCTTGTCCCCCTCCTTGATTTCCAAATCTTTAAAAAATGCCTCAATAGGCATGTCTCTTGTCCAAAGCTAGTGCAAACAAGCACAAAGTTAAGCACCTTCGATTTGACAAGTGTCATCCATTCTCAAGATACAACAAAGCCTTTTTTCACACACTTTTTTCCTCGTCTATAAAACCAAGTTAAAGGGCTCTTGGAAATTTCTTGAATTCTTCTTGAGCAACTCAATTATGATTACATCAAATGGCCGCAATCTATCACCCCTAGCCTCGAAAGGCAACAATTCGAGCAAGAAAATCCTCTCATGTAATCAACCCATAATCCCCATGTCGTCTAGGCATAAGGTTCTAAATAGTTCTAATAGATGCCAACACAAGTAGGGCTTTGAAGATGAGAAGCATTCATGATATAGCATGTTTTGTGCATGCATACTTTTTGGGTACCCCAAGAAATGTCAAACCAAATAGATTGGCGATCATAAAGAAGGGTCGTACCATTAACCCACACCATTCAAACCCCCAAAAGAATCAAAATAAAATAAATTATTTTTTGATGACATTACTCTATCTAATTTATACAAAATCAGCTCCTAGGCCTTGCAAAAGTATTCCAAGTAAACCAAAGCTTGGAGGATTCATAATGCTTGAGATGAATAGGATTATTAAGACATAATTTGGCCTTGAAGGCCATCCAAGCTTCCTTTTCATTGTACAACACACTAACAAGTAAGAGTCCTTTTATCTTCTTGATTCTCAACCATATTAAAATCTCCATAGTTTAGTTGAGGGATGTCTAGAAGTTCATCAACAATTCAACACCAAAACTAAGCTCTCTCACCAGCAACATTGAATGCACAAGTATTGGCTAGCCCCAATTCCTACCATTAAGGTTCAATAAAACCCAAACAATCTTTGCATTGGGTCAAGATTCAAAACCCCAATGAACCATAGCATCAACAAGCTAAGGAAATATTACGGTTGAAACGCCTCCATTCCCATCAATATGATTCGAATACACATAGTTAGCAGAAGTAGAACAACGAAATAATAGGTTAGGCTGTACAAAGCAAAAGTCTAGCGAGTTTGACTTCTTGTAAACACATAATATCCAGCCTACTAATCAAAGACAAGATTTGAGAATGGTATGTTTTTTGCCAAGGTCACTCAAAACCCCAAACATTCCATGAGGCAACTTTCACTAGGACCCTGCTATATCATGCATCTCTTCCTCATTATATCCAAGGCTATTGAGAGCACCAAAGGAGTTGACACTTATAATGCTTTGTTGGGGACAAACCATGCATCCAAAGTAATAGGCCAAGGTCATTTTTGTAGATCAATAATCTAGTCCTACACTTGAGGGTCAAGTAGCAACAACAAAGAGAGTGCCTTGTGAATTCTCCCACTTTGTTGAGACAATCCAAAACCTGCTAAGACACCAGCTTGTTTGTCAAAGCAACCTAAGGCCTAGAAGAGACAACTAGTGCAACTTTCTTTGGAATTGGTGCCTCTTGTGGCTCAAAACCTTCGTTCTTACACACCCTTTGATTCCATCCTCCCTCTATATCACATACCTAGTTCATATGCAAGTAGCATCAGTTATGGTGGTTCAAACTTTGGCAACAAAACAAGTATTTGGGATATTAATGTAATGAACAAGTTGACCAATCATCCTATCGCCATCTCTAATGAGCACATACTCCTTTAAAATCCTTTCGACAAATTGACCTTAAGACATGACACTGGGGCCTCGGGTTAAAGAACATCTCTAGTTCATGGCATATGAAACCACCTATCGAAGACTAACTGTGTTACAGGAACAGCCACGGCTACATTGGAAGGCCTGGGTAGTCTATCCACACAAGGCATGACAACCAAGCTACCTGGTCAATCAAGAACCTTTCAAACCATGACAAAAAGACAGACAAATTATTTTGGTAAATTCACAGACCCCGCCTAAGAATCTCAAGGATGTGTGCCATTCCAATAAATTTGAAAAAGAAAAATCTTTAGGTGTAACTATGAGTATGGACAAAATGACCCCCATGTGGTTCCCAGACCGCCCTAACACATTTACAAATGACAGTTTCAAGCGGGGCACGACCAACAAAATACCCTAAAAGGGTCTCCTAAAAACATTACAAAGAAAATCATATTCATTCACATGAATATCAATAAGAATTTCATCAGGCTCAATACTAGAGTTACCTTGTGAAACACCTTCTGTAGGAATTTTCAAGGACCCTTGGGAGGTAGCATCGTTGTAATCATTAGAGTCCTTCACGATATCCAAGAGTAAAAGAGCATTTTCAGTCAAATGGCCTGCCATATCAAGCTCCCTAGTGCCTTATGTCGCAAGCCCCACCCTGTCAAAGCTAGCGAGGCTAACAATCAATACAAAAGGACTAGAGTTAATAAAAGAAAAGGATGCCAGATCACAATCCTTACACAATATCCAACCCTAACAGAGCTCCCTAAAACATCCAAATCATTTTCACATAAGGTATTCTATTTTTTTATCTTCAGCAATCATAAATATTATTTCTTTTGACCCCTTGAGCCCAAACCAGTTTGGTAGAAACATCTACACTTGCGGAAACTAACAAAGTGGCTAGTAGTTTTATAGATGGACCACAGCTTGCAGCTACTTCTTGACATCCTATGGTGCCATATGCAGCATTTCCAGATCAGACTTGGTCCTAGTCACAAAAAATGCAAGACTGGCCACAAACATAGCAAAAGGACTCCATCCCAAAAGCAACGGGCACTTTATGATCTTCCCCTAAGAGTAGGAAGCGCAAGGCACCAGCTGAGTAGCTATCCAAACATGTGACATTGCAGAGTAAATCGATTGACCAACCCAATCTGCTCACTATGAAGTGAGCAAACAACTTGGTTTCTCTTGAACTGGAATTTCAAGAACGGAGGACAGTATGACTATTGTTACTAACTTATTTTAGTTTGAAGATAATATTGCAAACACAGTGCATTTGGCTAGCAATGCACACATTCTGTTTAGCAAAAGAAGAATTCTACTGGATAAAGAAAATATTTGGTTAAAGAAGAAAGTGAGCTTATAAAAAAATGAAATCACTCAGTTGAAAGAAATGTGTTTTTCAAATCAAGATTTGAAGGCTTCTGTTAAAAGAGTTCTTATGTTAATGCTCAAACAAAGAAAAAGCCACATGCCAAGAATAACCATGCTTTATGTGAAAAGAGTAGAGGAAGCAGCCTCTCAGGTGCAAAATTTGCAAGTGCTGAAGACTAAGTTGTGGTTGCTTGTGCAATCAATGCAGACATTGATGGGTGCTGAAGCAAAGAATTTTGAGTCCTGACTGGGATGTTAATGTGACCACTGAGAAGACTTGGAGGTTTTGAAGATTGCACACAACCCTAGAAGCTACTGATGAAGTTGCAGAGGTTGAAGATGGAATTCGCATGTTGAAGGCACGTTTATATATTTTCCATGACAATCTTAAATGTTGATGGAATGGACTGGCAAAGTGCAACAATAGGAACAACAGCTCCAAGAAGCTGAGGAGAGGAAGACTGCTCCTTGGCAAGAATATTTTCCACAACCATTGACAGATGGGGAGAGTTTAGAAGGATTCTTGAGGTCATGGCAAAATGATATAGACTTGAAAGAATATAAGGAGTTAGTCTTGAATACTCCTTTGGATGTCAAGTCTGCTTTCAATAGTTCAGGCAAGATCATTTCCAGGCAGAATGCATGTAACAATTTTCAACGGATCTGCCTGCCACTGAAACAGCTGAAGAATAACTTTTTGTTTTTGAAGGTAAACTGTTGTGGGCCCAACAATCGGAACAACTGCTACATCAAATGTCAGGCACATCTAAATATGACCAAATGATGTTCCACAAAATTAGAAATTCAAAATGAATAATTCACTAAGGCTCGGATGATGTTATAGGCTACAATGTAAACCACAAGGATAGGTTGCAGTTTAGAAAGGGGATTCAAAGGTTAGGTTGTAGTATAACAAAGGATCACCAGTCATTAGAGCTAGATAAGTTGCACTTTTTGATGGCAAAGCAAGGTTGAGTTGTTAACTAAGACACCACAGGGTTAGGTTGCAAGGCAACAGTGACCAACTCATCGCTGGTTGGCTAAAAATCATGATCATATTGCAAAGATAAGTTGAGGGGACAACCGATCACACAAAGAAGCTACTAGGTAGCAGAAGATTAAGTGGCTGAAGCAAAACACACAAAACGGAGACATAAACAGTTAAAATTTGGAACAATTGTCAGATTTTGTAATTATGTCTGATTAATAAATTATTGCATATTTTGAAACTGATTTTGTATTATTACTTGAGCCCTTAAAGTAAAGTATCTGAAAGCCAAGTAATTTTATTATGTACTTGCAGCTAATTGAATCTCAAAAGGTGTAACTGCACTCTAGTTAACTCTGTTGCATTTTCCGTACTGTAATTACAATTGCACTTGGTTAATAATCTTGAACGATGTGGGTTATATGTCTAATCCTTTAATGAGCTAAAGGTTACACTAGGTATTGTAACACAAATGAATATTCTTCTATGCCCTTGCCCCAGTCAAATTTTATTAGGCTTCGATATCCCCCTTTAAATGCCCCTTCAATAATGATAGCTTATAACAAGATCTTTGAGATCCCTTTTCCATAAAGGATTAATGCCACTTACTGAAAATGTTGACAACTGGCTTTTCTCAAGCAAATGGAAGCCAAATTGAGCTTAGAAAGGATATCGAATGGTCTACTATGAGGGAAGGAAGAAGCCAATAAAACTGGACAAAATAATTTTTTAAGTCTAGGTTTGTCTTGGCATATAATAATTCATAAATGCCAAGCAGGCAATTTGAATCAAGAAAGGCAATACAAGATAAAAGGCAACGAACATAATGGTTAATGGCAGCAAGACATTAAAACTGGCTTAAAGCCTTAAACAACAGACAAAATTCAACAGTGAAGTTCAGCTATTAGGAATGGCTATCTTGCATGGAGACAACATGAAGATCAAGAAGGGATGACAACTAAATGGTGATAACATAAAAAGAAACCTCAAAATGTCAAAAAGTGTGGATGACAAGGTGCCAGGTAAATAAGAGAATAATGTAGCATCCAGAAGGGAAAAACACAGTGCATCCATAATTTACCACAAAATACCTTCAATAATGCTTCCTGAACATCTAGATACTGCCATTTTCTGTTGTTGATGTTTGCTGAAGATTTTGAGCTCTTTTTCTCCCACATACATAGGATTTTACTTTGATAAAAGCCTGAACTGTCACAATCTTCCTGAATCAAAATAACACTAGACAAGGATGGCAAAAGTCTCATCATCAAAGCAATGTCTTGATAGAGAATAAAACTGGTGCCTTTCACTTAGGCAAGGTCTGTTCAATAACACCAATAAGAAGATAATATCCACATTATGAAGGATGTATATGAATCTTGGGAAATAGTAGTAATAGAGATATTCACTAACAAAGTAGTCGCATACAACATAAGATGAAGATGGTGAATCTTTTTGAAACATGAAAAGAAAAAGACCTGTTAGAAAACCTTCATGAGGAGCTCTATGAACCAAAACCAAGACAATATAAAATCATCACATGCATATTTGTAGCATCAACGTAGTACTTATGCTATTTAGATAGTTATGGACCCAATCTAAAACCAATCTAGCTGCTTAAAACATGTACCACATAAACCTAGGAATTTCTACTTCATCAAAATAAAGACTTAATTAACAACGTTTAAGAGCATAGGATTATCACAAGGAGTTGGTGCAAAAAATGCTAGATATATGCATGAATAAGGAAACCTGCTTAGGCCCAATACGGCCTGATGGACTTTGTTTCTCTTGCTTCTGATAAAGGACACCAATACATGAATTAGAGAACAGGTAAGCATTCATATAAACTTCATAGCTTAAATTCAGAAGTGGCTCTAGCGCACAAGCAAAAAATTGCATCCAATAAGTCATGCTTATTAGCCCAAAGAAAGTAGCCTTGAAGCCCCAATCTACCATTTCACAGATTCATTGCTGCTTGAACATGTCTGTGAAAGAGAAACTTATTGAAATCAGGCTTGCTTCATAGAATCATAACATAACCAAAGGAACTAAAATGACTACTTCATATCAATGTTTTAAAACTCGGACTCGGACTCAGAAATGGCCAAGGTTAACTCAGACTCGGACTCAGCCATGACTCAGACTGGTTTGAATTTAATGACTTGGTTTACTAATAAATACATAAAATTTTAATGGAAAAGAATTATTTTAAAGATTCCAACCCATTAGAGACAAAATAGAAAGAGTCTGCTCCTGTATTTACTACACATGAAAATGACACCAGTGCAATACATATGCGAAACAAAATACATAAGCAACAAAGCTTTAAATGGCCTCTAGAATCTAAACACAATGTGCTACAAGGTACTAGACTACTACATATCAATGATCAACATCATCAATCATCAAACCTATCACCATTGTTGGAAATGGGATCCTCGGCATGAGCTACAGGACCATCCTCTGGCATGTGTATTTTTTAGCAGGTTTATATTTTGCAAGTGGGATGTAGTCAAAGAGTAGGTTGACATTTGGCATCTTTTGATGGTTTAGTGGACTTTTCTTTGGTTCAATGCATAGTTTTAAAAATCAGAATCGGACTCGGAATCGGTTGAGGTTCAACTCGAACTCTGACTCAAAAAGGTAATGAATCAGTCATGACTCGGCCAATTTGAATTTAATGACTTGGTTTACTCAAAAATACAAAAAATATTTAAATTGTAAAGAAAAACAATATTTCAAAGATTCTAATCCATGATTCCAAAGCATTAGAAACGAAATATCCAAAGTCTGCTCATATATATACCATATAAGAGTGGATATATCAAAACGGCACAAAGTGTACTGTGCAATACATATCTGGGACTGGAAGAAAATACATAATCAATGAGGCCTATAGGCTATATGGCCTGTACAGTCCAAAAAACAACATGCTATGAATCATGATGTCACTACATCATCATGATGCATCATACGTCAATAATCATACTACATAGTCAACTGTCATACATCATCAATGATCAAACTCATCACCACTGCTAGAACTAGAAGCAGAAGAACTAGAAGGACTAACGATAGCATCATCATCTGGCTCAAGCTCAGACTCCTCAAGGTCATCTGCAACTAGGGGTGGGGGAGGGGAGGGGGGGTCATTAAATAGCTTTAAGGTTAGGTTAGAATAGGGAAAACTGAAAAAAAAAAAAATTATAAGTATTTTGCTTTCTACGGCCCCAAGCATGCCGACCCAGACAAATTGACCGATTTTTGTCACAACTCGACTGATCCAACCGGTTCGATAACGAACCGGTCGATTTTGACACCAACTTGGCTGTCGACCGAATCGGTTTAAGGGCCAATTTGACCCAGTCAACCCTCTGCTCGATCAAATCAGCCAATTTTGATTCCGTACAGACCAATTTTTAAAACTATAGTTCAATGCAGTTCAGTTAACTGGAATTCTAAAAATTGCTAACTGTACTGAATTTTGGAAGGGATGTGAAATTCTATTTTCATCATATGAGGTTCAATGAGGTTGGAACCCCTCTCAGACATCCTGAAACAATTAATGATAATATAAAAATTTAATTAAAAGTTTTATTAAGAATATGAAACTTTTACTTTGAGAATTTTATATTGTCATTCCAGGTTATCTTGTGTCACTGTCAAGCAAGTTGTTTTTAACCCCAAATAGTGTTATGATTGGTAGGAACCCTACAAAGCAGGTTGACTCGGCAATGAAGTAGGTTTAGAGACTTAGGGTTTAGGTTTTTAGGTGAAATTTTAAAAAAATGACCTTTAAGTGTCACATGTGCACGCTGTCCAGTCCCACATTGACTCGGCTGAGTTGACCGGTTTGGTACCAAACCAGCCGAGTCAATGTTCAATGCAGGGCTGGACAGCGTGCACATGTGACACTTAAATTCAAATATTTAAAAAAAAAATCACCTAAAAACATAAACCCTAAGACTCTCAACCTACTTCACCTAAACCGGTTTAAGGACTGAGTCAATACTGTCATCAGTTAAATTTGTCAACTCGATCGAGTCTAAGTCCGAGTTGCCCGAGTATGAAAACACTGCTTCGTAATTTCGTATACAAGTTTGGATTATGTAGAGAGCTTTTTGGTGAATGAACCATTGCTTATAGATGTTCAAGTGTATGTTAAATGTTTCGTGATGAGAATGAGCACATCATGAAGAAATGCCCAATTATTGTTTAACCAGAAAGGATGACAAAATCATGACACTACTATAATATAAAGAAAACAACCTTTAGAAACAAAAGGAAACCCTGACAGCATCCAACAAATATTTCAAAGTTATAGATATACATTTCTGAAACGTCAAAATGCAAATTTGTCAGATGGCTGCTGACCCTGCTTCACTGCTGTTTAGGTGACGAAGCCTCTGCAACTATTTAATATAAAATGACTGCAACGAATACTTTCTCGAAAAACATGCATTTTTCAAAAGCCAGTTTACATGTGCACATGTTGTCAAATGACATTAGCTGCTCCAATTTAGAAACTAGCCCATAGCAGCCTTAAGAGCATCTCCTGCACCTTGGAAAAAGCACCATGAAAGCACAAAATCTGCAATGAAGATGCAAACTAAGGAGATTACAACTGCAGAAGTTGTAGATTCCCCTACACCTTTTGCCCCTCCTAGAGTTGTAACACCCCAAGCACAACTTATTACAGAAATCAGTCCACCAAAGACTGTAGATTTCACCATTGCACTGATAATGTCCCACGGGTGCAAAGCCCTTCTTGCAGAATCCAAGATAATGTTGGCACTGACGTTGTAAACGCCATCGGCCAGCAAAACACTGGCAGCCATGGATACACTGAAGCAGATCAAAGTCAAAATTGGCAATGCCAAACAGCATGCAAAAACCCGTGGAATTATAAGATAATCCACAGGATCTGTTCCCAGCACCCTCAATGTATCAGTTTGTTCAGATACCTGCATAGTGCCCAGCTCTGCGGCGAACGCACTACCAACACGACCTGCAATGATGATAGAAGTAACCACCGGACTAAGCTCCCGCGAAAAAGCAAGGGCCAGCACACCTCCAACTGATCTAGTTAAACCCAGTCTAGTGAACTCCCTCACAAACTGAATAGTGAAAGCCATCCCCACGAATGCAGCTGTCAGCAAACAAACTCCAGTGGAACCAGGTCCAACCACTTCAAGCTGCTGCAAAGCATTTCTCGAATGGATCTTTCCCTTAAGAACCCTGGCAATCACCTGACCTGCTATCACCCAAGCAGCCAGGGCTCTCCACACATATCTCGGCGGTGTCCATCCCTTCAGAATTGAACCCACTACTTCCTGATCTCCAAAACCTTCAGATTCCTGACCTTGTGGAAGATAAACAGATTCGTCTATTTCTGTCGAAGCTTTCCCTCTGCAGATATGATGTTTTTGTTTGAGTACCATGTCTCCATTTTGGAATATGTGCTGCATGGTATGGACTTCCATAGGCTTAGATATCAGGTTTAAGCGGTGGCTACAAGGACAAAATCGCCGGGGACTTGCAGCTAACCTCATCCCTTTGATGGAGTAGCCATTCGGCCAAAATCGTCGAGGCTTTGCACTTGACCTCATTCCTTTGAAACCCATGCCATTAGGGCTGCGCAGACCACAACCAGAATAGAACCGCGGTAGAGGGATTAATCCTCGATCAACCTCACCAGAGAACGAAGGCCGCATTGGCCCACAAAAGCCATTTTCCATCCTACATCCCAATCTAAACTGACTGCACAATGTTTGTTGTGGTTTATAAGTTTGATGGGCACCAAGGCTAATCCAATACCTGTGTGCCCAGAAGCCCATGTTCAGCTAAAGCTCATTGGTAAGAATTCTACATTACAACGCCATCCATAGGCAAAAATGCATGCATTTGATGCAAGCCTGCTCATAATATTTAAGGTTATTTGTTTACATACCTGGAACAGGCCCAGATGGAATTTGAAGTCCCTCTAGTACTGAATTTCTTCTCCTGCTGCAGAGTGGTTTGAAGATGAGTGGAAGCCGAGGCTGCAGCCATGAGTTCGCTCTGCCTGCAGATAAACCTTGTAAGTTCTTCGGCTTATAGCTGCTATTGCAAACATCTCCTTGTATTTCATGCCTCGACTTTAGACTGCTGCTGGAATATTTAAAAGTTTTGTAGACCAGATGCTTTTATTGTTGTTTTAAGATTACTATTGGCCCGGCGGGCTGAAATACAAAAGCTATTCCATGGACATGTTTAGCATGGGAGAAAATTCTTGAAGTTGTGAGTCGTGGGACAAGGTGTACTCACAAGAACTGAACTTTGTGTGGATTCGTTTATGAAAGTCTTCTCGATTACAAATTGTAATCTTGTTCATTATAAACCGCAATCTTAAAGTATAATTTAGATTATATCCAATGGTATGCCTTTATAGACTGGCATCTTTTAGGAGTGGAATGCAAAAGTATCCTTGAAAGAGGAGAATGTGATAGATATAAATGTGGTATAACTTAGCATAATATAACGTGATATATGGATGTGGTATAATTGAGTACAATACAAATGAAGCATGGGTGTAATCAGCTAAAATTATACCATGTGGTTTGAGAGTAAATATGGCAAGTGTGTGACGGGCTAAGGAAATAAGCATGTTGAATTTTTTTTTTTTTCATAATGCAATTGGAACACAATGGAAAGTGTGCATGGTGAATGCGACAAGTGCTCATGGTGAGCATGATGTTGTTACTTGACAATGGGGAATGGGACAACTGTGTGTGATAACGGTAAACACAATGAGCGCACATGATGGAGAGAGCATGCTAAAGGACGTTGACAAGTTGTAATGGAAGTAGAAGTGATAGGAATGAATCTCGAGAGTTCTGCAGGACATTGAAGAGCTAGATTACACTATAAGAGATACATAAGGCATATGAAGAATCCAGGGAAGCTAAATAGTGGGTGGACGAGGAATAAACAGGATGTTGTAATTGAGTCAGGTTAGTCAATCCTTGGAGATAAAGCTTTAGAGTCATGGATAATATATGGAATAAGCCATAGTAGAGTGTTAAGGTGTGTCTTATAAATTCATACATGTACTCCATTTTTAAGCAATGAGAATGAGTAGATGAGTGTGAATCTAGTTCATATGTTACCTTAGTGTAGTATGAATATTTATGTCCCTATAATATATTTATGTTTTAATATGTGAGTTGTGGATTGCTACTATTTGCAAAGTTAGAGATTTGGTAGAATTTGGTTCCATTGCACCACCAACTATGTTAGAGTGGGATCCATACTATAAAAGTATTATGGGGTTTTTGGAGACAACTTTGATAAATACATATGTTAGTTGGGAATTGAACATGGGCTAGTTGTGTTGAGCCTCTTTTAATTTATTGCTAGACCACAATCCAATCAACACTTATAATTATATAGCATTTAAGGAGAAAAAGAGGGTGGAGTTAGATTTATTATATGTCTTTGTGAAGGAGAACATGGGAATGGGCTTAGCTTTGTAGTATAGTCACTTCCCAGTGTTATACAAGTTTGACCCCTCCTTTTAGAGACCCAATGACAACTCATGGAAATTGAAGCTTAACTAATAATGTGAGACTATGTGTTCCTTACTATTATTCCCAAGTAGATATGATCTTCAAATGTGATATCTAACACTGTAATGGTGAGATTTGAAGCATTGACAAACACTAAAAAAATATGCCTTATGCATCATAGAATGATGCCTCTATGGCTACCTCAAGGACATAGTTGGAACTTGTGGAGATGGAATTTGGTCAATGGTGTCTCCCTTGAGGAGAACACGAAGGTGGGATTGAGTGCATAATATGGCCATATCTCGATGGTATAAGTTGAATTCCTATTACTATGCACCCTCGTGGCAACATGTGGGAATGGAACTTTGACTTAGTCTCAGGGCATTAGCTTGAAATTTGATATCTTACTCTTAAATGGTGACATTTGAATCTTTCACACGATGTAAAAAAATATGTTTATCTTGCATTTCATAAAAGGGTAATTTTAAAATGTCCTTCCATAACAAATTATAGACTAAAAAATGATATCAAAATATGAGGTGCAAGATGTATTTTTACATTTTTTTTAAACACTTAAGATTGATTAATGGGTAAGTTAGCTAACCCCACATTGATAGAGCTTTAAAGTCATAAAGAGCCTAGTAGTTAAGCCAAACATAGAGTTTTGAGGTGTGTACTATAAATTAATACATGTGCTTAATTTTTAAGTAATAAGAATGGGTAGACAGTAGTTCATATGTTGTCTATGTGTTGTATGAGCATTTTATGTTTTGTAGCACATTTATGTTTTAATTTGTGAGTTGCAAACTACTCCACTTTTATAGAGTTCGAGATTTGGTATAATTTGTGCCCAATGCACCCCCAATTGTTCCTACGTGGGATCCACAATATAAAGTATTTTGGGATTTTTTGAGGTAACTTCAATAAACTCATGTGTGTTGAGGATCGAGTGGGCCTAGTTGTGTTGAGCCTCTTTTAATTCGGCACTTGTAACTCTATAGTGTTTAAGGAGAAGAATAGGGTGAGCTTGGGTATGTTAGTTATATATGTTGATCATCACTTCTTGATACCATGAGTTCAACCCCTATGCCAAGATCCCCCTATATATTTCTTGAGGAAAAAAAAAGGCTATGGAAATGGTGTCTTTGTTGAGGGGGACATGGGGTTGAGCTTAGATATATAATATGGCCACTTCCAAGTGTTATATAAGTTCAATCCCTACTCTACAAACCCTATGACTACCAGTGGAAATGGAACCTTAACCAATATTGTGAATTTTTTTTTGTGTTATTAATCACAAGCAAGCACAATCTTCAAATTTGATATCTTACCTTGAAATGGTGAGAATTAAAGCCTTGACATACACTAAAAAAATATGCCTTTTACATCATAAAGCAATGCCTCTATAGCTATCTTAAAAACGAAAGAACTTGGAAGAAAATGTAAAAATGAATTTAGGTCTCTAATATGGCTACTTCTTAATAATATAAGTTTATTCCCTAGTCACCCTCATAACAACCCGTGAAAATAGAACTATGAATTAGTCCTAAGCGTAAACTAACTTGAAATTTAATTTGTTACCTTAAATTGTGAGATTTGAAACCTTCACACTACATAAAATAAAATGTTTACTATGCTCCACAAAAGAATAACAAAAAAAGTGTACTTCAATAACAAATTATAAATAAATAAATAATTGGTAGCCAAATAGAAAGTGCCATACATGTTTCACATGGTTGCTTTCTGAACACTTTTGAATGAACAAGACGAAAAGCTGCAAGGCAGCTAATTCCCTGCCAATAAGAAAGCGGTATTGTTTTGGATCACACACGTGGAAACAGGTGGGGGCACAAAGCCATAGCCTCACTATGCTACAGCTTAAGTTGTCGATTCATCGCCCACACAGCCTCACTCATTATGTTGTCATACAATGGACTCGCAAAAGTAGTATTGTTTTGGATCACACATGTGGCAACAAGTCAGGGCACAAAGCCATAGCCTGCACTGTGCTAAAACTTAAGCCGTCGATTGATCACCCACGCAGCCTCACTCGTTGTGTTGTCATATAATGGACTCGCATTTAAAAGAAAAGGGAAACCAAAACAAGTGTGTTATGGCTCTTAGGAAGGCTTAATTTGCATTGTTGATATTCTAGCAATGTTTATCATTCCTGTTACTCTTTGTCTGGGTTTGGGTTCCTTTCAGATAGGTAAGAAGCAAAGAGGAAAAAATCTATATAAGACCGCATGGAGCTCTACCTTCACCAGTAAAGCAACAAGAAATCAATGCAACTATAAAGAAATAGTGATTTAGGCAACAGTTGATGGAAGCGGATGAAAAGAGCACTTCAATAGGGCATGCAAATAAGGTAGAAGCTTTGCAAGACATGATTGGTGGTAAAGAAAGTGCAATGGCACCAAAAGGTTCTCCTAGAGGGTGGCTTGATCCACATTAGCATGAAAACTAGTTTGACCGATCTACGTAGTTTTACTTCAACTCATTCTTCAACAACAAAGCTTTTATTAATGTTATGTTATAGTTTTGAACTTCTCAATTTTACTTGATAAGAGGGGATATTTGTTAAGTTAACTATCTTCTATAGAATGCATGCTTTCAAGAAGTAAACTTCATTATGATAAAGTTCCAATGTTTGCTTGTTTCTTTTCTATTAAAGTACATACATGATATCACACTAATTTGTGGAAAGAATTCACCACCTTCGACCTATTTAAAGGGATATCTATAATATTCCAAACAAATCTACATCAATGGTAATTTTAATTCGTCACAAGAAAACATCATTAAACAACAGAATGCATATTAAAATAAACATAACCTTCACTTTTCATGGTGCTTCAGTTTTTAATTCGTCACAAGAAAACATCCTCAAACAACATAATGCATATTAAAATAAACATAACATCCTCAAACAACATAATGCATATTAAAATAAACATAATTCCATGCAACATAAGAACAATGGTCACAATATGTATTCCTTCTTACGAAAGCTAAGTACACTGTTCTCAGGCCAACATGCTTGTTTACAGTTGCATGTAGAAATAATTAAAATGCATAAACAAGAAGCATAATTCCATGCAACATAAGAACAATTGTCAACGTAAGAACATTGACCATTGTTCTTACGTTGCATGGAATTATGCTTCTTGTTTATGCATTTTAATTATTTCTACATGCAACTGTAAACAAGCATGTTGGCCTGAGAACTGTACTTAGCTTTCGTAAGAAGGAATACATATTGTTTTTTAAGAAGGAATACAAATTTTCAGTGTCAATCTCTCTTACTCTAATATAGCTTGTCGATTGAATCGAAGGAACCGCGATGTTTCTCTTTGTGATCAATTTATTCGACAATGTGAATTGAATTGAGGGATTGAGAGACGTTAGGTTTCTGCTCTGTAAAAATATAGTAAGTGCATTTGTGTGGAAAGTTAAGGCCTCATCATCTGAGACACCACAACAAACAGTAATCCCCCATATCTCCAGTTAGCAATTCCTCAGCCATTTCCCTATTAGAGAACAAGAGCAACACTCTTAGTAATGAAATATCATTCGGGAGCAATTATGGACCTTCAGATGAACACCCTTTTTATGAGTTTGAATTTCGAACATCTTTATCGGAAATCAAAAGATGGTTGGACAATCATGTTATGATTTCTACAAGTCCTCTCATTTTATATCTCAGCTCCTCTGAAGGGCTTGATATACTGAAACAGATAGCAGATAACCATTTTCTGTCGTCTCAAATTGTCATCAAAGTAGCCAAACATGTAACCATGGATGGTGGCCAAACATGTAACCCGGGATGGTATAAGATGTAGCGTAGAAAAGTTTGATACCAATAAAATATATGGAGTGTTTATGGGGTCGACCTTTCTCACGTAGATTCAAGCACAAGTTGGAGCCATGATCGAGCCAAAGCCCAAGGATTTATGGCCCTTCGTTCATCTTTTGGAAGAGATTCAGAATCGGAAGTCTGATGCACCATGAAAATTGTATTGAAAGCGAGCGACTTTGGGTGGAACTTTTGATTGAATGAAAGCAAGCGGATGAAAGCTTGCTTGGATGAGACCTTGGTGCAAAAGCATTGAATTACACTGTACCAACAGGTAATGTGGCGGCTTTAAAAAAAATTAGTTTAAAAAATAATTTTATTTATTTTTGAATTGTGACAAATAATAAAACTACTCTTGCAGGGATTTATGTCCCATCATAAGTAAACTAAGTAAAAAATTAAAATAATGTATTTTAAAAATTTAGAAATTTATTTTAATTTTTTAAATATTGTATTTAATATTAAAATTTTGCAAAACTTAATAAAGCATTGCAAAATTTTATGTGCTAAAAAGCAAATTAATAGTAGTCAATGAAGTTTGACTATTCATTGGTTAACATATTTTTACCTTAGCAGAGAATAATAATAAAAAAATTAAAACCCCAACTTTTGAATTGAAAGTACAAGTTTTAGTAATTGATAGTAAGATAATCTGTAATATATAGAATAGACTATGAATCTTTATATTGATAATACACAAGGTATAGAATATGAATATTTATATTGATAATACACCTGGTAAAACACTGAGGGAGATCACTTTTGCAATCTAAGGAAGCAGGTAGTACAACTAAGGCTACAATCTTTCCTCTTTCATTAGTGTCATGAAAGATTTGGCTAAGTACTATTATTGGAAACATTTAGGTATATCAAAGGGATAAAGAGCTTGACACTCTTTTCTCTTAGGACCCTATAAACCCTAACCTATACAACATGACAATGAAATTCCAATATCTTGGAATATTAAGAATTTAAGAATTATGTCAATATAATAATACTTAAACAAGAGTAATACTCTAGTAGGAGGATTAAGAAAGGTATTGGGCTAGTCCATACCATTGTGGGATACCTATCTCAAAAGACTCATTATACTATGTTAATTGCATTGATATAGCTCTCAACGATATATCTCACAATTAACCCTTTTGGTGGTCTTTACCATATGATTGTGGGAGACTTATATCAAAAGACTCCTTGTGTGACATCAATCACATTGATTTAACTCTCTGATAACCATTATGGTGGACCCAAAGGTCTCATGAAGCCACTATAAACATGTCCATGGATACAAAGATCACTAACTAAAAAGCTAGGTCTCTCATATTGAATCCTAGATATCTAAGATCAGTCATATGCATGCAACAATTGCTAAGATCGACTACCTATAAGACTATGTTATAAGATTGATAACATGCAAGCACAAATCCATAAGATTGAAACCATGGGATAACATGGGATAACCTTGGAAAGAGCTAGCAGTGCAGTAGCCAGTCCATAATCAAATCTTGTGTTAATTAAAAAAATACACGAGTTGACCCTTCTCAAGGTTGTCCATGAACAAGTATAGTGTATTGGGTGTATGACAGAAGGGTATCATGCTTTTGAATGTCCAAGGCTGAGAGGGGGGCCTCCTCTCAATCCCCCACTATGACCTAGGCCTAGCGAGATCCTAAGGAAAAGTTGCGCAAGTAGGTGCTTCTACACCTTTCCATGGACCAATATAGTACCATGATTTCCCAACTATGTCGAACCCTCAACCAAGAGAATATTGCGAGGTCTGTATGTCCTATGGGAATCCTCCTCGACATTGTCTTATTATGCATAAGTATTCCTATGTTCCTACTACCGTGTATTGCGAATTTTGTGGTTCTTCCACCCACAACATAGATAAATACAAAGTCTTGGATATGTTAGTAGATAGATTGGATTGTTTTTCATTTTGAGTGTCTAATAATTTGTAACCTTAAGAAAGGGGAGGCAGAGGCTAAGGACGAGGAGGTGATTATAGATGAGGGAAAACTAGTGACCGAGGTGAAACTATTTGATGTTACAATTGTAATGAGGTTGGACACATCTCTAGGGACTACCCTTTTCCATGACAATTGTGGTGTTCTTATTGTTGAGTAAATACCCATAGTACAGAGGACTGCCCTGAACTAATTGTGAATTCACTACATCAAAACCTTTTCAATAGCGTCCTGTTTAGCTTCCATTTATTAAAAGTCAACGTTACTTCATGGGATGGCACTAAAGTCGATGTTATTTCCCGCACCAAATTAGCTCTAGGTTTAGCGTTAGGTTTAGCTTTAATGCTAGATTTAGGGCCAAGTTCAATGCCAGGTCTCCTGAGTGACTAAATAAAACTGAGGGAATCTTTTCAAAAATAAATCTAACTAATATCAAAGGTTTAAAATAAGCTACTTGTCTCAATCCTCATGAGTTAGAGGGAATTTCAAATATTTTAATTAAAATCCCTAATCTTCTCTCATAAAAGCCCCTCATAACCTACTCTTTCTCTTTTCTCATTTCCTCTATTTCTCTCGTCACTTCTCCACCTTTCTCCTTTCTCCCTTAAGGCTTCCTCTCTTAGGGTTTCATCTTCATGGAGGACAGGGTTTTGGTTTCATGGAGGAACCTCCATGAGGAAGATAATGGATTCTCCTTCCCCTTTCCTCCTCCCTTCCTCTTTTTTTCCTTTATTGATTTACTAATGTTTATAGTTGTTTTGTTGTGCGGGTTTAGGGTTTCATGTATGGAGGAGAGGGTTTCATCAAAGAACCTCCATAATGAAGGTAGTGACTTCTCCCTTCCCTTCTCCTCGTTCCTTCCTATTTTATTTTTATTCTTATTTTTTATTATTTTCTAATGTTTATTGTTATTTTGTTGTCATGGGTGTAGGGTTTCATGCATGGAGGCTAGTGTTTCACGGTGGAACCTTCATAAGGAAGGTAATGGCCTCTCCCTTCCCTACCTCTTTTGTTGTGCTTTTTCTTTATTGATTTTCTAGTGTTTGTTGTTTTTTGTTGTTGTGGGTTTAATGGAGAAAGAAGAAAAAAATGACATTTTGGGGGTTTTCTTTAATGCACAAATCTAGTTCATGGGTATGGCTTAAGGAATACACTTGCATTAAAGTAAGGAGTTTTGGGTTCAAATCCTTGCACCCATGTATCTCTTATTACTTTTCCATTTTTATTCACTTGTTTGCATGCATAAGTTAGGTTATTTCAATTCAGATATGCACTTTTAAAGGTATATTTTTGTGAGAATGTAGCTCAAGTAGAGTTCTGTCCTTTTGGCAAGTGACCTCGGTTCGAATTCCAACATTCCCCTAACATTTTCCATTTCTATTTTCATTTTTTAACATTTTCCATTCTTGTTTTTGTAAGTTCTAATTTGCACTAGGTTAGTTTAGTTTTTGTTCAAATTTGCACTTTTAATCATAGTTTTTGTAGGAATGTAGCTCATGTAGAGCTCCTTCCTCTTGGCAAGTGATATGGGTTCAAATCCCAATGCTTTCTTACCATTTTTTCAATTTTTTGTTCAATTTTTACCATTTTCCATTTTTATTTCAATACATTTAATTTACAAATATTTGGCCCTAAATCGGGTGTTAACCCTGGCACTAGTCTTGGCACTAAACCTGCCATTAATTTTGGAACTTTACAAAATGCAGTTTCACACTAGGTGTAGCGCCATATTTTCCAACTCATTTGGAAAAAAATTACAAGAAAGAAGGACGCTAAATTAGGCGTTAATTATCTATTTTCTTGTAGTGAAATGGGAAGATAGAGTTAGAAATGGGACAACAAGCTTGATTAAATTAGATCCTCGGGATGGTAAGAGTGTAGTTGGTCCAACCATTAATGTTTTCACTCATGGTGGGGCTCGAATGGGTGCTGACAATAGTTCCTTCGAGCTTCCAAAGATTCATAAAGTAAGTTCAAAGGGAACATGGTTTAACCCCATTCAACAAAGGAAAATTTCAAAAATGCATGTGAGATGTTTCAACATATGGTATCCCCATCATCACCCACAGCTACAAAACGCTATAGATGTCGAAGTATGGGTTTTAATCCATCCTTCCCTGGTTGAGAAAGGAATTTAGAAGTTGAATCCTAAGGTAATTCAAAGAGACATATTAGCCTCTGGATTAATTTATTTGTTGATGTACTAGAAGATGAAATCTTAACACAAAAGTTGTGAACCTCTCTTCAGACTCTTGTTGTAGCCAAGGAAGAGGGGGAGTTGATCTCAACCAACCTCCTCAAAAGGAAAACTAACATAATAAGAATAATGAAGAAGCATACTGGGAGGGAATTTAGGTTAGATGCTCATGTAGATGGGTATAATATTAAAGATGTTATGTTGGATCTTGGGTTTGATGTTAATATTCTTCGTAAGAAGTCTTGGGAGGCTATGGGTAGCCCTCCATTGGTGTTGTTGACACTATATTTGAAATACTCAAAGAATTCCTAAAAGTTTGTCCAAAATACCCAAAAGAAGTAAATCTACTAAGGATATGTTAAATGAAGGGTTATAATAAAAATAAAAATAAAAAATTTGACAAAGCAAAAACCCACAAGCACAATAGTCCGAAGGAAAGTATTGAAAAGGTTAAAATTGTGGCGAAGTTCCAACGACGGAGATGACGAAGGAAAAGATCAACCGCTATCGTGGATCCCCGCACTGCCCAAAAAGTTCGTTTGCAAACAATGGTGAGTGGTTGCGGACATAATACCGCTGGAGTACGTGTCGCATTGTTATTACTCCGCATCAACGTGACAATGGTATCACAAACCACCCCAGCACCATGCGGAACCACCAAAAGATAATACGGGGAAAACGTAGGCCATACCACGTGGCAGATGCAGAGGTGCATAGGGGAGTGCGCCATATGTTGACATAAATCGGATGGACGATATGCATTAGGAGAAAATCTAAGGACGAGATTCGTCCGCATCATGGGAAATGCGCACTCAATAAAGGAAAGGGTGGTTGCGGTAAATAAACCACTTTAACATGTGTCAGAAAATGGTTGATCCGCACACAGTTGAAACCAGAAAAGAAAACCATTATTGGGATCACGAATACCGCCATGGGGAATAAAGAAGTACAAGATCTAACGGCTCAAATTACAAAAGCATGCGATCAACGGTTGGGAATAAAGTACATTCAGAAAGCTGCAAGAAAGTTAAGAAAAGGGTTTTCAAATAATGACATTTTATCTATGTGTCGTTGTTCTTGGGAGCTCTGAAGACCGGTGGAGATAGGCAGTTGCGACAAAAGGATAAAGACGTGTCTGGACAGGTAGGGTCTGGTGACCTGGCTCACATATTTTAAAGGAAATTTGTTTTTAAAAAATAATTTAAATGGAAACTGTGCATGATATAGATGTTTTTAAAGCCAAAGAAGCCCTAGAAGATAGAGATGGGGACATTTACGATACCCTAATCAGGTTACTGGTCACTGAGGTCAAGCTTAAATTATCTAGGTTATTGGAAGAAGGTATAGACATACACAGAGTCCACCAGTCATCCTTGTTAGCCTTCTGCCCTGACCAAATCCCGTCTTTTCCAGAATTTGTGTCATGGTGTGTTGATAATTATTCCAGAGAAGAAAGAACTGTTTTAGACAGTCGAAAAACCAGAGTCGTCTATAAAATAGAGCCTGCCGTCATAATCAAGGCCCTATAAATAAATTTTTCCCAAACCCTCGAGTCTGAAAGTTTTTCTGAAACCTCTGCTATTGAGTTTTATCATCAAACCCTTGAAGATAATAGAGAAAATTTCTTGTCTACGTGTCTTAAACTAGAAACAAACATTTCAGATATCCCTTACCCTATAGATGTCACTTTATTTGATGAAAATACCCAGATGGTTCTGACATTGTTGGCTTTAATCCTAGGGTTTGACACAGATATGTATGTAACTGAGTTTCAGTTATGCCTTTTGTATAAAATGAGTACAATTTCGCCAGGGATTGATGAAAATCAAATTCCTCGACTTTAACTTTGAAGAATTCATGGCTGAAAAGATCCATGACCAGATGGTCAATTTCCCTACTCTTAGACATTTCAGATTTCAGTCATTTTTGATGAAAATGATCATGATGGCCAGTCACGAAGAATTACAATTCCCTGAGATCATTTTCACAAAGTTATTGGAAAATAATATGTTTAATTACATAAATTATATGCTCTCAGAAATTTACAGAATGATTTTTGGTGAAAGATTGCCTAGAGTATTACCAGAAATGCAAGCATGTATGCAATTAAGTGCAGAGTACGCTGTAGGAGATTGGTTCTTGTCAAAAGAAAGTACAGTGATCAGGTTATATGGTTTCAAACATAAACCCTATGTTTTACTGGCATTTCTTACCTTAAGGGTTTTCGCCTTAGAGTTCCTTAGGCAGAAATTAATTGTTGAAGATAATAATTTCTTGCTTTTCAAACAAGCAACAAATATCAAGTATCCGTTCACACCTGGCCCATTCACAGTGAAGAACAAAAACGTTGTTATTTATATAGAAAAATTATTAAAAGATATGGAATTTGAGACAGACATGGCTATTGAATATGATTCGTTAAACATAATATCAAAACGGATAACGGATCATTGCATCAAAGCGTTGAATCATCAGGTGATTGAGAGAATGTCTGATAGAGCAAATTGGTTGGATTATAAGGAAGAAATCATTCCAGATTCTCAAGATAAAGAAATGATATTGACAGATACGACAACAGAGGCAGAAAGCACGATGAATACTGCAATGGTAGGGTTTAAAAGGCCCATACAAGACGTAGTCAACATTGAAAGTGAAGAAGTAGAAAAAGGGAAAAAGGTAAAAATGGATGAGCAACAAGAGTTAATGGCAGTTTCAAAAGAGGAAGGAAAAACCGAAGTCAAAATACCAGAGGTCATGGTAAATGAGTACAGTATTAAAGAAGCCCCAGTAGAAGATGATGTAAATAAACCACACAATTTGATGGATGTATTTAATGAGCACAGTCAAAATAAACAGGAATCCTCTCGGCAAACCAGTCAGTTATTTCCAAAGGTTAGGAATATATCCAACACAGAAGTCAGTTTATTTACTAGTAGAAATGTTAAAGAAAATTCTCTAAAATTTTCAGTTGTTACCAAATATAAGATCTCAGAGATGAAAGTTGATCCGACAAAAATCAATGCCCCAGATAAAATCTTATTACATAGACAAACAGGAGAAGTTATATAGTCAGATTATTTGGGAGCGATCTTAAAGGCCGACAAGTTGAAAATGTTAGTAGATAAATTAAATAACCAGTTGAGACAAGAAAAAGCAGAAAATAAGTCTCGACAGCAGCAAATAAAAAGATTGCAAACAAATTCGATAGACAAAGAGGGAGATGCAGCAGCAAATTTACTCAAAGAAAAGGATGACACAATTCAAACGTTAAGGCGGAAGCTGAAAATCCCAAACACTTTGCTTATCGAAGGAGCCGAACTGACAATACTAGAAAAAGAAAAAGAAGAGCTGTCAAATGAAGTAAAAGATATTACTGCAAAAATGTTGAAGCTCACCGAAGAAAAAGTTCATTGGGAAAAAGAGAAGATTTGTTTGGAAGAGCAATTGGAAGAAATAAAGAAAAAGTTAGCAGAATTAGGTCAGCAACAGGTACATGCAGGTACAGATGAAGATAAAACGGGATTGGACAGTCTCTTACACGCCATGTCCCAGGTAAGTCTGAAAGATGTCGAGATTAAAGAATTGAAAATTGGAATACATAAGCTAAAAGAAGAAAATGAGAGAAAGGATAAGGAAATTAAAACTTTGCAAGCAAGGAATCAGGAATTGTCTGATAATAATAAAGGTTTGGCAGCTCATATAACAGGACAAGCTGCAAGGCAAGGTTGCAAGCATATGGTATGGGATCAAATTATAAAGGAAGTTGAAAAATTAAGACCTTATCTTGATTATATGAGAATCAAAGAAAAAGTGGCCAAAGATGCTTTTGAAAGTTGCAGAGCAGTCAGAGAGAATTTAAACAAAAAGCCAAAGGGAATAGCACAAAGAGCAATAACTTTCCTAAATAGTTTAACTGAAGCAGATTTGACAGCAATGAATAGAATTTCAGTCATTACATGGGCTAGAAGAATTTTGGGAAAATATTCACATGTTGAAAATGTTGAAGTTAAAGCTGGAGATATATGAGAGGAAATAATAAGGTTTAAGAAGCGATTTGAAAAATTAATAAACAAAGTATTCCCTGCTTTTTGGGATGAAAAGCATGAATTGATTTCTCCAAATGAATATAAGAGGTTACTGTTCAACATAAGAATGGATCACAAAAAGTTTCAGCATTTGGATCATATGCTTACTGGAAAGGTTTTAATGGAGAAAATTGCGGAGGACTTTGAAATTTTAAATATGTTGATCTCAATCTATGAGAATCTTCCTCTTGTTTCTTATGCAGGTCACCTTGAAATGCGAGTCTTGGTGAAGGAAATGACCAATTGTGATCTACCCACGGTTGACCAATGGAACTATGTGGATAAATATGGAAGGACAAGATATTCTGTTCATTCATGAAGATACATTCAGAACTCTTGCCAAGTGGCAAAAATGATGTTTTTATTTTAAAAATTTGTAATATTGTTTAAAGACAGTTATCTTTCGAGTTAAGACATTTTCAGTTACTAGTTAAAAGAAGCGGTTATGTCAAGCTTCTTTCGAATTTTGTATAAAAGACAATGAGAATCATTTTTGAAAGGGTTGGAAACACTTTGAGAGACAATAAGTTTTGAAGTCAAATTCTGATAGAATAATAAAAGGCCGTATAGTGGAAATACCTATCTTTTGAGACCAGAGATTCATGTGTTGATCATTTTTACAGTCTGTCTTTTTCCCTTATCTTTATATGTGCATGTCTACTTTCTTTGTTATATCTTCCATTATGTTCTTCTTCTATACTTAAATGAACGTTTGAAATAAATCAGGATTCATACTGGTTATGCCTCGTTTTATCGCATTTAAATAT
Source organism: Larix kaempferi (assembly GCA_027924585.1). NCBI lineage: Eukaryota > Viridiplantae > Streptophyta > Pinopsida > Pinales > Pinaceae > Larix > Larix kaempferi. Next base: position 8,001,517 of record BSBM01000386.1, on the reverse strand, counting down.
CCATTATTTCTCCAAAGTTGACAATGGATTCATCCTAGTTAGATGCCTGTTGTTGATGGATTGTCATTATTTCTTTCTATACCACCTGCAAAATCAAATTGACTGTGATATGGTTGCTATCTTGCCTCTATGGAAATCTATTTGGTATAAATCTCCTGCTGGCACGTTAAATATTTGAAAGTTGACTCCATGCCCAATGTTTCTTGTTTCCTTTTCAACCAAGTAAATCATTTTTGAGAAGTTTGAGCATGTTTCTATATATTTTTAGCCTTTACGTATATCTTGTGAGAGAGTCCTCTCTGGTGGAAAAAATGGCTAAGTTTTCTACCTAAAGTTTGGTTTGAAATAAGTTACCTTAGGTGTTATTCTTTTACAACCGGGATAAAATCTAAGTGCTAACAGGTGTAATGTCCTATCCAATTGTATATGGCCAATCAGTATAGGATCTTTCCCATATGAAGGATGGAGAATGTGGAGTTTGCTTTAGCAAGGGTAAAACCATTTGTTGACTTTGAGGTGATTGAGATAATGGATAAGACCGATTGTTATCCTTCTTTATTGAGGATAGATCGGGTCTTTAAGAAATATGATATCATCAACCTAAAGAATGAGACGACCATAACTTTTGAAGTAAAAGGTGTAAGAGTCACCCAGGCATGATATCCCTATTAAGGACCTCAATACATAGAACCTATCAACAACACTATGGAAAAGATGCCTTGGATCATATTTATAGCCTAACTACATGAAAAAGAGATGACTACATTAACCCCGCAACATATGGTTCAGTGAGTTGGAGGAATATCCACTCCTTTGATAGTGATTCAAAAGAGGCTATTGATGAATGGAAAAATAGGAGATATGAGATTTCCTCACGAGGTTGTGTAACTATTAAATCAATGAGATGTAATGGTGTAGACATACAAGACCCTCCTATTTATGATGGAATTTCCAATTTGAATGAATTCCTCATTAAGGTGAACAACAGAGTTATGGAAGAACATAAGGTGTACATGTGTTAGATGTTGCATTACAAGATACTCCTACAAGGTGATGGGATATTCACAAAGTTAGTCTTCCTATATGGTCCTTGGTTTAGACAACCATGATCCATGGATTTGTCTCTTTACATGAGTTTTGATGTTTAAACATTTTATTGAGAGAATAAAAATAAAAAATCTATAAGGGCTATAGAAATCTATAATGGGGATACTGATCCTTTTTTATATGTGGAGCAATGCACACAACAGTGGGAAAGGGAGAGACTATGTCCTAACCTTTGGTTCCATAATTTTACTCATGGTTAGTCCCTATTCTGCATGAAGAAACTAGGAGGTAGACCATAAATTGGAAGACTCTACAAACTTAGTTTTGTGAGGATATTTACTTTATGGGAAAACCCGAACCAATCAAAGATTCATTGACACTTATTTGGGAATCTTTGTGTATTAACAAATTGTGGAATGTAGGTAATCCCCCTATCTGTCAATATCATCAAGAATTGCTTAATTTGCAGATCCCCATTAACATAATGGTAACACCCCTTATTGTGGAAAATTTGATAACGACGATTCAAATCTAGATGATTTAGAGCAATTGAGGCATCTATCACTCAAGGAAATAGAAGGACTTCGAACTGTACAAGAGAAGAAGTAGAAAGATATTGGTGTTTCTTACACACAACCGGTGAAGTTGTGGAATAATAATATTGGATCCAAAGACAAACCTAAAATGGTCACTATAGGGGATTCTTGGGATGATCAAATATTTAGGGTGATTTAGGTGAGATGAAGATTACCCTAAAATCTGATGCCAATATTGTTAAGCATTGCCCATACAAACTCAACCCGAGGGTTAAGGAGAAGGTTAAGAAGGAAATTAATCACTTGTTGGCAGCTAGATTGAATTTCCCTATGGATGAATATGAATGGATTAGCCTAATTGTGATCCAAAGAAAGAAAGACTCAAATGATACCAGGGTCTGTGTTGATTTTCACAACCTTAATTCAACGTGTGTTCATGATCCTTTTCCTATTCCCTTTAGCGATGAGGTCTTGGATAAAGTGGTAGGGAAGGAAGTGTACTCTTTCACTGATGGCTTTTCAGGGTATTTTTCACTGATGGCTTTTCGGGGTATCTTTCACTGATGGCTTTTCGAGGTATCATCAAGTTTGAATTGCAAAAGAATATAAAAAGAAGACTACCTTCACCAAATAATGGTTTTTTTTTCCTATAATGTGAATCCCTTCGGACTTAAGAATGCTTCTGTAACTTTCTCAAGGATTGTGGTTGCTACCTTGAGGGAATTTATACAAAAGTTTTTGGAGGTTTACATTGATGATTGGAATGTTTAGAACTTGATGAAAGAGCATTTTAGTCTCCTAAGGGTAATGTTTGACATATGTTGTTAGCTTTAGATTTCACTAAACTTGAAGAAGTGTGTCTTTTGTGTTCCCTTTGGTAATTTGTTGGGACATATTGTTTGTTGCAAAGGAGTTTGATTGATCCCATGAAAATTAATGTTATTGTAAATCTTCCACCTCCTACTTTGGTTCAGCATTCACATTATAACTTAGGACATATTGGTCATTATCGACGATTCATTCATGACTACGCTACTATCATAGCCCCATTATATCAACTTCTAAAGAAGACTGAAACATTTATTTGGACTCCAGAATGTGATTAAGCATTTTTGCTACTTAAGAAAAGATGGTAATTGATCCTATCCTTGCCTTCCCTGATTGGGATTTGGAATTTCATGTACATGTGGATGTGTCAAGTATTACTTTGCGAATTGTTCTTAAACTACTTGGTGAAGGTGACCTTGACCATCCTATCAATTTCATTAGTAGAAAGTTATCTCAATCTAAACACAACTATACAACTACTGAATGCAAATGGATAGTTATGGTCTATGCATTGTAGGAGTTCCACCAAAATCTATTGGGTGGCCATTTTGAATTTTCCATTGATCATTCCACATTGAAATATTTTTTGAATAAGCCAATTTTGGAAGGATGTATTTGCAAATTGGTATTATTATTCCAGGAGTTCTCCTTTGAGGTATTAGTGAAAAAAGGGAAGCATAACGTGGGAATTGACCATCTATCATGACTGGAGTTAGGCGAATTTGATGGCCCTATTGATGATTGGCTACCAAATGCATCATTATTTCACATTGAGGACACCCTGACTATTTAGAAGATATTGCTTTGTTTTTAACCACATGTTCTACATTAGAGAATATATTATTCCGTAACTCATAAATGTCACCTGGTTGTTCAGGTTGCAAACAACCAGTTAATTGCAGGACAATTATATCAACTAGGTATTGATGGGATTTTGCACAGGTGTGTCATGGACCATGAATGCCATGATATTTTATGGGAATGCCATCCAGGGGTTGTGTGTTGGAGAAAACTCACTATGGCTTGGGGTAGACCACAACAGACAGATGACTACCATAAATCAACTCAATTCTCAGAACTATGCTATATAAATGACAATGCTAAGATAATGAAAAAGATAACCAACCTCAATCCAAACGTTTGATGTAGATCCCCGTTGGAGCTTTTCAATCCCCGCACTTGAATCTGCAAATTAGTCTTGACAACCAATATACAACAAGTACATATAATATATAAACGGCATTAACATCATCAATAGCAACGGTCCATGATATAACAAGTAAATGCAACCCAATGTAAGATAAACAACATTTACAACATTAATGGACGAGAATATGAGTATTTCTATTAATAAACAAGAAGAAGCACAATGTGATACGACCTCTTGCTGACAACCAATCTGAACCAAGATATGGATCAATCCACTTGTGCCTCCACCACTTCAATCCTCCATGAATGACAAACTCAAACTAGATAGGAGTATGGAAGGTGAACATAAAGGGTTCACAACTACAAGGATCAATGAGTGTAGACTCAAGATAGGGCAAAAATCCACTAGAGTTATCTTGCTCTTCTTTCTCCTCCCGTCCATAAGCCATATGTGTTCAATATATAGTCCTCTCAAAGGTAAGTGAAAGGACACATCGAGACGTTTCTTGGGTAGATGGAGAGCCAAAGGTCACCCAATGACTGCTTTTTGGGAGTAAAAAGTAATAAACTAGTGATTTTTACCATTTTACTTGATACCCGCGGGCTATAGTGATGCAACTCGCGGGTACGCCTGCTATAGTGATGCAACAAACGAGTCAGAGAAAAAATGAGGAAATAGTATGTCTCAAGGATATAAAGTGGATCTGAGTTAGTGAAATGGATCTTATAGGCCAAAGAATGCTAATGCTCACAGGGTGGAAGATTACGTTGTAACAGATGCCCCCTAATGTGTGAAGTCAGAGACTGATGCTACGATGGCCGAAGTACATTATAAAACTCAGAAGTGGAGTGATGGAGACAAAAGTGGAAAGAGCAGCTCACTCGTCATAATACAATAGTATCCCCGAATACATATCGGTAGTACAACAATCTGATACAATGGCCATGAATAGGCAGTACATAGTGAATACATGTCATAAGTGATCATAGCCATGATTCCTCTACAGTAAGATATGGTCTCCTGCTGAAAAGGAAACAACTGGTGCAAACTAGAGGTACAAACTACTGATATCTGAGAGGTGATATCTCAGATGTAAAGTCAAAGCCATAAGTAGCATACTGAATGGCATTATCGCCTGGGGTCTTCTACACAAGTCTTCGACGATGCAAGTCCCATCAAGTGAATAAAGGAGTTGGGGTTGAACCTGATGTGACATCGTCTAATTACCGGTCAATGATGTATACCGTTAATAGATGTGAGATAACCCACCAATAATGAAAATGGGCATCAAGGCACAGAGCACAATCATCAGAGTGTGAATAAATGAGTTGAAGTCGAACACTGGGATGAATCCATCGATTAGGGGACATTGATGAATTCCCAAAACTGTCGACGGCGAGAGAACCTGCCACTAATGAGTGGAAGCCTCAAGGTACTCAACCAAACTCTAAGCCTCAAGTCCCAAAATAAATGGGTTGAAGTCGACAGAACAAGACTCGCTGGAAGGAGGGCATTAAAGCATCCCCCATCAACCAGCACGAGGTACTAGCTACGCTGAAAGATTTGGAAGAACTCAGGTGAAACGAACTGACTCAATAAGGATGGCCGGCATGCAATAGTCAAGATATCTGAGGAGTGGCCGACATTGGTTTCAGGACTTCCTTTGAACAAGAGCATGAGCAGATGGATAGACTCAGGCAGCGTAGACTTGACATAAACTATGCAATGCAGGAGGCATTACAAAGGGCTCCATAATGACTGGAAGCTTAACCAATCGGTGGAGAAACTGAGATACAAGTACAGCACCTAAGGTCCAACTATAGTCCCGACTCATAATGTACGGAGTGGAATGAATGCTCTGTTCAAAGGCAACACAACTGCTGCCAACAAGAAGTAGTAACCATAATCCCATCCGGCTTTTTGGAATATTTGATTTTTTTGGTCTTTTTCATATTTGGGAAAAGCTTGAAAAAGAATAAAATTGCTTATTGTACAACAAGTGAGGCAACGAGTGTCAAATAGCGAGCATACTAGTTCCAAGCAGTGGAACATACCTATGATCAATGCAAGGAAGTGCATGCAGGATGTGGACACTCGAGGGGTGTTCCCTCAGGGTCAAAAGGTCATCAAATTATGAAGGGCAAATATAAGCTTTGCAGGGCTCGACAGGGAAAAGTGCTCAGGCACCAGGCTAACAACTGAGTAAGTGGGAGCTGGCACAAGGCTCAAGCGGCAAGCAGGATGATGCAATGCAATCACAACATGATATAACTAAGGGGAGTCCTTAAGGGAGATGGCTAGCATAAGACAAAGTAGAGTATGAGTCTTTATCGCAATGTCATGGCGTAACTACAAAGGACTCCCAATCCTAAGGACAAACAACGGCATGGGCACCAGAATGCACAAAGGGGTTCTAACTAGGGTACCCATGTTCGGAAAAGCCCTACCGCCACATAACGACACTTCTATAGCAGTGTGAAGGTTTTGTGTCGGTTACGAAGTGGGGTCGCACCTAGGGTTTATGAAAGTGGTCAACAGGTCAAATGCATAATGCACATGGAAATGGCATCTAACCTATATGCCGGGTGTGAAACATACCTGCCGTAGGTGTGAAATGGTCCAGAACAACTTTCGCCAAAGAAATATGATTAAAAAATACTACTCCAAGACATTATATTAGTCCATAATGGCATCAAACGGTAAAAACTATAGACAAGTGGGTCCTGAAAATTATAAATAGTAATAAAAAATTACAATTTACAATTCATTTTTACATTCACCCATTTGGAGTTTTGTGGTTAGTTTTCACTTGAAAGTTCAGTTGTCGATTCTGGGAGCTACAAGCGACCGTTCATCGAACCGTCCGGAGCAGGTTGGTAGTCTCATCCATACCTTTCATTTCAATGCTTTCATTTTAATTTTCAGCGGTGGGTTTTTTAGTTTGGCCAAGCCCTAAATGGCTTCGACGCTACCCGCGGGCTATAACTATGCAGGTCGCGGGTAGGGAAAGATACTCACAGTTAATGCACAGACTGACCATGGGTACCTGCACCTGCATACAAGTTAGCCAGCAAGTATGGCCGTGAAGTTGAAAGTGCAAAAGAATTTGACTAAAATCCTTGTTTTTCCTCACTCCAGGATGGTTCTAGAGTGGAGGGAGAGGGAGCATGACCAAGTTGATGAGGCCATGCGCAACGATGTGCAAGCACAGCATGCATTGCAAGCATGTGGGTTGTACAAATTCTAGAGTATAGGGGGTTTGAGGGCCCAAAACCTATTACTTCGTCGTTTGATCGATTATTGGGATGTTGATGCATAGAATTTCAATCTCAATGGGAAAATCCTCACACTGGAAGTGGACGACATCTACTTCATTACCGGTTTGTCCCGTCGAGGTGAGGAGGCTAGTCTTCGGTCTCATACTATGGGTGGTGGGATCACTGTCCTTGACTACATAGTGTGGTATTGCCCCGCAAACACACGCACGGTGGGAAGTCAGGTGCCCATCAATGCCATAGTAAATCTGAGCATGAAGATCATTATGGCTACCTTAGTGCAGATCACTGGATCCAAAGCTCTGCACCAGGTATCCATGCCATTGATGTTCTATGCATCACAATGCATGCAGCCTATAGTATTTGACTGGTGTACCACACTGCTGGGGTCTATGAAGACCCAACTGACAGAATGCAAAGAAGGGAAGGCCAAAAACTTCGGGTATGGGAGTATCTTGTGCAACTTCTTCTTTGAGAGGGTTCCGGGGCTTAGTCCGAGGGTGGATGTCCCTCCTCATAGTCTCTGGGATCCAGCCCTAGCTCTGTGGACTGAGATCTTGACACGACAGGGTGGTGGCCGTCTAGAATCACCATATACCGAGGAGTTCTTCCTTTGGTGGGACCGATAGATCATTGCCATAGAGGACTACCCCTATGTAGGGATAGAATTCTACCAGGATAGGGACATGCCACTCCCACCAGATGCAGCATTCGGAGACATTGGTGAGTACTCTTTTTAGGTTTCGTGTGTATTAAATTTTTATGGATTTTTTATTATAGATGAATGCAAAAAAAAATTTGGTGGTAGTATCATATGCTAATGGTTGACTGTTTGCTTGCAGACAAGGGCCCAGTGAGACCCGATGGATTCTTGAGACATGGTCGTCGGGGTAGAGGTGATGAGGCAGGTGATGTTGTAGCAGGACGCACTCTACAGACCTTGCGGTGCAACCTATCACGGATGGTTGCTAGGGTTCCACAGATAGAGGTGGTGCGACTAACTGAGGCCATGCAACGCCAAGTAGTGGGGGTTCCAGGTGACTGGGTGCGGCTACTGCAGCGGGTAGCCAATGCAGTTCAATATTTCTACGAGACACATCCTGTCGGGGCGGCAGCTAGGCCTCCTCGTAGGGAGTAGATATCTCAGGATCTCATTTTTTTGTATCGATATGTATATTTTTGAGGGCTACAGGCTCCAGTTTTGTATGACACTACTATTTTTGGACATATTTATATATAAAACTTTGGTTCTCTGGTTCTACTATATGTGTGTATGTACAAATGTATGAATGTCTTCTTTTATTTGTGTGCTTCATGGTGAATGTGAAAAATGTCAATCTACTACATAGTTAGCATATGCATCAAATATATGATTAACACTTCTCGGAACATGTATGTATGTAATTGAAACAAAATGTCGTTCCAAGAGTCTTACCCTTAGGAATTTCCGTAGTAGCGTAGGATCTCGCACACGGTACTGCCCATTCAGCTGAGACACAACTAGTTGTGAATCCAGGCGGACTTCTAAAGATTGGATACCATGGGAAATGGCATCCCGAAGTAGCTCGATGATAGCACTATACTTAGCCACATTGTTAGATGTAGGACCAAGACAAGCACCTCCCCCGGATAAGTGACCGCCACACACCCCAGCATGGAAATCATTAAGCACCCGCTCCGCTTCTTTGTGAGTTAAGCAACGACGGAGGATAGAATCCTTTCCTCGGCGATACAAAGTGTCACCGACGATAGTATAATCTTTAGCGTGATGTTTTACACGCCGTCGCTCATCTTGTGAATAGTGCGGAGGAAACTTCAAAGTTTGGAGATATATAATGACATCCCCATACCAAGGGTCCTCTGATGAGATAAGAAATAAGTGCTCATCCACAAAGGAATCTGCATGAATGACATCCTCATCAAGTCTCGGAAGGTCCGACATAAGCTCAGCAAATACCAACGATTTCACCGACTTTGCCGAAGCAAAATTGAGATCGAACTCCTGAAGGATAAAAATCCATTTATTCTACTTCCCCCCGATAAGGCGTCATGATAGCACGAACTGAAATGGATTGATATGCGCGACAACTGTGGTTGTTCTAAGCAAAATGTAATGTCATAACCGTTGGACTGAATGAATAGTCGCAAGCGCTAGCTTTTCCACATGAGTATATCTTAGCTCAGTGTCTACTAGAATTCGACTAAGGTAATAGATGACATGCTCGACAAGCGCATCATCCACCTGAACCAAGACCATGCCAATCGTCTCTTGAGATGCGGCCACATAAAGGATAAAATCTCGTGCGAAGTCTGGTGGACTAAGCACTGGGGCTGATACCAAATCTTTCTTAAGGGCGTCGAAAGACTGCTGGGCTCGCTCATCCCAGATAAAGGGTCTATCCTTCTTCAATAAGCACGCGAAACCTTTGGTAAGATTAGCATAATTGACTACGAAACGACATAGAAAAGTGGCTCTCCCTTGGAGGCTTTGAAGTTGTAACAAATTGTGCGGAGGAGGCAACTGAAGTATTGCCTCAACTTTGAGAGGATCAACTCTAATACCCTCTTTCGAAACTATGAAGCCCAGAAGGCGACCCATCCTTACAGCAAAGATGCATTTGTTAAGATTCAATCGAATCGTGTATCGTATACATTGTTCGAGAATCATGCAGAGGTGCTTGGGGTGGTCCATCCTCTTGCGAGAATGGCCAACAAGATCATCCAAGAAAACCTCCATAATCATTTTAAGATCGTGAAAGGCGTAGGTCATGGCACGCTGAAATGTAGCTCCGGCGTTTTTAAGGCCGAAGGGCATTTTTCGATATGCAAACATTCCCCAAGGACAAATAAAAGTTGTTTTATGTTGGTCCTCGGGTTTGATTTGAATCTGGTTATATCCGAAAATCCATCCATGAAGGAAAAAATATCACTCCCGGTGCAAGCTTCCAAGATTTGATCTATGAATGGTGTGGAGAAGTTGTCTTTCGGACATGCACGGTTCAAATCTCTAAAGTCGATGCATACACGGATCGTTCCCTGATTCTTATCCACAGGAACGGGGTTTGACACCCATTTGGTAAGGGGAACGGGGTAGATGAAACCAGCCTTGAGCAGTTTCTCCACCTCTGTCTTGATAGTGGCTGCTTTTCTAGGGTTCACAACACGTAAGCATTGTCGAATCGGTTTAGCATTGGGATACGTTCTAATCTCATGTTCAACAATGCGGGGGTCTATTCCTGGCATCTCCTCATATGACCAAGCGAAAGCTTCCTGGAGTTCTGTAAACAATTCAGTGTAAATAGCAATCTCCTCCGGAGTGCAATTGTCACCGGTGTAGACATTTTCAACTATTCCGAGAGTATGAGAGATATTGATCGACGTAGTTGGGGAAATGTTAGCCATATTCCCTTCCATGAAAACATCATGCGACTCCAAAAGAGCCATAGGGTGACCAACCATCTCTACTAGAGTCGTCCTAAACTCTTATTGTTCGGCAAGCTCAAGTTTGGGAAGGAAATAAGAGCGATGGTGCTTATCTTCCCAAGGTCTCTCACTACCACACATGGCCTCCATAATAGCTTCATCAGAAGGTAAAGTATCATCGAGGCAATCATGGGAACAAGACGAGTTGGTTTCCCAAACCGACAACGTAACGGGATCTTCCTCAACTGTCTGGGAAGAAGAGAGATCTGGTTCTGCAGTGGCTTGTTGAATATGCTGGTAAGCAAGCTCAGCTACAGATAGTGGCATAGACATGCCGACATGCGAAATGTGTCCAGACGTAGAACCCGTGGCCGGTAAAGTCCATGGATCATCAAAATAGGAAGTCCGGAATGACATATTATGAGAAGGAGGAGATGCATCTTCGGTAATGGTTCCAATAAAATTCATAGGTGCAGCAAAATCATAAGTTCCCATCAATGAAGGGTACATGCCAACACCCATGTTCCCAGTTGCCGGCAGAGAATGAGTAACTTGCGGGACTATGGATCCCGTGGATGCTGTGGAAGAGGAGTTAATGTAATCTAGCTGATCGATGGTCACAATCTTGCCTTCGTGAGGAAAGCAGATAACTCTGAATACAGTGGACGCGACAGCTTTCATGCCATACATCCAATTCTAACCCAGTAAAAGGTTGTAGTCGATGGGCGCATCAACCACCTCGACTTCAATAGGCACAGACTTACCTCCCAAGGAGACAACAAGGGAAGGGATAATTCCATGCGGTTTAAACGAATGACCGTTGAATGCAGTGAACGTGGTTCTAGACACGAGTAGGGGAGGAGAGCCAAGAGCTTTCCAACAAGCTAACGACATTACTGACGTAGAGGCACCTTCGTCAACCATATTACATTTGACAAAACTCTGAAGGCACACCACCTGGATTTGAAAAGCCACATGGTAGGGTAAGCGAGGTTGGACATCAGTAGTATCAAACTTGATAACAGTGGGACTTCCCCCATCCTGAACTCCTAACGCACTCAAAAGAGCATGCTTCTGAGAAGGACAAGCTTGCAAAACTTCAAGCGCCGACATGGCAAATGGAGTTTGGCCCAAATCTTCTACGATGGAGTAGTTGTGGGAGGCTCAAGCATTAGGATTATGCGTAGAGCGCTTAAGAACACCTTTTGGTATCCGCGGCATAATAGAGAGCTTCTTGATATGCAAGGAATTGTCAAGAGGAGGGGCAGGCTCACTCCCCAAGTTGGGTTGTTGTGCATCATAATCGCACTGACGAGTGGCAACACTAACCTCTGACTGAACCATGTTCACACATCCATAACCACTAGTATTGGAAGCAGACGTTGTCGTCTCAGTAGGTCCATAACCAGTGGTGGGAGCATGCGAAGCCATGTTTTGGTGATGAGGTAGGGGATCCTTCAACACAGCTGGGCTTTATGCCAAGTGCTTCGATGCTTCTTCGATACAAGGACATAAGTGAGTAAGATGGTCTTCCCCACAAAGCTTGCAAGGAAATTTCACCTTACGCCTAGGTTTACGGTCCTCGCCAGCATTTTCGCCTTCTCGAGGAGGGTTGGCATTATCCTTATGGGGGGTGTTGTGATTGCTATTGTTATTCCCATTTTTTCCATGCTTACGATTATTTATCCCCTTTTTCTTACCACCAGGTTGTTGGTTACTCAACTGGTTCGTCATTTGCACACTGCGTACATCGAACGATGGGGTGGAAGTGGACAAGGTGTGAACCTGTATGGGAGTAGACTGGTTTAGCGACAAATTCTGCATTTGATTAGCTACCAAATCTACGGGGTGAGTGCTTGCAGATCCAACGATGCCATCGGCATGCGGTCCAGGAACTAACTAAGGCTCATGACGTGTGCGCGGTGCGTCAGGGATGATGTCATACAAAATGCCAAACTGAGAGTATAATAAGTCTAACTGCTGGACTTTCAAGATAGCTTGTTCCTCAGTCATAATGTCGAACATCGAAACATCCTTAGCAATGTATGGGAGTAGAGACTTGAGGAACCATTCCAACAGGAACTCTGGAGGAATGTTGGCTTTCACTAACCTCTTCCGTCGATGCCACTCTTGAACGTGGTCAGAAATATGCGTGGCCTTGTTTTGACGGAAGGTAGATAAAAGTTCAGTGCCAATATCATAGCGAACCGGCAATTGGAAATGATCTAAGAAAACCAAAGCAATCTCGTTAAAACCCCTATACGTGTTTCCAGGCAACTCGACGTACCACTTCGCGGCTACCCCTGTGAGGGTGCATTGAAATAGTCGCAATCTAACAGAATCATGATTCAATGAGTTGGAGGAGCACCAAAGGTGAAATGTCGTGACATGATCTCTCGGGTCCTCACCACCTTTCCCTTCAAACTTAGGAATATCCGAAGGGAGCTTGGTAGGGACCGGGGGCCAAGTAGGGTCATGACACACTGGATCATTCGTGAGCTTCGAAAGATCTGGAAGATTCAAGCGTGCAAGGAACGGGAGCTGAGGCTATAAAGCTTGATTATAAGCCCCCATAAAAGGTTGGTTAAACGGAACCGAATTATAAGATGGACCAAAAGCTTGACCATAAGGATTAAATTGCTGATAATAAGGACCTGACGGACCATAAGCTTGCCCATGGCCATAGGGTTGATAACCTCCTCCTACCTGACCCATTTGAGAGTAAGCAGGTATGTGCGTGTTTTGGGCACCATATTGGCGTGGTCGGTTATACTGGTGACTAGCACCGACTGTGTTGTAGTAAGGGTTGCCACCATGAGAATGGGGCATATATGTACTATTCATAGCGGGAACTGTGTTGTAATGGCCATAATGGTATGGCATGTTCCCACCCCCAGCATTAGGATGAGTTTGAGCAGTCGTGTGGTGACCAAAAGCATGAGAAGTATTCCCAGCCCCAACATTGGTGTTACTAGTAGCAAGGATGGTGGTGTTATGTCCATGTGGATAGGATATATTCCCACCCCCGACATTGGCATTACTAGTGGCAACAGTGGACGCAAAAGTATGCGGTATATGTCCACCCCCGTGGTTGGGAGGAGCATTAACATCCGCGAAAGTAGTCCTGGGTTGATGAGTAGAGGCATGTGTATTAGGTGGTGGATGGCGAGTCGTGTTTTGAACAACGTTCCTATTAGGTTGGGCAATCCTAGGAGGTGGTCTGCTTCCAACATTAGCATTGTTAGGAGGAACATGACTAGTCCCCATACTATGTGTGTGAGTGGACAACGTAGTGCCCCTAGTGGGTATAGTATGGCTAACACCATGACTAGTGCCAACGTGACTACCAAACGTAGTGGAAGGTTCAACTGTACTATAACTAGGCATACCAAAAGAGAGTGTGGTCGGGTTGACCGTAGGACTAGTGTCATCATGTAACTCTAGCATCCCGTGTCTATAACTGCGTGGAAACGAAGGAATGAACGTGTCGTCCTGTTCTTCGTCCTCAGGTAAGGTTGGCATCCCGTAAAGATAATTATCCAGATTCGAAGGATTGAACGAATCTCGTTCAAGTGGATTAGGCCAAATAGGACCAAGTTGAGTCTTAGGTGGATCACCTCCCCACGCCTCACGAGGAGTATGGGGATTGGAAGTGTTGTCAACTCTACCCGATGGAGTCGAAGGTTTTTCCTTAGTATCAGAATGTGTAGTAGTCATGATGTCTTGGACATATGTCTTGTAAGAATCCGAAGACTCAGAGGGAGCCCGCTAGCGTCCTCTAGCAACACGACGTGAAAGCTCGGTAGGCTCTAAACCAGCCAACCGACGGGATCGACGGAGAGTAGGGCTCCGCGCCACGATATCTCCGGAGAGAATATATAATCAAAACGTCCCCTAAAGGCCAACTATCAATCAAAAACAGTAAATCAAAAGCACACACCTAGAGAAACTACAACCAAGAGCAGACAAACAGAGTGGCTAAATGAGCTCCCGACACTAGAGCCGGTATGTCTCACCTAGGAGAGGCTTTAGACTCCCAAACTATAGTCAGAGGTAACAAAATCAGTTATAGAGACACCCAGGCTTCACTGCGTGTAAAGGGCCGTAACCCTCGACGACAAACAACTGTGCTGTCCAATACCTACCTGACTCAGGACACAAACAACATAACCACTGCAAGTACCCTGTGCGATACCTAGGTAAGGCAACTATGGTCACCACAATATAACCAATGCTCAAGGGGATAGTCACAGGTGGGATCTGTCGTATGGGCAGGGTAGCTGAGCCTGAAACTCAATGAGGGTCAAATCCCCCAAGAGTCCCCAGATACGAACAAATCTTGGAAAATCTCCCACGTTCAGCCGGTATCAAAGGGATATCCCTTCAACCAACCTCCTGTGACCTCGTGCTTAACTCTGGCTTGAGTAGAGCTTCTTGAGAACACCGATCTATACCATGGATTCCTCCACTCCTTGGTTAGACACCTAATGTTTCGTCTAGCAGTCTTGGATTGTTAACTCACAATGATTTATTCCAAGACTCTAAACCTATGCTAGTTGGTGTACCCTATAAATAAAATCGGTCTAATCAATTTTAAGATTAAGCGTTAATTTTAATGGCTGTGATTACTCAAGGGATATGATCATGAAACTAGTGATGTGTAAGATTCAATAGTATGCAAAATCGTCAAATCCTAGACTCATCTATCCAATGAAAACAATGCCACTAATATGCACAATCAAACCAACGATTTCGAAATAAATATACAATCCTTTTATATTTTTCAATGCACAATGAGAATCTCAATGAAGGCAGAAAGCACTCATTGCAAGATGCAATACATAAAAGCAATTTTTTATTTTTTTTGTATTTTCTCTTATAAACAGAAGGAAAATGCAAAAACTATGTGTATTTTTTTTGTATTTTTCAATATATGGAAATGAAAAATGCAAGCAAAATCCTACTATCTAGTCACTGATATGCCAAGGAGATCACTAAGACAACCAGGAAGATACCAAACAGTAAGACTCAGCCAAAGGAATGAGCTCAAAAGGAAAAAACCAACAAGGCTAAATCCAAAGATGGGTAAAAAACCAACAAGGCTCAACCAAGAGAAACGAAGAGTTCTGGTCACAACCAAGGCATGGAATAGTCAAGAAACAGGCCAACAAAGACTCAGGATCAACCAAAACCAACCCAACAACAACCAAATGTCATAAATCAACCAAAGCCAGAGTTGTACGCTACTGTCGAAGGAATACCTGCGGGTACCCGCGAGCAGTAGAGTAAACAGAGGCGGGTATACGCGGGCAAAGCTAAGCTAGCCTGTGGGTGAGGAAAGGCAAATTGGCAAACAGAGAGTCCAATGGCTTAGAAAAAGCAATTTTTCTATAGTGTATCCCAACGACAGATAAGTGACACAGAGCTTCGACAAACAACAACTCAAATTATGGACTAATGCTCAAAAAATCCCCAAAATGGATTTTTTCCCCATCGGAGTCGCCATTTCTGTGTTGGAGAAAACTCACTATGGCATGGGGTAGACCACAACAGACAGATGACTACCAGAAATCAACTCAATTCTCAGAACTATGCTATATAAATGACAATGCTAAGATAATGAAGAAGATAACCAACCTCGATCCAAACGTTTGATGTAGATCCCCGTTGGAGCTTTTCAATCTGCGCACTTGAATCTGCAAATTAGTCTTGACAGCCAATATACAACAAGTACATATAATATATAAATGGCATTAACATTATCAATAGCAATGGTCCATGATATAACAAGTAAATGCAACCCAATGTAAGATAAACAACATTTACAACATTAATGGACGAGAATATGAGTATTTCTATTAATAAACAAGAAGAAGTACAATGTGATACGACCTCTTGTCGGCAACCAATCTGAACCAAGATTTGGATCAATCCACTTGTGCCTCCACCACTTCAATCCTCCATGAATGGCAAACTCAAACTAGATAGGAGTTTGGAAGGTGAACATAAAGGGTTCACAACTACAAGGATCAATGAGTGTAGACTCAAGATAGGGCAAAAATCCACTAGAGTTCTCTTGCTCTTCTTTCTTCTCCCGTCCATAAGCCATATGTGCTTAATATATACTCCTCTCAAAGGTAAGTGAAAGGACACATCGAGATGTTTCTTGGGCAGATGGAGAGCCAACGGTCACCCAATGACCGCTTGTTGGGAGTAAAAAGTAATAAACTAGTGATTTTTACCATTTTACTTGATACCCACAAGCTATAGTGATGCAAATCGTGGGTACACCTGCTATAGTGATGCAACTCGCGGGTACGCCTTCTATAGTGATGCAACAAGTGGGTCAGAGAAAAAAAGAGGAAATAGTATGTCTAAAGGATATAAAATGGATCTGAGTCAGTGAAATGGATCCTACAGGCCAAAGAATGCTGATGCTCACAGGGTGGAAGATTACGTTGTAACAGGTTGCGAGAGGTCATGTTGGGGGAAAGATACAAGTAGGAATATTTTACAAGCTGGATTATGGTGGCCAACAATTTTTAAATATTTGAAGGACTATGCCAGGACTTGTGATGTATATAAACAAGTTGGAAGACCATTCCAAAGAGATAAAACTCCTTTCCATCTTATTTGTGCTCTACAACCACTTGAAAAATGGGTTGTAGATTTTGTTGGTCCCATTAACCTACTAGCTCACCATGCAAAAGACAAATATATTACTATTGCAACTAACTACTTAACCAACTGGGAAGAAGCTAAGCTTGTGTGCAATTGTTCTACATACAATACTTTTTTATATTTGAAAATATTGTCACTCATTTTGGATGCCCTATAAGTCTAACTAATTACCAAGGGATGCACTTCATGAGCACCACTATTTCTATTCTTACTAGGGAATTTATCATACTGCATCATAAGAGTAGTCCATATCATTCTTATGGAAATGACACCGTGGAAGCTTTCAATAAAATTTTGGAGATTGGATTGAATGAGGTCTATTATGCTATCATAGATGAAAAGGACAAGCATGTACCTGCAATATGATGGGCTTATCGAACTACACCTAAGAGGATACATAAGCAAACACTCTTTCAGTTGGTTTATGGTCTGGAAGTCTTTGTCCTAGTTGAGTTTATTGTTCCCAGTTTGTATATCACAACTACTACTCAAATTACATAGGACAAGTCAGTTGCAAAGCGATTGCAAGAACTAATATAGTTGGAGGAGTCTAGGTTTCTAACATATTTTAATGCAACTATGTAAAAATAAATATATAAAGCATGGCATGATAGACACATCAAGACCAAGCATTTTGCTAAGGGTGATTTGGTGCTCCTATGTGATAGTAAATATCTCAAGAATCCTAATAAACTTCAGATGCATTAGCTTGGTCCTTTTATTGTCGTGGAACTGAAAGAATCATGTGTTGTTCGATTGGTGCAACTTGATGGTGTCTGGATGGGTGAATGGAACTCGCCTAAAGCCCTATGTTGCAACTCCTTAAATTAAATTTGAGGGCACTCCTATTATAGGGAGTCATGTAAGGTAGGTTTTAGGGTTACGTTTGGGTTCTATTGTGTCAATTGACATTTTAGTAAGTTTTTAGCTTATCCAAATTCGTATGCCAAAAATGCCAAAGATGGCAATTTAGTGTGTTTTCTCTATTGATTTTTTTTTGTTAGTTATGTTAGATGCATGTGGTTGGGGGGTAATGTCAAGTCTTTCATTCTTGTTTCAAAAATTGAGTCTTAAGGTTATGCAAGTGTCAAGAATAAGCAGTGTTTGTATCGTTGGTCAAGTTGGGTTTCTTGTTGTTGTCCATTAGTCCAGACTTAGTCATTTGGGTGATATTTCAAGTTGGTGAGAATATTTCAGGGTTGATTAGACATGTTTAGAGGTTGTTGTTGTAGCTTTGAGATATTCTAGGGCTACATATAGAACAATTCCAAAGTACATCTAGGATCTAAAACCTCTAAAACAGATTTTAAAGATGAATTTTCTTGTATAGTAATTGATCAAGAATAAATGATTTAATTATTCCAGGACACTCAATTATTGAAGGGAAACATACACAATAGATATGGAACTTACTTGCATGGAGACATCATTTTTGTATGCATCAACCATTAATAGGTTATGAAGGGTATTAGAAAGGAAGAAAACAAAGAGTAAAATGTTTTTATTTTCAAGATATTCATATTAAATGGTTTATGCATAATTTTATGAGAAGAAATAAATTGTTGAGCAATGAAGATTTCAACAATCCATACAATACTGCATTTGAGATGGGTATCCATCTAAGAAAACTAAGACATGTAAAAGAAATAAATGACAAACATAAAATCTCACATTTGCCATGAATTTATTCCACTCACATTTGCCATGAATTTATTCCACTCACATTTGCCATGAATTTATTCCACATAACAAGAAAGAAATTGGTTAGGTAAGATATTAAATTCAATTCAATTAAAGTATTCATCTCACAATTATATTGTTGAAGATGAACCAAAAAAGTTGCCTGAGGCTTTTATTATGCAAAATCTCAAATTCAAAATGGAGGAAGATATGTAAAAAATGGCGAAAGTATGAAGGACTGTAGAGAAAACAAAACGATACACAATAAAATGAGGAATCTCCAATACAAATCAAGAGGATGGTTTCATGTTGTTCTAAAAAAGCCCTCACACCCACTAGGGGATTGATTACATAAAACCTTGCTTCCCTCTCAAAACTACCCCCGTGTTCCCTCTTCTTCCTTTGGACACTTTTCAACTCTTGATAGGTTGGCCCTTCTTTGTCATCTCACAACTAGACGGTGCGTTGGCGGGTTGGAGCCTCAAAGACGTGGTCTCGAGGGTACCCGAAAATGGTTTTCAAAACCACCCTTGGGCCCCCATATACACTATGGGGAAAACCACTATGCACCAACGGTATTGGGTACAGGGACCCGCTCCTCGTTAACCCTTCACCTCATTCCCTTAGAATCCATCGAAATTCATTGATCTTTGGAGATGATCAACGGTCTCACTTGACTAACCCGCATTCCTCTGAATGCTTCACGACCATCGATCTTGATGGAAGGTGGATGGATGGATGTGGTTTGGCACACATATTGGATTTTTAATGACCATCCATCTCCTTCCATCAGAACAGGTTCATGTCGTTGATCAGAGAATTGATCAATGACCCAGATCAAAGTTTCTCCCACCTTTGTGCGGACTATGTAAAACTGTGGTTTCATAACATATGACCATGCACTAGGGTCAAGATTTCTTTTTTAGACTTCGAATTGAGCCCCTAGGTGTTTGTCTTGAAGCACCTATCTGCAAAATTTTCCCCTTTTTTGATCGGACTATCCCCTTATCATTTAGTTTCTCCTTGGAGCATTCTCCATTTCTTTTCATGGTTTTATGGCCTTAATGTATGTAGGTTTTAGGCCCAAAATTTGTCTTTAAAACCCATCACCTTTTGACTTAGTTTTTTGTCTCTCCCACTAAAGCAGAAAATACCGACATCCTCAAGTTTTATGAACTTTTCATAAAAATGTAGGTCTTGGTACCAACAATTACTTTGAATCAAATCATCATTAATGGTTATCGCATTAATTACTAAAGGGTGTGGTATCTCCCACACATTTCATTAAATGAACCTATTAATTCTCACATTGAATGTGACCGAATGGTTAGAAGTCACTCATTTCACCCAATTACTCACTTTGTGTTTGTGTAGTCATTGATCATTACGTTGGATCCCTCTAACATTTACGTAGAGTGTAGTCAAACTTCAAGTACGATACCAAGACCAATAATTCAGGTTGTATATCATCAATGATCAACAACCATGGGTAAGGCTTCAGTATCAAAGGCATTCCATAGAACCAAACAATCAATGATGATAGATGTTTGTGATCCAATAGTCCAGGTTATGGGCGACTTGACTTGAATGGGAAAGAGGAGCTCACCTGATCGGTCAATAGTGATTTTTTGGATGATGCTCTTTTTCCATATATGAAACTGGATATGTGTATGGACTATGTTCCATTGGAAGCATGGGAGGTGATCACAGTATGGAAACCCTCATTTGAACCCCTGCGCAAGTCAACTCTTGTGGTCCCAAGAGAATTGCCTATGTTCGGTACCACTAACAAGGTCATGCGGTGCACCAAGTTCCTCATCAATGGGGTGTATGGAAACTCTTTGTGGCTTGATAGTGCCTACGCCATCCATGTCAATGATATTCACTTGTTGAGTGGCCTGCTCATGGAGGGTGAGGATGTTTCACCGACATTCTAGGGTAGCAAAAAACATGGGCAAAAGAAATATGATCCCAACCTCTATAAGAGGTATGGAATCACGCGAGACAAGTGTCGGGTAGTTATATCTTTGATTAATATCCCACATGTCAAATTTTCATGCCAATTGATCTTCAATCGAGATATGCAAAAATATACAAGGGGTGAATGCACCCTAGACATGCTCTTTGTGGAAGAATTATGCATCTAGGGATTTCAATTGAACTGGTACATATGTATCCTAGATGAGCCACTCCAAGCTTACGTGGATGACCATGCAACGTCCACATACTTTATTTTTTAATACGTGCTTGTGGAATTTTCCACATGGAAGTGGAAACCATTATGAAGGGCAGGAGTTGCATCTGATAATAGATCAAAGAGTGCTAGCCTTACGTTATGATCCATGGAAGAGCCACAATGATACCCAAAATGTTGTGTTCAATGATGCTTGTAATATCCCGATTTTGACCCCATTGCATTAAAATGTAAATGATGTAATATTGCTATAAAATCATGGTGAGGAGCTTAAGGCTAAGGCCCCACCATCGATTTAGTGATGCATATGGTTTGCGTGCTAGCCAGGCACAATGGAATTGCAAATATAATGTAAATATGCATTTTAATAAATACCCACAACTAGCTATGCAATGCAATGCAACAAGAGATGGGGGCATGATTTTTACAAGGAATTGGGAGGGAAATATTCAAACCCTTGGAGCCAATCAAGTCAAGCCAAGTGTTAATGAGAGAACTGTTGATGTATATGTAACTTCAGAATGTATTTCATGTATGTATATTGTATTCCTATAGAGATGTTATTATTCTTCTATACGGAAGTGTCGTCATTTATATTGAAGTGTCGTAACTTATACTTGATGGGTTATTAGACCACCTTGATGGGGTCGGCCCGGTATAAGTCATGTGGGTTAAAGGGTTATTAGACCACCCTATTGGGGGTCGGCCCTGTTAGCATTATGTTATGTGGTTAAGTTGAGGCCGACCTAGTAAAGGCTATTAGGCAAGTCAATTCAAGTATAAATAGAGTGCGGGAGGCACTCTATTTGATCATTCACTTTCTCACTCATACACTCATTGGAGAGTGGCGCACTAGTGGAGGAGGAGAAGCTGCTGCTAGGAGACTATCTCTTATGCTTGGGTTGTATCATTGCTCTTTCTATCTCTGAGGAAGTTATGGGGTTTTTCACCTTTATGGTTTTCCCCATGGAAACTCCGTGTGTCTATTGTCTTATGTGATTGCTTGTTGTGATTGATATGCTTGATATGATGTACATGCTATTCTCTCAGTAAAGATCCTAGAGTATATTGAATTAATGCTAAAAAATTAACATGGTATCAGAGCTAACCTGAGAAGAAGACATTGTGCAGTTGCGGAAGCTAGGGCTTCTTGTTTATTGGGTTTCTCTCCACATATCTTGAAAGGCAGTAGGGTATTTTGACTCTCCTCAACAAGGCACATATTTCTATCCAATTAGAATTCAATTATGGGCACTTTCATTTTTGGCCCTAAAAATTAGGGTTTCCTAAAAAATAGGAATTTCTTAAATCTGAGATCATGGCTGGAAGCTCCTTGGAAAAATCAAAGTTTAAAGCTTTGAATCGAACTTTTTGGTTGGGTGAAGCTCCGGGAAAATCAAACCCTAGTTTGGGGTCCTCTCAAATGAAGCCGGGAATTAGGGCTTCTGCAAAAGTTGGAATTTCTGAAATCTGAGACCATGGCTGGAAGCTACTCTGAAAAATCGAAGTTTAGAGACCAAGATTGAACATTTTGGATGGATGAAGCTTTCGGAAAATCAAACCCTAATTCAGGGTCCTCCCTGGTGAATCCAGAAGTTTGAAAAGCAAATTTGAGGGGTGAAACTTTGCAGTTTTCAAATTCTGAGTATACCAGCTTGATCAGCTCATCAAGGTGCATCTTTCTATCCTTTCAGAAGTTTGAAATTCAAAGTTTGAATTTTTAGGGTTTCTCTGACAAACCCTAATCAAGCTCCAGATCTAGATTTCTGCAAATCAAGTGGTAAGACCTAAACATTTTCTATTTCATTTGAAGTAATCTTTAAGATGTCTCACCACACCAAGCTTGAGGATAAGCTTGAAGAGGTTGATAACTTCCGAGCATGGAAGTATAGGATTGGGTTAATTTTAGAAGAGAGTGAGTTGGACACCTACATAAGTGAAGGGGTTCTTGTCCTAGAGGGAGAAGAGACTAAGGCCTTACACAAGAGGAACTTAGTCAAGGCTAAGAGGATCATTGTTGATTCTATCAAAAACCATCTCATGCCACATGTGTCATCTCTGAAGACACCTAAGGAGATGTTTGATTCCTTGACCAAGCTATTTGAAGGGAAGAATATAAATCGGAAGATGACCTTGAGGAATCAATTAAAGAATATCAAGTTCCAGAATGCGGAGACCATGCAGTGTTATTTCTAAAGGGTCTCCCAGATAAAAGAACAACTTGAAGTTGTGGGAGAAGCTGTAGAGAATGGAGAAGTGGTAATGACCACCGTTAATGTCCTTCCTAGGTCATGGGATTCCTTCATCCAAGGAATTTGTTCTAGGAATAAACTTATCTCTTTCAGCAGGCTGTGAGAAGAATGCTCACAGGAAGAAGCTCGGATTATAGCTCGAGAAGAAAAGATGGGGAATGAAGATCAAACTCTCACAGCACATACCAAGGAGAGGACACTTTTCCTCAGATTGTCCTAAGAATAAAAGGAACAACAGCAACAACTACTACAAGCAATCTGACATGTATGACTTACAGGTATGTTTTGAAATCTGTTCATGATTAAGTTTATAATATGATTGTCTTCATGTTATTGAGTTTAGTAACAATCTTGATTAATTTTAGACTTGTCTTATCACCCTAGTAAAAGTATGAATGCATGATAGAAGACATTCATTGATTAGGGTTATGACACTTATGATTGTACTAATGCACTGTGGTGTTGTATGAGGAGAATGTTATTCACTAACATGAAGGTACAAATCAAGTCCTAGATCAAGACCATAGTGACATGAAGACAAAGACTCATCCATAGTCATGGATCACATAGAGGTATGTATAATTTGGTTCTACAATGGTTAACTTATGAGTTATGCAGGTCATTGAAGAGAACAAGAAAACATTGCTAGACATAACTAGCAACTATAATGACCAGGTATGTTTTTCCTATATCAAGTTAGAATCCTACCCTATGTAAGGATCTTATACTTTTGTATGATTGATAACGATTACTCATGAAGTTACAAGTTTGAGTAATCTAGGGTTTGTTCATATTATGTCGCTTACCTTGATTGATGATATGACTAACCAGAAGAGTTCTATGGTCAAATATGAATATGCATGAGTAAGAGAAGTCTTCCCTGAAACCTTGAATGCCAATGCTTATTATCTGTGTTTGAAATGATCATGACTATACATGTTTAAGATTATTGTGTTTTGATAGTATTAAGATTATACTAATGAATGTATGATTATGTATGAGATCTCGAGGATAACACAATGATGATACTAGTAAGCATGCATAGTGATCGAGGATGAATACAAGTCCAAGGACAGGTAATCCAGGAAGCAAAGATCAAGAGGGAGCACACTCCAGTAGTTTCTGCAAGGATGCAGATATTCAGAGGGAGTTGACCACTTCTCACAATCCACATCAGAATGGAGTTGAGAAGGGAAGCAAAGACTGAGAGGGAGTCCACCCTACAACCAAACAAAGATAAGTATTTGAATTTTCATTTCTTGTATATTCGATTGTTTAATTAATATTGATTCAATGATGTATATGCTTATGTTGTGTATTATGCATATTAGAATAGTTGCATTGATGAACAAGATACTACTAATATGCATGTAATGGGTAAGTGGCCTATGGCATTGTACAACATTCCATTGCTACTTATCTAGAATGAAACCTCTTTGCTAACATGTTGGGAGTTGTGCACACTCTTAACAATGTTCTGGTAGAGATTGGAAGGCATCTAGAAAGTCACTGGATATGGATAAATGTTGTATTGAAGCATTGGCTAAAATAATTGCATGACTGTATGACATATTTCTTTATGTGTAAGAATTTGTTCTGAAAACCATGAGATGTTTCTAATCATGCAATTTAACTTGTCTTGAAGGAGAGATCATATACCATCACCTACAGAAGAAGGACTACAACATTTACTCCAACAACAAAGCTATCTATTGAAGAATCTGAAGTTCCCAGGATCCAGGATGAAGTAATGATCGAATCATGAAGAATGATGTTTGGGATGTGGTCCCAAGACCTGAAGGGAAGTCTGTTATGACTTCCAAGTGGATCTATAAGATCAAGCATGCTGCAGTTGGTAGCATAGAGAAATACAAAGCGAGATTTGTAGCTCGTGGCTTCTCCCAGAAAGAGGGGATAGATTATGAAGAGACTTTTGCTCCTGTACCCAGGTACACTTCCATCAGATCAATACTTGCCCTGGCTGCAGTGATGAAATACCAAATAGATGTCAAGACAACTTTCTTGAATGGTGTAGTCGAAGAGGAAGTGTATGTGGAGCAGCCACTTGGTTTTGAGACACATGACAGGGAGTCATATGTGTGCAAGTTGAAGAAAGCCTTGTATGGCTTGAAGTAAGCTCCTAGGACTTGGTATGGTAGGATATACAGCTTTCTATCCAGTTTGGGCTTTACCAAGAGTAAAGCAGATTCCAACCTTTACTACAAGGTTGAGGAAGGCAATCCCGTGATACTACTTCTGTATGTGGATGACCTGTTTGTTACAGGTAATGATGGATTGATTGCTGATACCGAGAGGAAGCTTGCTGCCGAGTTCAAGATGAAGGACTTGGGGATGATGCACTATTTCCTAGGCATGGAGGTGTGGCAGAGTGCAGATGGAATCTTCCTTGGACAAGGGAAGTATGCAGTAGAGATCCTGAAGAGGTTTGGGATGATGGACTGCAAGGCCATGGCCACACCTATGGCATCGAACTTGAAGCTTTTGTGTGATGCTTCATCTAATCCGGTTGATGTCACTGTGTATCGTCAGATGATTGGGTCCTTGATGTACCCAACAAACACTAGACCAGATATTTGCTTTGCGATGAACACATTGAGCCAGTTCTTGACGGATCCCAGAGGTGTTCACCTGGTTGCTGTAAAGCATATTCTGAAGTACCTGAAGGGTACAATTGATTATGGGCTCAAGTATGATGCGAATCAAAAGTTTAACCTGCAGGGTTATGTTGATTCAGACTGGGCAGGTAGTGCTGCAGATAGGAAGAGCACATCTGGGTGCTGCTTCAGTATGGGATCGGGTGTGATTTCTTAGTTTAGCAGGAAGCAATCCTGCGTAGCACTGAGTATAGCTGAAGCAGAGTATGTTGCAGCTTTTTCGGCTAGTTGTGAGGCAGTATGGCTCCGGAAGCTATTGTCTGAGTTATTTGATCTCCCGCTGGAGGCTACTAGTATATTTTGTGACAACCAGAGTTGTGTGAAGCTGTCTGAGAATCCGGTGTTCCACGACAGGTCGAAGCACATTGAGATCAAATATCACTATATCAGGGATATGGTGCAGAGAGGAGCAGTGAAGCTCCTGTATGTTGCGACAGATGAGCAAGTTGTAGATGTGTTGACGAAACCACTAGCCAGAGTGAAGTTTGAGTACTTCAGAGAGAGGCTTGGTGTTCTTCAGATTGATGACACTTCGAGGAAGAAGTGATGGACACATTTGCAGGAGCCATTCCAAGCATGGTGAGAGGAGGATCATTCCCATGGCTGTGGATGTAAGCGCTGGATGATGAGCATCAGGACGATGCTCTAGTTACTGCTCTGTATATGCATCAGTTGGATGCTTTGATCAGTTTGATCATGTATTTGTATTTGCATCAGTTGGATGCTTTGATCAGTTTGATCATGCATTTGTATATGCATCATGTTGGATGCTTGATATGATCAGGTGGATCATGTATTTATGTACCAGGTGGATACATTGTATGATCAGGTGGATCATGTATTTTTTATATGTATCAGGTGGATGCATTGTATGATCAGGTAGATCATGTACTTATGTATGTATCAGGTGGATGCATTGTATGATCAAGTAGATCATGTATTTATGTATGTATCAGGTAGATGCATTGTATGATCAAGTAGATCATGTACTTATGTATGTATCAGGTGGATGCATTGTATGATCAAGTAGATCATGTACTTATGTATGTATCAGGTGGATGCATTCTATGATCAGGTAGATCATGTATGATGATATGTATCAGGTAGATACTTTGTATGCATCAGATGGATATATTGTTTGATTAGGATGATCACATATGACGAGCTTCAGGAGGTTGCTCCATATGATACGCATCAGGTTGATGCTATGATGATGATCAAGATGATCATATATGACAAGCTTCAGGATGTTGCTCCAGATGATACGCATCAAGTTGATGCTATGATGATGATTAGGTTGATCATGTGATGATGTACATCAGGATGATGTATGGTGAGAATCGGGTTGATACTCTGTGGCCGTGGACAAGTTGTAAAGGTAGCATAGAAAAGACCCTTTAAAATCCGGACAGGTAGAGCGGTGTGCTCGTAACATCCTGGGATGCTCTATCGAGATCTAGACAGGTAGAGCGGTGTGCTCGTAACATCCTAGGATGCTCTGACTAGGATTTGCTACGGTTTCTCATAGAAAAGATCCTTTAAAATCCGGACAGGTAGAGCGGTGTGCTCATAACAGCCTGGGATGCTCTATTGAGATCCAGACAGGTAGAGCGGTGTGCTCATAACATCCTGGGATGCTCTGAGTAGGTTTTGCGAAAGTTCACATAGAAAAGATCCTTTAAAATCCGGACAGGTAGAGCGGTGTGCTCGTAACAGCCTGGGATGCTCTATTGAGATCTAGACAAGTAGAGTGGTGTGCTCGTAACATCTTGGGATGCTCTGAGTAGGTTTTGTGAAGGTCAACATGTAAAAGATCTTGGGAGATCTGATAGGTTGAGTAGTAAGCTCGTAATCAGTCCTGGGATGCTCTTTCGAGGTTTTGTTGATGCACATAATCAGTCTTGAGGATTCCACAGAATGGCCAGTGATGATGAAGACCTAAAGGTGGTGGGCCTACATCCAGTATGAAAAATGACTGGCTCTGTAGAACTTCCCATGATGAGTAGATTGGAGATTGATTGAGATAGAAGCAACAGTGAGGATGATGATGATTCGATGACGATGATCCAGAGAAGAAAACTTGTGCTAGCAGATATGTGTCGAGAAATACCTTCCTAGTTAAGAGGGAGTGTTGATGTATATGTAACTTCGGAATGTATTTCATATATGTATATTGTATTCCTATAGAGATGTTATTATTCCTCTATATGCAAGTGTCATCATTTATATTGTAAGTGTCATAACTTATACTTGATGAGTTATTAGACCACCTTGATGGGGTCATCCCGGTATAAATCATGTGGGTTAAAGGGTTATCAGACCACCCTATTAGGGGTCGGCCCTGTCAGCATTATGTTATGTGGTTAAGTTGAGGCCGACCTAGTAAAGGCTATTAGGCAAGTCAAGTCAAGTATAAATAGAGTGCGGGAGGAACTCTATTTGATCATTCACTTTCTCACTCATACACTCATTGGAGAGTGGCACACTAGTGGAGGAGGAGAAGTTGTTGCTAAGAGACTATCTCTTATGCTTGGGTTGTATCATTGCTTTTTCTATCTCATAGGAAGTTATGGGGTTTTTCACCTTTATGGTTTTCCCCATGGAAACTCTATGTGTCTATTGTCTTATGCGATTGCTTGTTGTGATTGATATGCTTGATATGCTGTACATGTTATTCTCTCAGTAAAGATCCTAGAGTATATTGAATTAATGCTAAAAAATTAACAAGAACCCATAAACCCTCAACTGCCCATGTTGACTTTTGTACCCAATCATTTATTTCTTCCAAGAGTTGGTTGAGGTAGTTAATGCATTGGGAATGGGGAGGTATGGCTGTCCAAATTCGAGTATGGGAAATCCACCATTTTGGAAAAATGCGTTTGGCTTCTTTGGCAAGAAAAGAGCCATGAATTTGCTCCCCAACCCATTCTTCACCCATTAGTTTGGTTCTCTCACGATTTTGGGAACTTGCTAGTCGTTTTCCTCCATGTTTTGTTGTGGTTTCATTCATTTTTTCTAGTGGGGAAGGGAGTTTTTGTAATGTATAACAGTGGGGAAGAAGGGAAATCGATTTGAGGGTTCTATAGAGGCTGTTTTTGGCCATCTGAATGCTCACATACTCGTGGGAGAAATTAGTTTCTTCCCTGTGGTTGATTTCCTCTTCCCACAATTTGTTTTTGGTGTGCCCACGATTTGGGGAAAACCCATGGACCCTGTTTTGTAAATCCCTTTGTTGAAAATGTGTATCCATTCCCCATATTAGAGATTGTTGTGTGTGGAAGAGAATGTTGGGGTTGAAGTGGGTATCCATTGCTTTGGCTATGTATGAACTTGAGTGTCCCCTTTCCTTGTAGGAATCATGCCTAGCTCGGGGGTGGCAATTGTGTTGAGAGATTGATGAACACAATTGCCCTATGGATGGGTGGAACGTTGCTGTTGCATAGCTAGTTGCTTGGGGCAACTTCACAATAAAGATAAGTATTCTCTTTGTGTTTTACTTTTGCACTCTTTTAATTATTTGATGACTGTTATGGATATGCTGAATGCATTTGAAATGTGTGTGGATAGTTTAATTCCGCTGTGCATGTTTATTGGGGTATACATCTGCATACATGTTTTTATTTATATGAATTTTCAATGATGAATGGGGCCGTGTTTTTGGTAAAAGCCCAAGATCAGTAGTCATGTTCCCTTCCTTGCGTTGGATCGATGGGAGGGGATGTGACAATGCTGCATTTGGGAGGTGGTATGATTGCATGATTACAGCCACCACCTCGGTTCTGAAGATTCTTGAAGCTTTGTTGGATGCACATGTGAGGAAGATATGGTTTGGGATGGACACGGACAACACATTTGTGCAACATTGTGGTGCAAATCCTAAGATCTTCAAGGTTGGTGCCCTCACCTATTATTTAACCGAGCAGTTTTTTGATAGGGAGGTTTCCCAATGGTTCGAAGTGTGGAAATTGAAAAATACACAAGGTACAACCTACATTCTACTTGATATCACTGCCAAGAATATGCAGTAGAAACAAGTGATGGAAAAAGAAGAAATGACATGGAAAAAAAAGTCTGGCTTTGTGGAGGAAGACATGGTGTTAGCATCCAATAAAGAAATGGATGAACCTTCAATGATGCCTGAGCTCCTTGACGTTTTCCATTCTTGAATCAACATGGATAAGCAATAAGGAGTTCAAATCCTATCTTGGGTTTGTTACAAACTTTTTTGAGTGAACCATGCTAAAGAAACTGAGGGTGGTTCAGGCTTTGAATACGCACCTAATCGAAATTGTGGTGGGTGGTTGGTCTTCCACACCAACACCTGGCACAAAATTGACCACCACTACTACTACAAAAACCTTGTTTGTTCCTCCAACATACCCTTTTTTGCAAGAATTCAAGGATTTAATGGCCAAGCGTGATTTGGGCTCTATGGATGAGACCCTTAAGTCCTTCTAGGAATTTGAGAAGTCCTCCTCTTGCATCCTAGTCATTACAATTAATGATGATAAAATAAGATCCTTGAAGGAGGTGTTTGTTGTCTCGGTCACCCATGAAGTCCGACATAGATAGCCCGTCGCTATCGAGCAACCAATAACCACACCTCCAAAGACAACATCTGAGTAAGATACCTAGGATATTTTGGACAATAGTTCTTCACCTACATAATCTATAACAAAGAGGGTCAAATTGTATTGGAATTAGTGGTGGTGATGAGTCCCCACTACCTACTCATCTTCCAACGCAGTCAAACTAAGGGGTGCACTCGTCTAAAGGTGACCATGGAGGAAGTGGGAGGGGAGGACATTTATGAAACCATTATGATCACTCCCTCCTCCTCCCTTGTAGACAATCTATCCATCCTGGTGCAACTACAACACTCATTACAAGATCCAGATCACTTCATAGCAATGTGGAGGATCTACCCTAAACACATAGATGTGGTTTTGTTTTTTTGCAGTGGATACACAAGCTAGGATTTTGCAACAACATCAAGCAAGGAAGCCACATGTAGAAGCAAAGCTCCAATCTTTTAACAAATCAAATCCCTCTATTTCCAGTGGACAACCCTTGAATAGGATGCTTTCGACTGACGCTGCCTTACTTTAGTAGATCTACTGAGTTGGTCTACTGCGTAACTCCACATGATGCATGCTTTCACCTCTAAAGTTGAACAAAGGATTGTTAGCGTACAGAAAGAGAAAGAAGTGACACACCAATCCTATCAACTGATGTGTCAGAATGTGTAATTTTAATATTACATGTGTAATGATGTCTAGTGTGGCGCCGAAGATGTCTTAACTAGCAAAGGAAGGCATAAACAGCTCTAATCTCATGTAAAAGGAGTTATCCCACATATATCATGGAGTAATATTCTCTTATTACCATTCATTATATAAGGAGGTAGTGAATATAATAAATTATACATGACCTTCATTTTGTGGAGGAGCCGTGTTTGTCTTTTTTGGTAGGCGTGGATCGGTGAATGATAATTGAGATCTTGATTTTGGTGGACGTGGATCGGCTGGACTGGCATAGATCGGTGCTGAACGTTAAGCAGAGGCAGAGGCTTTACTTTGGATCTAGCCAGACGCTGAGCAGTGAGGCCATGGTCCTTCCCCTGGATGTTGGTAGCAGGCCCTCCTAGATTCTACCTTCACTGACCTCATTCCTGCCTCAAAGGGACCCCTCCTGGATCTCCCTTTCCTACTAGGACTTGCTCCCTCTGCCTCCAATGGATTCGGGAGAAGAATGCCCTCCCTATGACCTGACTAACTTCTTGAAACTTTTGTCTGCTCAAGGAAAGAATCCCCTTTCCTCGTCCCAACAGATGTTTGTGAAGAAACTCCATGAGATCCCGATAGTAGCGTTACCTATTGAGCTACCTTGCAAGACGTCTCTCAATCTGTCGGAGCGTGGATTAATCGGCCAGTTCATGGGCCTATGGCCTTCACCGAAATCTACCAAAATTTGGGTGCAAAAAAATTGGAGACCCTTGATGACGGAAGATGTTAAATCTTTCTTTCTGGGTAAAGGATACTTCGCATTCGTTTTTGAGAGCAAACAGGATCACGAATTGATCTTGTGGAATGAACCCTACTTTATGGGACCTCAAGGACTTTACATGAACAAATGGACTCTGAACTTCGATCCTTCCCTTGACATCCCCTCTGCTATCTCCGTCTGGGTGAGACTCCCTCATCTACCCCTTCATTGCTGGAATTCCGAATCCCTAGAAGCTATCGAAAACACCTTGGGTAAATACATTGACAAAGCGGATTGGAGAGATCAATATTCATGTTCAAGAATCTGTGTCGAAGTAGATCTGGAACACATACTTCCGGAAGCAATAAACCTTACTGTGGCACATTGGTCCCACATTCAAGAACTTGACTATGGACAAATCCCCTTCAAATGCAGATTCTATCACGAATATGGCCACTTCGCATGATCATGCAAAAAGAAATTGGCAAATCCAGAATCAGATGGGAAGAAAGAACAATGGACAACCATCCAAAAAAAATCAAATCGGGAATGAAATCCCACTCAAAAGCTCTAAATACTAAGAAAACAAATCAGCAACACCATGATCTGATGGCCTCAAACAAC
Source organism: Larix kaempferi (assembly GCA_027924585.1). Classification (NCBI taxonomy): domain Eukaryota; kingdom Viridiplantae; phylum Streptophyta; class Pinopsida; order Pinales; family Pinaceae; genus Larix; species Larix kaempferi. The sequence goes on along the minus strand of BSBM01000386.1, from coordinate 7,969,167 downwards.
AGGAACAGTTTGAAAGCCCTAGAAATACCAGAGATCTAAGATACCTCAGAGGTCGAAGAAGAAGGAGAAATACGAGAACAACAAATCTCTCTTGCTACTCCCGTCGCCCCCGAAGATACGAATATTCCCCTACCTCAAAATGCCCCTAGTCCCACAAGATCTATCTTGAACAAAGACACTCCCTCCTATGCTGAAATCACTAAAGTAAGACCTCCCAACTCCCCCTCCTCCCCGGAAGAACCCTTTGACAAATCTTCCAAAAAATTTGGTCGGAATTCAACCAAAGATCTGAGAGAAGAAGAAGCTGAACACGAGAAAGTCCAGGGATCCCAAGCCACAATAGATATGGTCTTCAACAGAAATACTAGAGCTAGAATAACAAGAAAGAAAACTGGAGACCTGGTACGAGGAACTCCCTCCACCATCTACAACCATAAATGATGAAGCTGGTCTCTTGGAATTGCAGAGGTTTAGGAAATCCCATCAAGCTCAAAGTTGTAAAGGATCTCCAAAGAATTGAGATGCCTGATCTCCTTCTACTCCAAGAGACCAAAATCGATGATAGCGCAGACTTAACTATTGGAAAAGAAAAATGGAAGAAAAACATCGGTTACGCAGTCAGCGCTAGAGGAGATTCAGGTGGCCTGGAAACCTTATGGTCTTCCAAAAATTTCCACCTTCATAGCTCCTTCGCTACGTAGCACTGGATTTACACTGAGCTCACTCATATTCAAAGCAACAAGCATATCGGTCTCTTCAACATGTACGTACCCAATCTCTACTCAGAGAAAAAGGACAGCTGGAATCTTCTTGAAGATTTTCTGGATGCTTACAATCCTCAAAATATCATCCTTGCCGGCGATATGAACATCACCCTTTCCATTTTTGAAAAAAAGGGTGGTATCATTGGAAATGACTTCTTCAAACCTCAGGTTGAATCCCTTCTCCAATCACGATACCTCATCGATATCAAACCCAAAAAAGGTAAATACACTTGGTCCAACAAGCGCATTGGCAATGCAAATATCATGGCCAGATTAGACCGATTCCTCGTCCAGAGAAGCCTGTTGTCTGACTCCCAAACCATTTCCTCTAGCATTCTGGCCAATCTATCTTTTGATCATAAACCCATCCAATTCCTCTTCCACGACAACGAAGATCTTGGCCCAATCCCCTTCAGATTCAGCCCCTTATGGCTTAAACATGCCAGCTTCTGGAGCACTCTAGAAAATGCGTGGAAGATCCCCATCTCAGAATCCTCCTTTTTTGTTTGGGAACAAAAACTCAAAAATACCAAAAAAGCCCTCAAGACTTGGGCTAAATCTAACTGTCCAACTCCCGCAAATCCTGGAAAAATGGCTATGGGCGCACTTGAAGATATTCAATTCGCTATGGAAGGTCATCCTGTCGAAGCAACCTCGTTGCAAGAAGAAGTTACACAGCAATCCAACGCCTACCATGCATTTCGAACAAAAGAGGAATATTGGAGGCTGAAGTCACGAATCACATGGCTCAAAGCTGGTGACAAGAACACCACTTGCTTCCATAAGCAATTCCAATTCAGACAGTCATCCAATTATATCGCTGAAATCAAACTTGAAGATGGCACCACCGTCAATGGGAACACAAATATAAAAAATGTAGCCTATACTCACTTCTCCGAGCTATACGCAAAAGAAGACAATGTTTATAGGGATGATGAACAAACACTCCCGGAATACATTCCTAAAAGTATCACGCTGGAGGATAACTTCAATCTTCACAAACCTTTCACCGAACATGAAGTACTCAATACAATCAACTCCTTCGAATCTCACAAAGCACCAGGCCCTGACGACTACTCGATGCATTTCTACAAAGCTTGCTGGGAGTACATCAAAAAAGATTTTACTGAGAATGATAAGGAACTTCCATTAAAAGGAAAAAATTGGTGGCTGCACAAAATCTACATTCCTATCTCTCATCCCAAAGGAAACTAATCCAAGCTCCTCCTTCAGTAGGTTCAGACCGATTTGATTATGCAACTCCTCATACAAAATCATCTCCAAGATGCTAGCATCTCGAATGAAGCCTTTACTCAACATATTATTTCTGACAATCAAGGTCGCTTCCTGGAAGGAAGGAAAATACTCGATAACGTCATCCTAGTACAAGAAGCAATCCATTCCAGCAAATCCCAAAAGGAAAAAGGTATGTTAATCAAGCTTGATATGGTCAATGCATTTGACTGGGTCAAGCATTCTTTCCTCTTTAAAATTATGAGATGCTTTGGTTTTGAAGAAACATTCATCAACTGGATCTCAGCTTGCATAAGCAAGCCTTGGATCGCTCCCTTAATCAATGGCCACCCCATTGATTTTTTTCAAGCCACGCGTGGCATTAGACAAGGCTGCCCCTTGTCCTCCTTCCTGTACATTATCCTTGCTAACTCACTCAGCCGAAAACTGAATCATGAAATGATCTCGGGCTCCCTACTTGGCCTCCACCTAACCTATGACTCCCATCCACTCAATCATACCCTTTTCATCGACGATTCTCTATTACTGGGTGGTGCCTCCTCCATTATAGCCTGGAAATTCAAGCGCAACCTGAATCGGTACTGCAATGCATCCGTAGGCAAGATCAACTTGCACAAAAGCGCTGTCTACTATTGGAATCTAAACAACAACATTGCAGCCAAAATTAGTATAATTCTCGACATCAAAGTCCACATACGCTGGGACCATTTCACTTACCCTGGCCTCCCAATCACACAAGGCCTCTCTAAATCTGGAAATTGGGACAGTATGGTAGACAAAATAAAAAGCAGAATTCGAAGATTGGGGGGGCATTGGCTCGGCAAGGCTGGGAAACTGATCTTAATAAACTCTATTCTCTCCGCTCTACCCATCTACCAATCTTCCATCCTCCTAGCTCCAAAAGGAGTTTCAGATCAAATAAGCAAATTATTGAGAGACTTTCTTTGGTCTGGTTGGAAAAATAATGAAAACAAATTCCACTTAGTGAAGTGGGAGACCATATAGAAGCCAAAATCATCAGGAGGTCTTCAAATGCGCAATCCACTCCAAGCAAACTTGGCACTTGGCGGTAAAATTCTTTGGCAAATATTGCACAACAAATGCCATTGAGTCAATCAAGTTCTCAATAAGAAATACCTACAATGGAACAGTTTAAGATGTCTAGACCAAAAGCCAATCTCCAAAGGCTCCAACATCTGGACACTATGTAAGGAAGCCTGGGAGTTCTTCTTAAAAGACCTCTACTGGATTCCTGGCAACGACAGGAGAATAGACATCTTCACGGACAAGATCATGGGCAATGAAGCACTCCAAAGCACCGATGAATTACACAATATTGCTGCTTGGCTCAACCAACATGGGATCTCAACTCTGAAAGATTTTAGCACCTGGGACGTTCATGGCAATTGGCATAGCTGGAAAACTACGGTCATCCCTCCACATCTTGAGTCTGCCAAAATCACTCTTATCAACAATCTAAAAGGTTGCGCCCCCATACATCTGCAAACCAAAGACGAATGGGGTTGGGGACCTACAGGTTCCTACACCTCTTCTCTCGGATACAAAACTCTCCAAATCCAAGACGATGACAAAAAATATTTATGGAACCTTGTATGGGACCCTTTTGGTCTTCCCAAAATCAATTTCTTCATATGCACATTAATCCATTGCAAAGTGCTTACCGGAGACAATCTCATTAAAAGAGGATTCCATGGGCCTTTTTAGTGTCCTCTTTGTCGCAATAACCCTGAAACTCTCTACCATCTCTTTCTAGATTGTCATTACTCCAAACTTGTCTGGAAACATATGCTCCTTGACCTCAATATCACAATGCCACCCTTCACCTCCACCACCCATCTCTTTAAGGATTGGAATTCTACTTATCCTTCCCCCCTCACCAAAAAGAAATTATGGCACCACATCTGGATTTCCATTCCCAAGTATACCTGCTGGAAAATTTGGATCGCAAGAAACAACATCATCTTTCATGATAGGCACTACACTCCATTACAGACCGTAGGCCAAGCCAAAGGTCTATTGATCGAATGCCTCAACAGGTCCAACTACAAGCCAGATGCAACTCTCAGTAAGGAAGAAATGAATTGGAGTGGAACTACCTTCCCTAGCCCAATTAAATTCCTCCAACCACGAAACCTTCGAACATGGAAAATTAGATTATCCAACCCCGAATTCCAAAACTGGAGAAACAACCAAGCTATGGATAGTTTACATTTCAACGGTGCCTCCAAGAGAAACCTCGGCATAGCAGGAGCAGGGGGAGTCCTGTTGACTAGTGGTGGAATAACGAGATTGAAGTTCAGATGGGGTTTGGGCATTTGCACTAACAACATAACAAAAGCCCTAGCCATGTTGAAAGGCTGTCAGATCACCAAAGAGCAAAAGATTGACAATTTACAAGTGTTCGGAGACTCCATGATAATCATCAGAGCCATCAATTCAAGCAATAACCTCAACAACCTCGCTCTAAATTGAATTATTCAACGTATACAACGAATTGTGAGTACATTTGCACATTTCAAAGCTTTCCATATGTTAAGAAATTTAAACAACGAAGCAAATGCAGAAGCAAGTGCTAGCACCAATCTCAGCCAAGGGATCCTCAAATTTTCTAGCAACGACAGTGAAGCACATCAAATTCCATAATACTGATACATAACTCTTGGAATAGGGCACTCGATTTTCATGATTGACAAGCCTGTCTTTCTCCCCTTAGCCTCCAGCCAACGAGATTCCCTCCTCCCATGCATTCATCCCACATTTCAGACATCACCATATTCTTTGATCATGGCACTTGGACTCCAGAAAGAACCGCCCACCCAGCAGCAATGAAGGAACCTGAACAAGACACATGGATTTTAGGAAGATCTGCATGATTTTCATTTCAATCTGGTGACACCAAGAAGTTGAGTGCCTCTATATCACACAGAAATTGATGTCAATTGTTTTAAAGCAAGATAAACTACATATTCTCATTTATCTTGCAGCTTGCTTATCCTTCCGAAGAAGATTACCATCTAGCTACGAAGAAGCCTGAACAGGGTATCCAATTTTCAAGAATGTTTTTTATTCTTTTTGTCAAAATCAAGAATTCGAGTGCTTCTTTTTGTCACTTGTCTTTAGCTTAAGTGAAATTACTCCATCTCATTTAACTTACAGTCTGTTTATCCTCCAGATGAAGAACGTTAAATTGGTATTTAATATCGATCTCTGTCATTGACTAATTGTAAAGTCTCACAACATGTTGAAGTTAGAACATACTTACTGTATCTTGCCGATTTGGTTTACAACCACGACGTTTTTTTTTTCACTTTGAATACATTATTCGTTTTAGTTTAAAAAAATATAAGGAGGCCGAAAATCATTTATCCCACATGTATTTTGGGATGTTATTCTTCCATACCTCTAGTTATATAATAAAGGTGAAGGAGAGCCTTTGGGTGTATATTGTGTATTGCATTGTAATGCTATTGTAAATCTATGAGAGCATATGTGGAGTGGAGCTGAAGTGTAAGATTGGAGATTTTTTAAGAATAAGAAAACAATACCTTCCTGTGGATGTTTCCTAGTTTGAGGTTTTACCACATATATCTAGTGTATCATTTCTTTTCTCTTGTCTCAAGTTTCTTACTTGGATTATTGTTGCTTGTATGGGATAGAAGACTAGACTAGTAGATTCTTGCTTTGCATGTTAGCAAACATATTGTTATATCTTTATGCATATTCTAAATATTCTAACATGGAATAAGAATTGTTTAGTATGCTTTATCTTCTTCTGTAATTTTTTTATTTTTACTTACAAGAAATAGTTCTTTAATTTTTTTGTTGGGTCCTCCATATCTGGTACATATTCCATTTGATCTATCAAAACCTTGTGGTTATTCTTTCGATTTGGGAATTTTCTACATGTTTGAGAATTTTTTTTTTCAAATCCCAACCATCACCATTATTTTTCAGAATTTATTTAAGTTTTTCTTGATTTTTTTTTTGTAGATTTGAGTTGAAATCCATTGTATAATAACTTGATATCAAACACCCATCATTTATGTAGCAAACTGGGTATTTTTCAGCTCTTGTTGTATTTTGTTATAGATTTCTATATAAAATGACGACTAGTTTTGCAACTTTCCATTTTTTGGACAATTTCAGACAGTTTAGGATAGACACACCTTTTGGTTTGAGGAAGCATGAACAAACACACATTTTATTAAGCAAAATCATGTTCCCATGTGACTGTTTTGTAGAGAAAGCAATTGGACCCTATTTTTAACAAAAAAATTGCTGAAACCAATTTTTTGTTCATCATTTCTGTTGTAGGTCTTCAGGCACTTCATCAATTAGTTGTTGATAGGCTTCGGATTGGGTGAGATGTTTATGGGTTTTTACTCACTTTTTCTTTTAGATCTTAAATTTTGTCATTTTACATCAGGGTTTTTTTTGTCACAACTATGGCTTCATAAGTAGTTTCTATTCCTGAATTAATTGGATCTAACTATCTCACTTGGAAGAGAAAGATGATTGATATTCTTAGGAGTAAGAATCTATGGAGATTAGTTAAAGGGGATACAAAAACCAACTGATGTAAAAGACTTAGCTTTGTGGGATGTGATCAAGCAAGATGACTTATTGGACAAATCGTTTTGAATAATTTACAGGTACATATTGAGGCTAAGGATAGCCCAATTGAATTATAGAAAAACCTAGCTTCTTTATTTGCTTACTATCTTGAAAATAAAATTCATGAGTTAAATCTTAAATATTTTGATAGAAAAGAGTATTTTCTTGCTGAAATTAAAACGCATAATGAAAAGTTAAATAATTGTGGTAAATATTACAAGAAAAATGATAATGCTCTTATTACTCTTGTAGAATAAAAGTTACCTTCATTTTTTGATATGTTCATCCAAACCAGGAATAGAGCAATTGAAACGTTTAAAGGAAATATGAAACCAACTTTTGAAGAATTTCGTAAAGGTTTGATGAATGAGTAAGATAGATTAATTGCTTCCAGTCAATAAGATTGGTAATCATTTTCTTCTTGGTTGGAGCGATGGGTAGTAAGACTGATCAATAAAAGCACCGGATAAGATTGGTAATCATTTTGTTCTTGGCTAGAGTGATGGGTAGTAAGACTGGCAAATAAAAGCACTGGTAATCATTTTCTAATTGGTGACCAGTAGCCGATGACTATTATAAAAATTACATTGCATTGACTATCTATTTTTTTTTTCAATGTGGTTCACGTAGCGGTTGATCGGCATCACTACGTCCACGGAATAATTTCTGGCGGGCCCACCCGAAGGGGCCATCACACCCTCGGCACATTTTGCGTACCTAACCCCAAGAGTGTCGAGGAGAATGGATCCCGCGACCTCACATGCTGGGAGGCCTAACTACGGGTGCTCGACCGATTGAGCTAACTCTTGGGGCTATTGCATTGACTATCTATATTATATATATATTTTTAAATTTTTTATTATTCATCAGAAAATGAAATAATAGTATCCATATAATTTGAATTTAATTATTTTGTTTGGATATTATGTTTGGATTAATTTTTTGATATCATCAGATTTCACATCTATTTATTGTAATATTTAATCATCCATATGTTTAATCAACGATGTAACATTTCACAATGACATTGTACATTGAAATAGAATAAGAAACTTATTCTATTATATATGAATAAGAGCATCTGTGGTGGCTCTGACAGATAATGGAGAAGATGCTGACTCCATCGGGATGATTTGACTCATGGAGGAACAATGGGAGGATGAGGTGTATTATTCGGAGGATCCCCTTGTTGGACAAAACATTTTATCCTCCCCATCAGGCAGACGGTCATCAGAAACTACTCACAGGATGTGGATGTCAGAGCTGGATGTATATAACAAATAATTAATAAACACATAAATTTTTGTTTTTAACAAAAACGGTTGAAGAGCTTTTCATTAAAAGAAAACATAGGTTACATATAGTAGGTGAAGAATCACAGTTCCCAAAGAAGTAAAGTGTCCGTCACCCCTTGTTCATCCTTCTCTAATTTATAGCTTTTCTGAAATTTTCCTAATCTATGGAAGCTGTAGCTTATTACATATTGTCCGAGCAAGAAAATACAAAAACAAAACATTACTGGGAGCTATTTTGATGCCCTGAGGGAGATGTAACTGCAACTTGTTCAGAATCATTCTGTATACATTGCCATTCTCCAACATTCCAACATAAAATTGTTCCCAAAAAACCAACCAACATCATAACTATCAGCAAAAAAGTAGTTTAAACCTAGACCAACCAGCTTAGGGGCTGAGGTATTCATAATTCTCCATGCTTCGTTCCTTAGCAGAGCTGATTCCAAAGTGCAGACCAGAATTTACCATCGCGTTACCAAACTTCTCCAGCTTCTTGCCAATATTCCTGTTGGTGCTATTCGTGGCTTCCATATGAGTATTCAGGTGGGGATCCAAAGGAATTGCAGTGCTGAGAGCATTTACCCTTTCCTCAAGCTTCTTGTTATGAGTCTTAAATTTAGAGTGGGTGGCTTCTGCAAGAGTGTATAGCCTGGAAAATGCTCTTTTCATTTCCAAGTTTTTCATTTTTAGCCAGTCTAACCTGATGTTCCAGCTCCGTGACGCGGTTTTGAAGGTCCCTGGTGTTCAAATTGGAACCCCTTATCTGTCCTTAATTTTGAGACCCATCCTCCAACAAGACCTCCGGCTGATCTTCCTCCCTGGAAGCGATGTGACCTAAGTTCTGTTCGCAAACAACCTGAACGCCCTCGAAGACTGGATGGCCCCAACTGCAGGCCCATTTGGAACTCTTAATAGGTTGGCGATAGAGAGAACATGTTAAATTTTGAGTATTAATTCACAATACTATAGGATCTTTGCTGAGAGAATAACATATATAGTATATCAATGCATGACAATCACAATATGACAAGCATCACAAGAATCAAAAGCATAAGAGACAAGAGACACAGAGTTTTCATGGGGAAAACCCTAAGGTGAAAAACCCCACAACTTCCTCAGAGATAGAGAGAGCAATGGCTCAACCAAAGTACAACCAAATAACACTGAGATAGTCTCCTGATAGCAGATGATCCTCCTCCTCACTAGTGCGCCACTTTTCAAGTGAGAGTGAGTTACTTTTCCGAGTGATCAAAATAGAGATCTCCGATCTCTATTTATACTTACCTTTTTTCCCAATGACCTTATGGGGCCGACTTGTCTATCTAGATACATCCACATTATATTATATATAATTCAGGGCCGACCCCACATGGTGGTCTAATAACCCATCGGCAAGTACACACACTTGCGACACTTGTCAATCCACATGACGACACTTCCTTATAGAGGAATAACACATCTCTTATAAGGGTACAATAAATATATATAAAATATACAGATGAAATACATTCCGAAGTTACATATACATCAACACTCCCTCTTAACTAGGAAGGTATTTCTCGACACAGATCTGCTAGACAAGTCTTCTTCTCGGGATCATCGTCATCAATGCATCGTCATCATCATCATCACTACTGCTGCTATCTCAACCAATCTTTGACTCTACTCGTCATAGGAAGTTCTACAGAGCCAGTCCTTTTTCATACTGGATGTAGGCCCACCACCTGCAGGCCTTCATCATCACTGGCCATACTGTGGAATCCTCAGGACTGATTACGTGTGTCACAAAACCTTAAAAGAGTCTCTTGACTAGCAAGAACTCTAAAGAGCATCTGAGGCCTTTTTCATCCTGTCTAGATCTCCAGGACTTATTACATGTGACGCCACCACAAAACCTCGCAAGAGCATCCCAGGCTGTTACGAGCACGCAGCTCTACCTATAGGATCTCCCAGGGCATCGAATTACATGTGGTTATGGAAAAATCTCGCAAGAGCATCCCAGGACTAATTACGGGCACACAGCCCAAGCTATCGGATCTCCCAGGGAACCGAATTACATGCCGTAGGACAAAACCTCGAAAGAGCATCTGCCAGATATCCCAGGGAACCAGATTACATGCCATAGGAAAAACCTTGAAAGACTATCTGCAGATCTCCCAGGGCACCGAATTACATGTCCTCCTAGAGCAAAACCTCGAAAGAGCATTTGCCAAATATCCCAGGGAGCCGAATTACATGCCATAGGAAAAACCTCGAAAGACTATCTGCAAATCTCCTAGGGCACCGAATTACATGCTCATCTGCACAACCTGATCCACGGCCATAGAGTATCGACCTGATACTCACCATACATCATCCTGATGTATACATGATCATCCTGATCATCATCACTGCAACATCCTACTGCATATCATCTGGAGCAACATCCTGAAGCTCGTCATCCATGATCATCCTGATCATCATCACTGCAACATCCTGCTGCATGTCATTTGGAGCAACATCCTGAAGCTTGTCATCCATGATCATCCTGATCATCATCACTGCAACATCCTGCTGCATGTCATCTGGAGCAACATCCTGAAGCTCGTCATCCATGATCATCCTGATCATATAATGCATCTACCTGATGCATACCAAGTATCTACCTGATACATATCATCATACATGATCCACCTGATCATACAATGTATCCACCTGATACAAATACAAATACATGATACATATCATCATACATGATCCATCTGATCATACAATGTATCCACCTGATACATATACAGATACATGGTCCAAGCATCCAACATGATGCATATACAAAAATACATACACATGATCCAACCGATCATATCTAGCATCCAACATGATGCGTACATACATATAAATGATCCAACTGATCATATCCAGCATCCAACAGTATGCATACATACATATAAATGATCCAACTGATCATATCCAGCATCCAACATGATGCGTACATACAAATACATATAAATGATCCAACTGATCATACAAAGGAGACACTAGAACATCATCCTGATGCTCATCAACATCCAGCGCTTACATCCACAACCATGTGAAGGATCCTCCTTCCAACATGCTTGGAATGGCTCCAGCAAATGTGTCCATCACTTCTTCCTCGAAGTGTCCTCGATCTGAAGAACGCCAAGCCTCTCTCTGAAGTACTCGAACTTTACCCTGGCTAGTGGCTTCGTCAGCACATCTGCAATCTGCTCGTCCATCGCAACATACAGGAGTTTCACAGCTCCTCTCTGCACCATATCCCTGATATAGTGATATTTGATCTCTATGTGTTTCGACCTGTCATGAAACACTGGGTTCTCGGATAGCTTCACACAACTCTGGTTATCATAGAAGATACCAGTAGTATCCAACGGGAGATCAAATAACTCGGACAGTAGCTTCCGTAGCCACACTGCCTCACAACTAGCTGAACAGGATGCAATATACTCTGCCTCAGCTGTACTCAGTGCTACGCAGGATTGCTTCCTGCTAAACCAAGAGATCACACCTGATCCCATACTGAAGCAGCACCTAGATGTGCTCTTCCTATCTGCAGCACTGCCAGCCCAATCTGAATCAACATAACCCTGCAGGTTAAACTTTTGATTCACCTCATACTTGAGCCCATAATCCACTGTACCCTTTAGGTACCTCAGAACATGCTTTACAGCAATCAGGTGAACACTCCTCGGATCTGTCAGGAACTGACTCAATGTGTTCACAGCAAAGCAAATGTCTGGTCTCGTGTTCGTCAGGTACATCAAGGACCCAATCATTTGATGATACATAGAGACATCCACTGGCTCAGATGAAGTATCACATAGAAGCTTTAGATTCGATGCCATAGGTGTGGCCATGGCCTTGCAATCCATCATCCTGAATCTCTTCAGGATATCTACTGTGTACTTCCCTTGACCAAGGAAGATTCCACCCGCACTCTGCCACACCTCCATACCTAGGAAATAGTGCATCATTCCCAAATCTTTCATATCGAATTTAGCAACAAGATTCCTCTTAGTATCTGCAATCAACCTGTCATCTCCTGTTATAAATAAGTCATCCACATACAGGAGTAGAATCACAGGATTCCCTTCCTCAACCCTGTAATAAAGGTTGGAATCCGCTTTACTCTTGGTAAAGCCCAAACTAGATAGGAAGCTATCCATCCTACCATACCAGGTTCTGGGAGCTTGCTTCAAGCCATACAAGGCTTTCTTCAATCTGCACACATCAGATTCCCTGTCATGTATTTCAAAACCGAGTGGCTGTTCCACATAAACTTCCTCTTCAACTACACCATTCAAGAAAGCAGTCTTGACATCCATTTGGTGTATTTTCCATTTCATTGCTGCAGCCAGGGAAAGTACTATTCTGATGGAAGTATACCTGGCTACAGGTGCAAAAGTTTCTTCATAGTCTATTCCCTCTTTCTGAGAGAAGCCACGAGCTACAAATCTAGCCTTGTATTTCTCCACACTACCATCTGGAGCATGCTTGATTTTGTAGATCCATTTGGAAGTCACAATAGACTTCTCTTTAGGTCTTGGGACAACATCCCAAACATCATTCTTCATTATTGATTGATATTCCTCAACCATGGCATCCTTCCATTCTTTCGTTTCCGCTGCTTCTTCATAACTGGAAGGCTCTTTGTTCATAATGTCATAGAGTAAAGCAACATAGATGGTATGTGATCTGGTCCTCTTCTTTGCTCTGTGTTCTTCTTCTGGAATGCCAAATCTTTCTGCATCTTGAATGAGCTCTCTAGCCCATGTAGGTTTCCTCTTGTGAGAGTTATCTTCACGGGGTGGATCTACAGGTTCTTGCAGATCTTCAAACTCACGAACAACTTCTAGAACTGCTTCAGTCATGGTAGTGTCTTGAAATCTTGTTTCCTTAGGTTCTTCATAAACTTTGATAGGAGCCTTCCTTGATTTGATGAATGCTGAGTTTTCATCAAATGTTACATCCCTGCTGACATCAATCTTCTTGAACCCTGGAAAGTATATTCTGTAAGCCTTCGAGCTTTCACTGTAACCCACAAAGATACCCCTCTTTCCTGAAGGATCTAATTTAGTCCTCTTTTCCTTTGGGACATGAGTGTATACTGGACAACCAAATATTCTGAGATGACTTACTTCCGGTTTCTTACTAGAAAAGACCTCTTCTGGTGTCTTGTTGTCCAATATCTTGTGAGGTGTTCTGTTCTGCACATATACAGCTGTTCTAGCTGCTTTTGCCCATAAATGCATAGGTAGATCCTGGTCATGCAACATTGCCCTTGCTGCTTCCATGATGGTTCTGTTCTTCCTTTCTGCAACTCCATTTTGTTGAGGATTATATGGAGCAGTCAACTCCCTCTTAATCCCTGAATCACTACAAAGCTTCTTGAAGTCACTTGAGGTGAATTCTCCACCATTGTGGGATCTGAATGTTTTGATCTTCTTGTCAGTTTGATTCTCCATCAAGGTTTTGAATTCCTTGAATTTATCAAACACCTCATCTTTGCTCTTCAAGAAGTATACCCAAGTCTTCCTGGAGAAGTCATCAATAAATGAGACATAGTAAACATACCCACTCAGGGAACTGGATGACATAGGACCACATACATCTGAGTGGATGATTTCTAGGATGTCTTTTGCCTTGCTTTCACTACTTGGGAAGGCCTTCTTGATGTTCTTACCTTTTGCACATCCTTTGCAAACACCTTCATGTTTGGTCCTGATTTCAGGAAGACCCTCTACTGCCTTGCTTGCAATTGGAAGTGCTCTATAGTGCATATGAGCAAGTCTTCTATGCCAAAGTTCACTTGGCTCCATGGATTCATGCACCATGGCATGTTCAGGTTGTCCCTTCAATTTATACAAGCCTCCCTCTTGCTCTCCAATCACTACTGCATCATCTATGGTCTTTCCCTTTGGCCACGTTAGGACTTGACCATCCACAAATGCAACCCTCATACCTTTTGCATCCAATGCAGAGATTGAGAGTAAGTTCTTCTTGAGCCTAGGTACATAAAGGACTTCTTTCATCTTCAAGGATTTTCCAGAATCTAGGTTGTAAGAGGCTTCACCACTTCCTTTGATTGGGTATTGATAATCATCCCCAAGTTTCACCTTATGGGGTGATTCATGTTCAGATAGGTTCACAAAAGATTCCTTAAACCCAGTCATGTGTTTGGAAGCCCCACTATCAATCAACCAATCATTACAACCATGAGAGATAGTACCTGTAAGAGCAGAGATCAGAACATATTCTTCTTCACTTGATGAGTCATCATCACTATCACTTTCTGCCCTAGCTTTCTTCTTTGGGGGTTCATCATCTTTGGCAGCATGAGCATGAAACCTTCTTTTGTTGCCCTTCTTCTTCTTATTGTTGTAATTATCCCTTTTGTTCTTGGGACAATCTGAGGCAAAATGACCCTTCTCATTGCATGTGAAGCATCTTAGGTCCTTCTTGCTCTTTTGATAGGATCTATTGTGGCGAGGGTGCTCCTTCTTGGTTTTGCTTCTTTTGGTGTGGACTGCAAGAGCTTGATCTTCACCTCCCATCTTCTCCTCATGGGCTATAAGTCTAGCTTCTTCTTGAGAGCATTCTTCCCGCAATCTATTGAATGAGATCAACTTCTTCCTTGCACAAATTCCTTGAATGAAGGAATCCCATGACCTGGGTAGGCCATTTAGAGTGGTCATCACCACTTCACCATTCTCCACCATTTCATCCACTGCTTCTAGTTGTTCCTTGATCTGGGAGACTCTTGAGAAATAAGATTGAATGGTTTCTCCATTCTGAAACTTTTACTCCTTTCAATTGGTTCCGCAGGGTCATCTTCCGATTTATGTTCTTCCCTTCAAATAGCTTGGTCAAAGATTCAAACATCTCCTTAGGTGTCTTAAGAGAAGACACATGGGGTATGAGATGGTCTTTGATGGAATCGGCAATGATTCTCTTTGCCTTGACCAAGTTCTTCTTATGCAATGCCTTGGCCTCTTCATCCTCTGGGATAGGGATGTCTTCTTTCACATATGAGTCCAACTCATTCTCTTCTAGGATTAACCCATTCCTATACTTCCAGGCTCGGAAGTTATAAGCTCCTTTAAGCTTATCCTCAATCTTGGTGTGGAGTGACATCTTAAAGAGTACTTCAAATGGAAATAGAAAAGATTTAGATCTTACCACTTGAAATGCTGAAAACTGGATTTGGTCCCGGATTAGGGTTTGTCAGAGAAACCCTAAAAATTCAAAATGTGAATTTCAAATTTCTGAAAGGATAGAAAGATGCGCCTTGGTGAGCTGATCAGCCTGGTGCATTCAAAATTTGAGATCAGCAAAGTCTTGCCCTTCATAATTGCCTTTTTGTCCTCCTGGGTTCACTAGGGAGAGCCCTGAATTAGGGTTTGAGTTTCCCAGAGATCTACCCAGCCAAAAATCTCGATCCAAAGCTCTAAACATCGATTTTTGCAAGGAGCTTCCAGCTGTGCCTTCAGATTCTAGAAATTCCTATTTTTGTGGAAACCCTAATTTTTAGGGCCAAATCTGAAAATGCTCAGAATTGAGTTTTGATTGGACAGATAGATGCACCTTGATGAGTAGAGTCAATCTACTATACTGATTTTCAAAAATCTGTGGAGAGAACCCCAATAAACAAGGAACTCAAGCTTCCGTCACTGCAAAATGTCTTCTTCTCAGGTTAGCTCTGATACCATGTTAAATTTTGAGTACTAATTCACAATACTATAGGATCTTTGCTGAGAGAATAACATATACAGTATATCAATGCATGACAATCACAATATGACAAGCATCACAAGAATCAAAAGCATAAGAGACAAGAGACACAAATTTTCCGTGGGGAAAACCCTAAGGTGAAAAGCCCCACAACTTCCTCAGAGATAGACAGAGCAATGGCTCAACCAAAGTACAACCAAGTAACACTGAGATAGTCTCCTGATAGCAGATGATCCTCCTCCTCACTAGTGCACCACTTTTCAAGTGAGAGTGAGTTACTTTTCCGAGTGATCAAAATAGAGATCTCCGATCTCTATTTATACTTACCTTTTTGCCCAGTGACCTTATGGGGCTGACTTTTCTATCTAAATACATCCACATTATATTATATATAATTCAGGGCCGACCCCACATGGTGGTCTAATAACCCATCGGCAAGTACACACACTTGCGACACTTGTCAATCCACATGACGACACTTCCTTATAGAGGAATAACAGATCTCTTATAAGGGTACAATAAATATATATAAAATATACAGATGAAATACATTCCGAAGTTACATATACATAAACAGAACAGGATGAAGCAGAAACAACTACAATATGCTCCATTATTAACTCCAAACTATCCTTGCCTGTGATCCAGCAACTAACAACATAGATATAATAGGGAACTTCGCTTCTGCTCTTGAATTTGAAGGAGCCGTGTTGCCAAAGCCTCCCCTTGGCTTCACACATGTGGCCCAGGTGGCATGGCATGAACAAAGGCCCATAAATGCTGAGGGGAGAGTGAATCCAAATAATATTTGGAGAGCTTGAGTGGGGATTTTGAGCCATGATCCTATTGATCTTTGAACGGGTGAAGTTTCTATATGATTCAATCATTTTTAAAGCAATAAAATTAATGGATCCAACTATTCTCCCTAAACACATTGTCACATTCCAAAGTTCCATAACTCAAGCCTTCTCCTTTGTTTGCCAATCCATCGCCTGCTGATTTTGGGTTCTCAGGACTGAAGAAACTTGATTTTCTTGAATTCTTTAGCTAGACAAAGTAAAAGGTGTTTGATTTTGGTAGCGGGCTTCTTCCATTTTCTTACCAAGGTTCTAGCTTCTCTTATGACAATTGATGAGTCTCCAATCACAGCCATTTCCTCAATTTTCAATTCTCTAGCGAGTTCCAACCCTTTGATTAGGGCAAGCCATTTGACATTGTTGTTGGTTTTTTTACCAATGCTCCAGGAATAATCTCTCCTCTTGTTCCCCCTGGGGTCGAAAATAACCCCCCCCCGCACTTGCCAACCCTGGGTTGCCTTTCGAGGCCCAGTCAAAGGATAAAAGACAACATCCTATTCTTGTTCTCCAAGTCTGAAAACACTCATTGCTCATCCTGAGCTACCATTGCTCCGATTTCGGTTTTTTGGGGGGCTTTGTCCAAAGACGAAGATAAGGTGATGGAACAAGCAAATAAACCATCGAATCTCTTTCTTCAGTGGTCAGAGGCTTTGTATGTAAATTTGACATTCCTCTTGAGCATAAAGCCTTAGTCTAGATTGCCTTTGCCGAGTCAGCTACCTTTTTTGGACTAGAGCTTTTCCCTTAAATTTTTTTAGAGTTTCTTATGTTCCAAATTCTCCATCAAATAAATCTAGGGAGAGCATCCCACTCTCTGGTAAGGTCAGGTTTTTGTTTTAAAGAGCCAATATAGTAGTCTCTCCAACAACTGAAGAGGTCGTTCCAGTTCGTGGGAAAAATGATGTTGACATTTAGACCTTGAAAGGCCATATTCTAGACCTCCTGAGAAAAATTGCAGTCTATGAAAAGGTGATCCAAAGTTTCTTCTGCCCCCTTACGCAATGTGCATCTAAGTGGCCCAGGTATTCCTTGCTTTCTCAGATTTTCAACAGTCAACGTTTTCCGATGAGCAAGAGTCCAAAAGAAGACATTAATTTTTGGGAGTCCATCATTACTCCAGACCTTGTTCCAGTTTACGTCATTTTTGGGTTTGTTCTTGTTATTGAAAACATGGCTATATCCTTCCTTTACTGTATAGAGACACTTATTCCCCCAGCCCCTGCTATCTTTGAAGTGATTATGGATGGGATTATTACCGTTTAGGAGGGCTAAGAGTGCTCTATAGTCTGCAAGAAGTTGACCCGGGAGCTCCAGTTTCTTCCAACCAACCCATCTACCACTAGTTGTTCAAGTAGAGATATCATAAAGAGTATTAATATTTTTTTGATCAAGCCAATCTTTTAGATCTCCTAATTCATGACAATAGTTGGCTGGGGAGCTGGATCCCAGCTTATCTTGCCAGATTTTAATCCATTTTCCGTTTCTAGCAAGCCAATACACATTTTCTTGAATTATATGGACCGCTTTTTTGCAAAGATCCCATATAGGAGATCCATTCCTGGCCATGTCTACATGTTCTATACATCTTCTTCTAGAGCCTGTCATATATTTCTTTTGAAGGACCTTCTTCCATTAGAAATTATCCCCA
The DNA here is from genome assembly GCA_027924585.1 of Larix kaempferi. Classification (NCBI taxonomy): domain Eukaryota; kingdom Viridiplantae; phylum Streptophyta; class Pinopsida; order Pinales; family Pinaceae; genus Larix; species Larix kaempferi. The sequence goes on along the minus strand of BSBM01000386.1, from coordinate 7,950,965 downwards.
TAGATTAATATCCAAATAATTTTTGCACCAAGAGCAAGGTTCATAAGTAGAGGACTTCGGACACCTGCTCCACCATTGCTTTTTGAGCTGCAGACCATTTCCCAGTCAATGAGATGAAAGTTTTTGGTATTCGAAGTCTTGCCACCTTTCTAGAGGAAGTTTCTTAATTCCCTATTAATTTCCTGTATGATGTATTTTGGGGCAATAGAGATGGAGCAGACGTAGATTGGTAAGGCAGAAAGAAATGAATTGATTAACACGAGCTTTCCAACGGGGTTGAGCCACCTGGATCCCCAAGCGTTAATTTTTTTTTTTTTTTTGTCTATGAGGTCTTGCCAATCTGCCTTTTTCTTTTTTTCCTTTGAATATGTGAATACCCAGGTAACTGAAGGAGTTCCATTTTGAAATTCCTTCAAAATCTAGAATTCATGAAATTCTTGCCAAGGTATTGGGAGGACAGTTCCACCCATAAATTTTAGATTTTACAGAGTTTACCTTGCCATCCGAGGCAGAAAGAAAAACGAACAGAGCATTCTTGAATCTCTCTGCTATTATAGTGGAAGAACCCCCTAACGAGATGGTATCATCAACAAATTGAGCATGGTTTGCCGGCTTGACACCTCTGGCTATTTTGATCCCTTTAAGCTCCCCATTGTCTAGGTAGAACTGGAGTTTCCTACTCAAAGAATCGGCTACCAAAAGATAGAGAAAATGAGACAGCGGACAGCCCTGTCGAATGCCCTTGGAAGCTTGAAATAACTTTGTTGGCCCGCCATTAACCAGGGGAGCAATCCAGGGGCTGCTAATGCAAGCCTTAATCCTGTGAAAATCCTCACAGCAGATCTAAGAGATGATGTATACCTCACAAGAGTAATTATGATTAAGCAGGAAAATAGAAGAAGAGTGATCAATACAGTATAATGAGCAACAAAATAATATGGTACAGTAGAACTCAGATAGAAGCAATAATACTTCACACACACTAGTTAATTAATCACAATATGGACAAATAAATATTACAATGGTAGAGAGGATTCGAATGCCTAAGGTGGCAATTCGAATTAGCCTCTCAGAGTGATCATAAGATCAATAAAGTGTCATCGGAGCTCAACTAGGTGTCCTCATGATCATCGGAGCACAACTGGAAGTCTTCATCATCATCAGTGAAGTCATCAATGCTCAAGTAACTGTTAACCATTAGTCAAACTAACTCTGGTAGGTGTAACTGAGTGTAACTAAGTGTAACTGAGTGTAACTGACTGTAACTAAGTGTAACTAAGTGACAACTGGACTGGTAGGTGAAGAAGGGCGAGTTGTTCCCTAAAATCAAAGAAGAAGGGCACATTAAGCAACTGGAGGGCTAAAATTGAATAGTGAGAAGCTCCTGGGGGCTGGCTAACTGAGGGCTAGGTGCTGGACTAATGACTGGGATGCATGCAAAATGCATGCAAACCCTAAAGGTGCATGTATGACTGAAAATGTAAATGATTAAAATACTGGTGGGACTAGGATGGAGTATAGGAATATCCTAACAAATCCATCTTATGAATCTATTAGAAAAACCAAACTTTGACATAACATCAAAATAAAAGAATGATTTACCCTGTCAAAGGCATTAGCCATGTCAAGTTTGATTTCCATACCTTGTTGTCCTCTTTTCAAGCTGGAGTGGATGGCCTCTTGCATTATGATGATATTATCTAGGATTTGCTGCCCCGTGATGAAGCCTCCTTGAGTATCCGAGATTAGTTTTCCCACTACATTCTTCATTATTGTTGCCAAGATATTTGAGAGAATTTTGTAGGAAGTGTTTCACAAAGAGATTGGTCTGAAGCGGTCGATGGAGATGGGGCTTTTGTCTTTAGGGATTAGTGCGAGGAAAGAGGAGTTGGTAGCCCCCCTTACCTTATCCTTCTTTCTCGTCCAATTTAGCATTTTTTTCAGATCTATCTTGATGATGTCCCAAGCTGCTTTGTAGAAATTGATGGTGAAACCATCTGGACCAGGTGCCTTATCAGCTTGTAGGGACCAGATTGCTTCTTTGATTTCAAATTCAAGGATAGGCTTGGCTAATTCCCTGTTCTCAGCATCCAAGATGAGATCTGGGATGCCCGAAAGGAGATCTTCCTGAGCTAAGGGATCGGTCTCATTTTTATCCAAGTAGAGATCTCGAAAGTGCTGAAAAACATGATTTTTAATTTCCCCTTGCTCCATTATTTTAGTTCCATATTTATCCTTTAGCTCTTTGATCATATTGAAACTGAGTCTTATCTTAGTTTGTTTATGAAAATAATTAGTGTTACTATCCCCGCCTTTTAACCAGATTTGTCTTGATTTGATTCTCCATTCCTCTTCCTCACGTCTTGATTCTTTGAGAATTTTATTGTTGAGATCTTTCTCCATACAGATGATCCTAGGGGTGATGTCGCTGGTCTCCATGTTTAATTGCAGCGTGGCAATGTCTTTTTGTAGATGAGACTTAGTAAAGTGGGGAATTTTATACTCCCTTTTCGCCCAATCTTTCAGGGCTACTTTCACTTTTCTTAGTTTCGATTCCCAAATATAGTTGGGAGAGCCCGAACTTTACTCACTCCATGCCTGATTGATAATGGCCAGAACCTTGATGTCTTGAATCCAGAGATGGTTGAAGCAAAACAGAATGGGTCCGAGGTTTGCAAGGGAAGAGAGAACTAAGGAAATCGGTTTATGGTCCGAAGTTGCAGAAGGCAAGGCATAGGAAGAAGGGAGAAGGTTTTTTTGCAGGAAAGTCGAACTTAGCAAAAATCTATCAATCCTGGCCGCTATATGTCCAATTCCAAGCCTTTTATTACTCCAGGTGAACTTTCCATTTTTTAAGGGTTGATCAATAAGGTCCAAGTCAGAAAGAAGGTCCTCCAAGTGTTCCCTGAAGGGATCCCTTACCCTTGAGCCGCCCCTCTTTTCCATCTGAGATTTCGTAGCAATGAAATCTCCAGCTACAATAAGGTCCTTCCCTCTCAGCTCATCTTTTAGAGAAGAAATATCTTCCCAAAACGATTGCTTGTCTCTATAATGAGTGGGTCCATATACATTGCAAACATATAAGCTATTTTGGTTATTTTTATCCTGCAGTTCAGACAATAACCAATGCTGAATTTTTTTCATATTTTTAATGTCATACTTACTAGAGAAGATAGATGCTAATCCTCTTGAAGTGCCTCTGGAGCTCATGGAAACCTTGTGACTATTTTTCCAGAAATGCTGTGAAAGGGATAAGAGCTCCACATCACTCATTTTTGTCTCTTGGACAAGCAGGATATCGAGACGTTCAGATTTGATGATGTCTTTTATTGCTTCTACTTTGTTTGCTCCCCCTAGACCCCTGCAATTCCAAGAGACAATGTTCATTACTTCTTGATTGATTGAGGCCTTGCCTTTGTCCTTCCATCTGCTTTCCCTAGGATTTTTGGATTTTGAAGAAGCTTAGTTTCCTCTATACTTCTCTGCCTTCCCAGATCCATCTCACACTCTGCCTCCTGTTCCCGTAGATACCTTTGCGTTTTCCGACCTCGAGTGTTTGGTGGCGGGGTTGCTTCTTCCCGAGTTCCTTTTGAGGAAGAATCCAGGGATGAGCAAATTACCATGGCTTTACCATTTTTCACCTTTTCAGCCTAGGATCCACTTGGAGATTGTAGCTCAAACGCAGGGTAAGAATTTTCTTCTCCGAGAGTAAAGTCATTGCTCTTTTTTACTGCATCCTGAGGCTCTTCCCCCTCCTTGAGTGTTTGTTCCTCTTCCATAATGATTTCGCCTTCCTCAATGTTTAAGGCTGAGAATGGATTGCTTGTTGTGGCTTCTTTTTCTACCTGAGATGGTGCTCCACCCTTTTGTGGCTGGGTTTCCTTTTTCGCTGGACTAGGATTGAGCATTTTCCTACTTTTCTTCGCTTCTTGCCAACCCTCATCTTGATTTTTCTCTGGAATTTCTTGTGTTGCTTTTGGACAATTTTTAACAAAATGGCCGTATTCATGACATTTTTTACATTTGAAAGGCAACTGCTTGTAATCTACCTTTTGTTCATACTCCCATCCGTCCATACAGAGGTTAACTATTTTAGGTAACCCCTTCTCAAGATCCACCTCCACGCAGATTCGTGCAGGCCCTTTAGGTTCAACTTTATCAATGTATTTGCCAAGGGAGTTACCAATCGCCTGAAGAGATTCATCATTACAGCAGTGAAGCGGGAGATGGGGAAGATGAACCCAGATAGGTACTGTAGAGGGAACGTCCTTATTCGAGTCAAAAGATAAACACCATCGATTTAGATAAAGACCTCTAGGGCCCATGAAGTAAGGCCCGCTTCTGAAAATGAGATCCTCGTCGGCTTTATTTTCAAACAAAAAGGTGAAATAGCCTTTCCCACAGAAAAAAATGTTGCAGGCCTCTAGTGATCAAGGGCATCCAGGTTTTTTTGACCCATAAATCCATAGACTTAGGTGACGGCCAGATGCTCGTGAAATGGCCAATCAAACCTCAATCACTTAAATCCAGGGCTTTCATTCTAGAAGCAACCAACATGATTTGGATTTTTGGGGCGTCTTCCCGTTTGACGAAGCCATCCCCAGTTGCAGAAGGAGGAGGGGTAGTAGCAACCAACGCCTTGAAGGCAACGTCGAGCTGTCTCCTTCTCTCCTTAGGGCCTTCAGAATCCATCCTCAAACCAGGGCCACCTAGGGTTCAAAACCCTAAACAAAGCCCACAGAGCCTACGCGGAATCTCATCGTTCCTCCCTCAGCTTAGACTTCGCTCACCTCAGACCTCGCTTTGCTTGATTTTATAAACACATAAATATTAATAACAAGTAAGATTGATAATTAAAATGAGAGGATGCGTCCCCTCAAATAGGAAATTCCCAAGCTATTAAAAAGCGGGCCAACATTTGTAAATTCAACATCTTATCAATTATATTTTACTATTTATCCATTTATGGAACCGTTATCGTATTTACGTTGGAAGTTTACATAGAAGACAAATCTCTCCGCTTCATTTGGTATTTACGAACATAATCACAAACGATGACATCTACATATTCAGAAATGAAGTCGTAGTTGCAAGCAGCATTGGACGAGTTAGAGAAATATAAAGTGACCAATAAAGATCTTCAATTCGATATTATAAAGCAAGAATTGCAAAATCATTTGGCAGAACGGGAGAATCATAGCTTAAAATATCAAAAGCGAGAGCTCCAGAATAGGTTATTAGATAAGGATAAGGAAATTTCACATCTAAGAAGCCACAATAAAAACCTGAAAGATAAAATCAGAAACTCCAAAAATGTCGAAGATCACCTTATAGAAGCAATAATGATTTTGAAGAAGACATAAAGCATTTAAAAAAGCTCATCATGGATAAAGATACTGAATTGAAGCAAACCCAAAGGAAACCAAAAAATTAGGAATCAGAGAGATGCCGACATCAACAATAGAAGGAAAAACTCCAGCAACAGTTTGACGACATTTAGAAGACACATAAGCTGGAAATTAAGAAAATCAATGATGAATTAGCAAGCAATATCGAAGGACTATTTCGACAATGAGTTCATAACAAGACTGGGCTAGTAGGTGAGGGAGGATCCATTTGTGACTCCAAGGGGAACAAACAGAATAAGTATGCATCAGGAATTGGGAAAAAAACGAACAAGGGTGTAGAGTGGTTGGCCTTAATAAAAGGCTTGTAGATATCTAGGAACATAGGCATTGATGAGCTGGTGGTAAGTGGTGATTAATTATTGGTCATAAGAGAAGCCAGGAATCTGACAAAGAATAGAAATCCCCCGACCTCAAAGATCCACTATCTTCTGAAATGCTTGGTTAAGGAATTCAAAGCCATAAATTTCCTTCATGTGATGAGATCGTTCAATCAGGCAGCGGATCTCATGGAAAACAAAGGATCAAGGTTAAACTGCAGAGTTCTGGTGAGAGACCAACACCACCATGAAAGAAATTGGGTTCCCTAAACACTCCAATGGCAATTATGGTTTGTTTTTATAAAACATTATTGGAAAAAACTTTATTAAACATGGTCCTCCCTCCTAATATTCTTGGAGGACCTCCTTACCCGCTCTCAATGAATAGTGGGAGTCCACCCTCTATCCACCGACGACAAGCATTCAATGCCCATTCCCTCGATACAATCTAGAGGTTGCATGCCAACTTTAATGCTTGCTGGGTATAGTTGGTCATCATGCGGCTCAAACATACAACAAGCATCTTGGATGGGATTGACATATTGTTTGGCATGCGGGAACGAGTCCTCATCATCCTGAAACATAACTCTGTGCCCAGAAAAAATTTGAAACAGAGCCTTCGCACCATGGGAGAGTTGAATGCGCAGGCTTGGGAATGTGATGAGTCTCGGTGTTTGCAGTGTAAGAAATTACTCTGGAAGCGCGATAGGACCTCCACTATGACAGACTCAAAATCCTGTCCTGGATTGGATGGCATCGAAGACATGGAAGAAGACAATATTTCTAGCTATAATTTTCGTGCTAGCTATAATGTTCGTACTCCTTGAAAATTCGATTTTCTAGGGTTGGAAAGAAAGCGAACCACCCCTATGGTGAGGAAGGAGCATGGAAGATCTGGGTATTTTCCTGATGGAAATTACTATTTTGCAGGGGTTGGTAGCCAAATGAAGAGTATGGAAGATCAATTACAGCTCATTTGTAGCAAAAACTTGGACCTAAAGAGGGTTATCACCCGTCTTTTTTCTCTGTCTCAGGCCACGCACCAGGAAGTCAGAAATGGCATCATCCAAGGGAAGGCAAGGCATGGAAGCCTAGAGGAAATTAATGACAGGATCTACATTGTCAACATGAATTCGAGATTTGAGAAAATCAACAGGAATTTTAAAGAAATGGAGAAGAAGATCGATGGCCTAAGGTCTGACGTGGGAAAGCTTTACTTGGCACAACATTCAGGTGGAGACTCCGCAACAGGCCGGCTCAAAGACACACCGAAGGATTCTCTCCGTCAGCTCTAAACTTCTGGTATGGGTTTTTCATTTTTGTGTTTCGGTTTATTCCCTATAGGGAGCAGTATTTCTGTTTCTGTTATGCCATCATGTAATTGCTTTTGTTTTAACCATCCTGAAGTGCACTGCGTCTTTGGACGGCTTGGAATAGGTATTTCATCGTTAAGTACAATAGGGAGAAGTTCAAAACTCTGGTTAATCTTTGGAATGACAGTAATGCTCCTTTTTGCTCAGTCGGTATTATAGAAGATATAGCACTTTCAAAATAGGGATTCATTTTGTTAGCTACAAAATAGGCAATGTTGAACATGGTGATTCGGATGCTACACTCATGTGGGAGCACTTCTCTATCAGATATTTGTAATCTCTATTTCCTTTTTATATAATCATAAGCTCTTAAGCCGTTTCTGTTAAAAAAAAAATTTCATAACAAGACATTACTTACAAAAATCAAGAAGCTGAAACATAGTCGGAAGACGAAACAATCCAATGAATACCTAGAAGGAAGAATACTAGAAAAGCAAGAAGAAAACCAGTGCCTGCGAAATTTTAATCAAGAACTAGAGGAACAAATCAAGAATTTAAAAGAGGACAAAAAGTCGCAAGATGAAAGGTTCGATAAGATTCCGAGTAATAACAATCTACTGGAGAACAAAGTAGCACAAATCCAGAAGGAAGCATCTCGACTCTCCAAAAAACAAATTCAAGCTGAGGAAAAAGAAATAAATACAAATTCAATCCTCATCACAGTTCAAAAAGAAGTCAATCCAGAAGAAAAACAAACAACAAGAACTCCTTATCGACACCCCAATTATAAATGTCATTTTGACCAACGACGGGGTCAAAATGAACATACATAGTGGAATTATGATGTCAGACAAGCAAGAACATCAAATAAACATACTAATCAACAAATGAAAAGACCCATCCCACAAAGCGATCAAATAGCTCCGATAAAAAAGGATCTTGGATGGACCACAACAGATACGATGCGTTAGTTCTTCTGCGGAATTCGTAACTCGTATTGCCTCATTTCATCAAGTGTCGCAAATACTAAAAGGAAGGATCTAGAGATGACAGTTCAAGCAAAAAATCAGACATAACCTTTGTCTTCAATGAGATTTGAGGACAAAGCATCCCTTAAGGGGAAGACAATGTAAAATATAATTAATAAACACATAAATATTAATAACAAGTAAGATTAATAATAAAAATGAGAGGATGCGTCCCCTCAAATAGGCAATGCCCAAGCTATTATAAAAGCGGGCCAATATTTGTAAATTCAACATCTTATCAATCATCTCATCAATTATATTTTACTATTTATCCATTTATGGAACCGTTATCTCATTTATGTTGGAAGTTTACATAGAAGAAGAATCTCTCCGCTTCAATGTAGCAGGTAGTTTGACAGCTGGGGCTTCGACTAGTCGGGAGGTTTCGATGCAGTTTGGCAGTTTTATCGGCTCTCACCTAATAGATAATTCTAGATTTTTCAACTTTCTAACTCTTGCGGCTAGACCCCTGGCACCGGAACTAGGAGGAACCATGTTCTTGCTCTTTGACCCACCGTCGCAGACGAGCTTGGGTATCTCATCAACGGTTGATGCAACAATAATACACTCTAAGTTCCTTAATGAACACTGAGTGGATCCGCTCTCTGGATTTGGACTGGATCTGCAGGAAACCAGATGGCCTTTCTCCAGAGCCCTAAGTTCAGTCCCCGTTCATAGTGAGAACCTCGCCGATAATCCGGTGTAGAGTCTGGAGGGCTTTATCGCCTCTTTCCTTTAACCCATGGACCAAAAAGGATCCCTATTAGATGAGGCTTCAAACAAGGGGACCTCCTCTACTAGGTCTGGTTCAAAAAGCACACAAATACCACATAATGGTACTACTTCGGGGAGAAAAAAGAACAAATTCCTTAAGAATATAAAGGAGATCCTAAACCTAATTTGCAGTGAAAATGTATCGGTAGCTCAATCCTTAGAGATGGCTGAGACGATAGTGGTTTGAAGGGCCAGAGGGAAATACCCTAGCATTGAAAGGCTAGATAAATGGGTGGAAACTAATTCGACAGATCTTCTAAGTTACAAGCCAAAAATTTTGCTGCTCTCGAGTGGTTGGTTTGTTTTCAAGCTTAGAAGCAAAAAGGATGTCGGTCGCATCTTGCAGAAGAATTGGAGCATGGGAAGCACTCCCATAGTCTTTAAAAACTGGGCTCCCATGTTTGACGCGGAAAGTTGAAGGATGGATATAATTCCCGTTTGGGTTAGACTGGTAGGCCTTCCATGGGAGTTATGGAACTGGAATTCACTCCGCGATATTGGCAATGTGTTGGGCGTTTTCATTGATGCCGATATGTATTTCAATCAAACCAAACTGATGACAGTAGCCAGAATTTTGGTTTCCCTGAACACTAGAATGAGGCTCAGGGAGGACCTGAATATAATCTAGGGTTAGGCAAGGCATAGGAAGACACTGGATTATGAAGGGATCCCTTTCAGATGCCACAGGTGCCGTATTTATTGGAATTTAGCAAAGAATTGTAACCAAGTATTTAGAACGACCGTGGATAGAACAAAATAGTGAATGGTTGGGAGAAGTGAAAGAGGTTCAGAAGATGGACACAATAAACACGAAAGACTGGAAGGAGATATTCGAGAGGAACAAATAGAACAAGTCCAGGAGGATGATCCCCAACAAATGACAAAGGATGCGGGCCCTTCCCTCTCGAAGGTGAGCACGGAAGGTTCAAAATCATAGTAGTGGGAAGAAAAAGCTCAACCTAGGGCGACCTCAGATCATTTAGGTAAGAAAGAAACTATCCAAACAAATCTCTCTTCTTTAGAAGTTTCTTTAAATTCTTTGTGCTTTGAAAGCATGGTTGATTTAATCTCATCACATCCCCCTTTATACCCCTGTGCATCCTCCCCGGTCAACAATCTAAAGGCTCCCATTTCCCTCTCTCCACTGATACACACAAAGATATTTCCCCCTCCCCCTTACTGGAAAACTGCCTAATTTGTTTTAGACTAAGGACGCGAGACATTCTTGATTTCTCGGTGTTAAGCTTGCATAGTCAGGGCTTGGGGAAAAATGAACTCCCACCTAGTAAAGGAAAAGGAAGAGGGAGACCATCACATCTTTCCATGGCTCAAAATCGAGCTTTACAAGAACTTGCAGATGGAAAGCAGAGGTCCATCTTCGAGGCGCTTAGAGCAACAAAAGCCCTTGGTGAGGGTGCCCCTTGAAAATCCTCTCTCTAAATAGTAGGGGTTTAACAAGCGCCCCAAAAAAACTTGCTTTGAAAAGGATGATTTCCTAGCATCTACCAGATGTGTTCTTGTTACAGGAAACCCTTGGGTCGGAGGAAGGGGTCTCTTCCTTGCTAAAATCTACTTTTAAGCATATGGATTTTTCGGCATTGGATGCTAGAGGCCATTTAGGTGGAATAGCAATTGGATGGAACCCAAATACTATTATGATTTAAAAATATTGGGGAATGGGGTCGATTTTGGGTGTGGAGGTATTCCATGCAGTCTTAAATAAATGTTTCACTGTCCTAAATGTTTATGGACCCTATGAAGAGCGAGTTCATTTCTGGGAGATCCTAAAACAAAAGTCTGTTTTCAAGACGGAAAATATGATCCTAGGGGGGATTTGAACTTCTCCTTGGGAAATCATGAAATTTGGGGTCCTAGTGCAAGAGCTAACCCGTTGGCGGACTATTTTGAACATCTCTTACGTGACAACAGGATTATCGACCTTGTTCCTGCTAAGCTGAAGCCAACTTGGTCAAATAGAAGATTGGGGGAAGGGAGAATTGCAAATAGATTAGATCGTTTTCTTTTAGCAGAGCCCTTACTGGAACTAAACTACAAGTTCAGACAATGGGTCGATTTAGGCGGTGAATTGGACCACTCGCCTATATGTTTGGAAATTTTTGGAGATTCTACAAAACCCCCTAGCCCCTTCAAACTATGTGCTACTTGGCTAGAGGAGGAAGAAGTAGAGAAGATTATTCAATACTTATGGATTCCTTTCAGGCCAGAGAAGTGAAATCATGCTGCTACACACTTTGTTCATAACTTCTCCAAGATAAAAAGGAAAATCAAGGACTGGGAATTTCAAAAGAAGGAAAGGGATGAATAAGAACTGAAACTGGTTGAGATGGAACTTCTTCAGGCGCAAGAATCTGTGGGGGGAGGTTTCCTTACACAAGAAACAAAGGACCAGATGGGAAAATTGGAAGTTAGAAGAAGGAAACTTTTGAGAGATCAGGAAGAAGTTTGAAGACTCAAGAGTAGAGCCATTTCGCTGGAAAGCGGATATGAAAACACAAAATTCTTCCAAGATTTTGTGAATGGTAGAAAGTGCTAAAATACAATTTGGGAACTGAAAAATGAAAATAACGAGGTCATCTCATCCTTCAATGGGCTTGAAAACCTTGGCACTGCACACTTTCAAGCACTTTACAAAGCATACAATAGAGTCATTATTGCTGAGGCTAATCGACTCTCACAATATTTCTCGGGTTTCATAACTCAGGAAGACAATCAAGACCTTATGGAGGAAATATCAGAAGAAAAACTCAAAGAAACTCTCCACAACTTCCAGAAATATAAGAGTCTATGCGCTCACGGATGAACGATTGAGTTCTTCTTGGATCACTTTGAGATAATTAGTACTGATCTTCTCCACTTGACAGAGGAAGCTAGGGTTCGGGGACTAATTCAATCGCCTTTAAACTCCACTTTTCTGGCGTTAATTCCAAAATTGGATAATCCAGTTCTTTAAATGAATTCAAACCAATTTCCTTATGCAATATTACATATAAAGTGGTGGCAAAGATCATAGCTTACAGGCTAAAAAAGGTTCTTTCTAAGGTTGTTTCGCCTGAGCAGTTCAGTTTCTTGGAAGGAAGACATATTCACGAGGAAATTGGGGTCGCTCAGGATAGTATTCACTCGTTAGAATTAAAAATAGTCAAGGGTGCTCTTGTCAAAATTGATCTCTCAAAGGCTTTTGATAGAGTTAGTTGGCTATACCTGAGATTGCTGATGACACATATAGGGTTTGAATATCCTTTCATCAAATGGGTTATGAGTTGCATCACCACTGCCTCTTTTGCTGTTCTCATCAATGGATCAACTTCCCCTTTCTTTCAAGCAGAAAGGGGTCTACACCAGGGGTGTCTTCTCTCACCATTATTGTTCCTATTGGTGGCGGAAGGGCTTAGTAGAGCCATTCTGGATGCGAGGTAGCATGGTACTTTCTTGGGAATTGGCATCACAAATTCCCTCAACATCACTCACCTCTTATTTGTGGATGATATTCTCATTTTTTGGAATGGCTCAGTGAGGGATGTTGAAAAGCTAGCTGGTATTCTGGAGCTTTTTGGGAAGGCCACGGGTATGGAGATAAACGCTAACAAATCCACCCTTTCAATGATAAACTTGGAATAGAGGGAATCTCAAAGCTACACAAATCTCTTTCCCTTTGATTTAAAAGAAATTGACGATGGTCTCAAATATATGGGGTTCCTCTTAAAACCAAACTGTTATAAATAATCAGATTGGGAATGGTTGATTTCAAAGCATGAGAAAAGGTTAAATATTTGGAGTCACAGATGGTTATCTAGAGCGACTAGGTTGGTACTTATAAAGTCTATTTTGGAAGCAATCCCTGTTTACTGGATGTTCCTCACCTAGATCCCAAAAGACATTTTAGATAAAACACACAAGATTTATTTCAGATTTATTTGGTCCGAAAAATCAGACAAAAATGTATCCCCCTGGGTCAAGTGGGAAAAACTTGCACGACCAAAATCCCTGGGCGGTTGGGGACTCAGAAATGTTCACTTGTTTGCAAAAGCTCTGGCGATGAAATCAGGATGGAGAATTCTTACCTCTAGAAACTTATGGACAAATGTTGTAACTTAGAAATATATTGCTCCTGAACCAATTGTGAATTAGGTAAGAAGACCGGTTAAGAACTCTATTGGGATCTCTGTTATCTGGAAAGCTATCCCATCCTCTTTTCCCCATATTAAAGCTGGCTTGGCCTGGAAAATTGGCAATGGCGCCTAGGTGCATATTGGTACATATCCTTGGCTGGGATGTCAGAATGATCATATCCTCCCTCCCCAAATGATCCAAATCCTCCATGATCAAGGTATTTACCACTTAAATCAAATCGATGATCTGAGGAATACCGACATATGGAAGCACAGGTGGAAAGGACCTAGGCTCTTAAGACTTCCAAAAGATTTTTAGGACACTTGGAATACTTTTCTCATTTCTCTCAGATCCTCACATGTCCAGATTTCCAATTCTCTAGATGAATTTATTTGGTCTTCGATGCCCCTAGTAAGATACACCCCTAAGCTAGGTTACAAAAAATTGGATGGTGATGTTGATGCAGGAGAATAAAAATGGTCGTGGAAAGGGCTTTGGAAGAAAAAATGCCCACAAAAAGCAAAACTTTTCTTATGGTGTGCTCTGGTAAACAAGGTCCCTATATGGGATAGGATGAAACGATGGCACATTGAAGGTCCCAGATGGTGCGCATTGTGTAAACATAGTGCATAATATTTACATCACTTGCCCTTTTTCCCTTCAAACCTGGAATATTCTGCATACACATTTGAACTTGGTTTGCTACTGGATTGGTCCATTGGTTGAGGAGGCTTGGAAAGTGTGGCTCTCCTCTCTTGCATCTACAAACGTTCATGCGTTTCCTCTCCAGGTCATTTGGGGAATTTGGCTTGCATGTAATAGGGAGGTTTTTCAGGGAAATCCCTCTAGCCCAAAACCAGTGGACACCCACTGTATTTACGTCCTCTCGTACTTCCCAAAAGGAAAAAACTCTACTGCAATTCATGATGTCACTATTGAGACATTTGACAATCTCAAACTATCATGTCCCCAATTTTTGCTATGGTCCATGGGGGTGATTTTGGACTAAGTCACCTAGGCATTAATTAATTAATTAATGGGTGAATGTGGAAATTATCTTATGGAATATGCCTAAAGGTATATTTGGGTGATCAAATGGATAAGGTGGCCCCCCCTGAAGATATTAAACTCCAAGCTAAGTATCTAAGATGAATTATTAATTAATTGGGGAGTTTTGAGCCATGCTTATAAGTTTAATTAAATAATGTTGTAACTCAGATATATATTGCTCCTCAATCAATTGTGAATTGGGTAAGAAGACCGGTTAAGAACTCTGTTGGGCTCTCTGTTATCTGAAAAGCTATCCCATCCTCTTTTCCCCTTATTGAAGCTGGCTTGGCCTGGAAAATTGGCAATGGCGCCTAGGTGCATATTGGTACATATCCTTGGATGGAATGTAAGAATGATCATATCCTCCCTCCCCAAATTATCCAGATCCTCCATGATCAAGGTATTTACCACTTAAATAAAATCATCGATCTGAGGAATACCAACATATGGCAGCACGGCTGGAAAGGACCGAGGCTCTTAAGACTTCCAGAATCTTTTTAGGACACCTGGAATAATTTTCTCATTTCTCTCAGATCCTCACATGTCCAGATTTCTGATTCTCTAGATGAATTTATTTGGTCTTCGACGCCCCTAGGCAGATACATCCCTAAGCTAGGTTACAAAAAATTGGCTGGTGATGTTGATGCGGGAGAATACAAATGGTGGTGGAAAGGGCTTTGGAAGAAAAAATGCCCACAAAAAGAAAAACTTTTCTTATGGTGTGCTCTGGAAAACAAGGTCCCTATATGGGACAGGATGAAACGACGGCACATTGAAGGTCTCGGATGGTGCGCTTGTGTAAATAGAGTGCATAATACTTACATCACTTTTCCTTTTCCCCTTCAAACCGGGAATATTCTGCATACACATTTGAACTTGGTTTGCTACTGGATTGGTCCATCGGTTGAGGAGGCTTGGAAAGTGTGTCTCTCCTCTCTTGCATCTACAAACATTCATGCGTTGCCTCTCCAAGTCATCTGGGGAATTTGGCTTGCATGTAATAGGGCGGTTTTTCAGGGAAAGCCCTCTATCCCAGAACCAGTGGACACGCACTGTATTTACGTCCTCTCGTACTTCCCACAAGGAAAAAACTCTGCTGCAATTCATGATGTCACTCTTGAGACATTTGACAATCTCAAACTGTCATGTCCCCAATTTTTGCTATGGTCCATGGGGGTGATTTTGGCCTAAGTCACTTAGGAATTAATTAATTAATTAATGGGTGAATGTGGAAATTATTTTATGGAATATGCCTAAAGGTATATTTGGGTGATCAAATGGATAAGGTGGGCCCCCCTAAAGATATTAAACCCCAAACTAAGTATCTAAGATGAATTATTAATTAATTGGGGAGTTTTGAGCCAGGATTATAAGTTTAATTAATTAATTAATGGTTTTGAATTTTGGAGAAGAAATTCATTAATTTGATTAATTATCCTCATTTATTAATATTTTGGCAAGTGGATGATGTGTACAAGGCAAGGAGGACGCAATAGGGTCAAGGTGGACCTCACTCACCCAAGTCAAGAAGATAGAAACATCCATGTATCAACCAAAAGCAAGAAAGAAGGAAAAATAGGCAAAAGCTGGAGAAAAACAGGAAAAAGCACAAAGATGGAAAGTTTTAGAAGATGGAAAGAGCTATTGGGTAAAATATACACTATCTAATTCAACACTTGAATTGTCAACCCGGGAAGGTAGCTTGTGAGATGCAAACACTATATGTGCAGGACTGAAGGCTTAAAATAATCTAGGCTAACCTAACCTAAAGCTAGTAATATACTTAAAAGTGAAATCTAATTCAGAATGGAAAACTAAGTCACTAACGTTCATAAAGAATCTATCTTGTTATTTATCAAATGATACTACATACAATACTTCATTCAGACACTAACTACAACACTTCATTCATACACTACATATGACACTACATTCAAACCAAATCACAACTAAGAATGATCCATGATTGGGCAAAATGATTGAAACAAAGGCTATGGGCTAATAAGTAAATGATACTACTACTCTATATGAGAAAACTATTTCAAATGTAAATTTAATTGCTATTCTAAAACTAACACTATACTACTTTAATCTAAAACAAGAATTGAAATTGTAATGAAAAGAAGTGACTAATCTAGAAAGCAACGCTTGTTCTGAAAGCGAACTAACTAATGGAAGCAAAATTAACTACCTAATCTATGAATTTGAAAAGCAATCTACTAATGCGAAATTAAATATCTACCTAAGAGTTCATTTGCAACTAACTATCAAAAGAGCGGGAAATCATGTTATATCTAAGAGAACAAGCTAGCTAACTATTCTATGAAATTCAATCAAACGACTAACTATGAATTCATGAAAGCAGGATAAAATTCTATTCTAAAGACCAAGTGTAAATAAATGCAATGCTTTAAAACATGAATTTGATCAAAAGCAAACTATCTAATTAATCTACGCAACTTAAATTCAACAACTAACTATGAATTCAAAAACAAGATGAAATACTATTCTAAAGACTAACTACAAAGCAATAAACTATTTCCACAAACAATGAACTACTTGTAAGCAAACTATCTAGTTCCTATCTAATAAATTGAAAGGATTTCTATTGTTGCTAGAAATGAAAGTTTAAGCTATAAAACAAAACTCAATTGCTAACTATCTATTTAAAACAAGAAATCATGCTTCTTCAAGAAAGTGCTCTAACTAATTAACCTACACAATGCAATTCAATTTATCTAATTGAGGCAAGCAAAATGAAATGGAACGTTCTAGCTACTGGAACTTCGAGATTCAATTCTACCTCTGTCTACAAATAAAATGAAACCCTATAGCATTCAAGGGAATGAAAGCAAAATACATTGAAGGAGCAAACACAATTCTGGAAACTAACCTACAGTAAAAACGCAATTCTTAAACCAAACCCTACAACAATCAAAATTAAGTAATGGAAGAGGCAAAATGCAATGCTATAATTGGGGCAATTCTGAAAATGCCTATGGATTCAAATGGAAAGGGCAAAACACTATAATGTTAAAGCACCTACCTACATCAAGATGGAATATAATTATGATCTATGCACACAACAAAAAGGGAAAACACAAATGGGAAAACATGAATGAGTAGAACAGAATGAAAAAACGTGATGTCTGTTCGGGGATACTTTTCTCCACGACTGTTAAGTAATTTTGGAAATTCTCAATGGTTAGGGGTAAATGAACCCGTTTGGGAAGTGGGTTCCGAACCCTTTCCCCAGATTCCTTACGGTTTTCTCAAACTATGCTCCCCAAATTTGCCTCTTGAACAAAGCAAAACGGGAATGGTATGAACTTAATTGCAAATGATAAAACAACGGGACAGAGCTCTGCAAATTGGGAGAAATTGACTAATCTACTGGACAGAAATAAATCTAATTCAAACTACAAATATTTTAAGCAATTAACAAATGAAATACAAAATTGAATCTACTTAGCTGACAATATGCACAGAGACAACACAATGGATCTAGATCACACACATAAATACACACTTGTCATTGAGGGACCCTCTCAGGTGACAGTGGCTTCCATTCACGAGCTAATTAGTCACCAACCATGAAGCAAAAGATAAAACCAACAACTGAACAAAGCTTTTGTATTAAAACTGGAAGCAAAATTTACAAAACGTTTTTCATTGTTCTTCACAACCCTGGGAATCTTTATATAATGATTTACAATGGACAGCAGGTTGACCCTTTCAGTGGTCGACCTCTCTAAAAATAGAGAGCCTTCAATGCTGGAGAAACGACTCATTAACACACAGGCTGTTTTCCCCCCAATTTGTGCATGGTGGTTTCTTGAATGTGAACAGTGGATGAGCTGGAGGCCTTGACCAGCTATGACGCGAATCTTCACCAGCAAGAGCTCACGATCCATAAGTGCCAGGTGGGCAACAAAACCCACGTCTTGGTTTGTGTCTTCAATGCTCCCAAGTATGCTAACAAAGGATTTATGGGGTGCAAACGAAGGGTTGAATGGTCGTCTGAATGTGAATGAGCGTGCAAATGCGAATGAGCATCCGGATGGACATCCAGATGAGAATGACAGTTCGTAAGGGCGTCCGGATGACCTGTAACTGTAAAAACCTTGATTCCTAGCTGAATTGGTGCTAGGTTCGGATTATGTTGGGTTCTATTTGCTGTAGAATCATGAGATCCATTGAATGCCTCCCTCCTTCTCATCCATATAATACATGCCCTCTTCATCCTCATGTGAACCTGCATATAAAAAAAAGTCCGTTAGTTTGTAATATGTATAACAAACCAAACCAAACGTGTCATTCATTATGAGATTTAATTCATATGGCATATGCTTTTTATAAGAATGGATATGGTTTTCTTTAATAGATATCATGTTTTTAAAATTTTAATTACCATTCCATTAATCATTCCTTTTGTCTTATTAGGTGGCATGTAAACCAATGTCACTTTATAAGTTTTTATGTTTACATGAAATGGCATTTGAAACTTATGACCTTGGAATTGATTCAATTAAACATACTTTTCATAAAAGGAAAATAATTATTTAAATGTATTTCCTTTTTGAATTCAAAACACTATTGAATCAAAGTCTTAACATGAACCTATGATTTTGATTTGCATATGCAGATACATAAAACCGTCAAGTAGTAGAGGATTCTGGTAGGTCAATCAGAGTAAATGAAAGCCAGAAGATAAAGGTAAGCCAAACCAATAAGAAACATGCCATCAAACTCTGTGCGAAACTCATGATCAGAAGAAAGGTTGAATGAAAGGTCAGATGAAGTACTGAAATGAGGGTTGTATGAAGCATAATACATAAAAAAGAAGTAGATCAGGCTTTCTTTACGTTTAAGAGTTTTCATTAATAAAATAAAGTAAAGATAACCTTATTGAACATAGATGTATTAAATTATGGTAAATAGTCCAGAAAATTAATGTAAATAAAATCATTATAAAGAAAAATTCATGGAGCCCAACAAGAGCAACAAAAGCTACCAGCTGGCAAAAGCAGGAAACATCCCAGGCCAAGGAGGGCACACTTGCCAATTCTAGTGAAGGGGCAAAGGAAGGAAAGTTCAGAAAAAAGGAAAAAATGTTTCCATCTTTCTCAAGGAAGGCGCCTCCCTCTCTCAAACGTGTGGGTAGCTTGAAGGAGAAGCTATCCAAATCTATAAAAGAATGTATCCTTCTCCCATTAGGAAGTTTTGATCATTTGTGAAATTTGCTTGAGAGCTCTGAGCTTCTCTAGTGTTGAGAGATGTGCCTCAACAACCTTGGGAGAGGTGCCCCAAGTTCTTGAAAGGTATCCAGTCTATTCCAGAGGTTCATGTTTTTGCTGATCAGATGTTCATCAGCCATACTTGAAGATTGTGTAGCCATCATAAGAGAATCCATTACCCATAAGTGCTTGAAGAGTCGAGATAGAGGGACTCAAAACCTATGTAGATTTTGATGTGATAGAAATAGTCGATAACACAAGCCCCTTCCAGTGTTGTTGGGGATAGATTGGGCGATGGAGAACCAAGCGGTGATCAATTTCTGGAAACGAACAATGTCGTTTGAAAATCGCAACATGAGGGTAGTCGCACCTTTGGATCTAGCAGAAGGACAGAGGTATGTTGAGCCAATGCAGTATGAATTCACGGAAGGATGGGACAACGTGTACAACATATCGGAGGACTATATTAATCCCATCTCCAATGCAGAATTGGGGTGGCGAAGTGTTTGATCGACATCGCCAGATTCTGATGAAGCACTAGAGGATTGGCAGAATCAACTACATGATGTTTCATTCAGAAGATGTGCACGCATCACCTAGTCGTTGATATGGGTGGCGACAAAAACCTATGAACTAACGACATATGAAGGCTTTCCCAACCTGACTGAATTCATCACTAAATTTGAAGAAAGAGTAGCAGAACTACAGAGGTTTCCGGTGTTAGAGGAAGCCCTGAAGGCTAAACCAGCACGATGGTGGGCAACGCACAAGTTTACAATAACGAGTTGGCCGCTATGTCGACAACTAATGGAGATCAAGTTCGGCGAAACTGAAGGGTACTGCGGAAGGAAATACAGTGGAAGGAGTGACCCGAGGGAGAACTTGGAGGAATGTCAAAGCGCATGGGGAGTGATACCACAGAAAGAATGGGTCCATGTGTTCACCCATACATTGGATGAGGTACCGTGAAATTGGTATGTCGTAGCAGAACTGCGACACGAAATGAATACGTGGGAGAAGCTCACTATCAAATTCATCCGGACTTTCAGTTCTCAGACGAAAACCCATTTATCCATAGTGCACTATAGGTGACACAGGAGAAGGTACTTGAAGTAGTCCCGATGGATAAACCAATGGTATTACAATGAACCGCGACACCAGAGATGCTATTGGAATTTTACAATGTGATGGGAGGACCGGATGATGAGGATGACCCACGAGCTGTCTATATACTAGAGTCGGAAGGAAGCCGGGATGTCGAAGCACCAAACATACGGCCTTCGACAAATTCCAGAAGTGACGACGCCTCAAGAAGGTGAATATTGGGTCAGAGGCAGACCCCAAGTTTGAGAGCATAGGAGACTATTGGGATGATGTGACAATCGCAAAAGTCACAGATCTAATACATGAATTTCAGGATCTATTCCCAACAAATTTTTTGGAAATGAAAGGCATTTCCAGGGAACTCAGAGAAATGAAGATCCCATTGAATCCTGATGGCAAACCAGTGAAGCAACGACCTTATCGGTTGAATCCCAAGTACAAGGAGCGAGTGAAAGTTGAACTAGAGAAAATGTTGGATGCAGGCATCATAGAGCCAGTGGAAGAATCTAAATGCATCAGTCCGATGGTGGTCCAAGACAAGAACACTAGCGAAGTCAGGATTTGCATCGACCTCGGTGAAATGAACAATGCATGCAAAGTATTAGAAGGTGCCGGAGCTGGCTAGCACGGAAAATGACGCAAAAAAAATAATAATTGAAAATATGTCGATCACAAAATAAAGAGGAAGCGTCGACAGTTGAATTTTGTAGATGGTTAGCACGTGATAGTCAAATCGGACCATAATTAATGCATTTAAGCATCGACGGAAGGCGACAGAGGAGGATGATGACACACTCGATGGAAGAATTTGGAAAATAAGGGAAATATTCGACGAATGACTTAGTAATCATTCTGCAAAGATGCTACGATGGACAGGGATTGAGCGAGTCAAGTTATAAATATCCAAGCAGTTGGATAATTAACACTAGGAAGAGTTATTGAGCCAGATGTGTGGCTATAAGAATGTTGCAGTAAGGATAGAGGGGTAAGAAAGTTGCAGAGTCAAGAAGTAAGGATAAAGGGGCAAGGAAGTTACAGAGAAAAGAAGTGATATTAGTGGGGTGTGATGGCGCATTTCATTTCTAGCAGAAGCACCTAGGCTGCGTTAAGGGAAAGGACGACAAGTATCCACGAGCAACTGGCAGATGAAGATGTGTAGACAATCTGGAATAAAAGAGATGAAGTCTCACTCGAGATGTCTAAGAGAGTTGTATTTATTGGAAGAACTGTGGTCCCTTCGACCAAAAAAGCACTAAGGGAAAAGACATGTTGGCCCCAGCGAAGGATGATCAAATGTGCGAAATGGATGTGTCGGAGCATTAGGCCTGTTTCACAATTTGGTGACGTCGATTAACTTTTTTCCAGACGGAAGCAAGCATGGAGTGCAATAGTTGGTGCGGAAGGGATAGATGATGAAGGTTTCAAGAGAATAGATGATGAGTTCGAGAAGTATAAAACAACGAACCAGAGCAGTACTAGAGGTGTCTAGCTGAGGTGGCTCGAGGGCGAGCCACAAGTTTGTGTTGGTGGCTTGTTGGAATGGGGTTAGAGCGCATAAAGTGCGGAAGCCGACAACGACAGAAGGGTCATCAACGGAGGAAAGGACCATTCACGAAGAATAAGAAGCTGAGGAAAGCACAAGTTTTGGTCAAAGTTAGTTATATTTGGTCATGTGAACCATTTTGTAACCGCCTTAGATGTCTATAAATATAAACACAAATTTTAATAGATAGGCATCAATCCTAGAATCGAAGAAGAGAGAAGATCCATTGGATAAGTTGTATTTTTCTGCTTTTGGCAAGTTTTGCTCTATGTATATGAATTCACATTGAGCCACTTGGAACTGTTCCTACGAAGGTTGTACTGCATATTTTGAGATGAGTTAATGCATGTGGATGTTCGATTATGTCTCTATTCTGTGTTTCCATTTGTGTCTCCATAATATGAATGATGAATTTTATCTTAATGATGTGATGTGTGTAAGTTTTTGTTGTTATGTTGATTAATATGTGATGTAATATGATGGGAATGGTATTTACATGCTGTTGATGCGGTTATCGAATGTACAAGTGAATTGTTTGTATAATGCGAAGGCAGATCTCTGGTTTCTGTAGCGATTAAGTAAGGGTTAATGCATGTTCTCTCCTTACTGCGGAAACTTGGTTCCTGCAGCTCCCTTGAACATCTCGGGTGATACCTCACTCACTTCGTGGGTGTTGCTGGAAAGGGTAAAACCTTTCCAGTCCGATGCGTAAGGGTGTCTGGTTGGTGTTTGTTGACAACAGTGTGAAGTGAACCCCTATCGAATGACATGTGTCAACACTTAGTGAACTAAATCTAATGTCAGTTAACTGACCAAGGATGGCTAATTTGTGAGTTTGGAATGCAAAATAGGATATAGAGGGTGCATTAGATCACAGTTAGTGGTAATTGGAGCTCAAACCCCTCACTAGAGTCAGGAACTCAGGTGGAACTCAATTGGACTGAACTAGATCATTGAGTTAGCTCCTAAAATGTAGGGAACTGACTCTGGTGGTCCTAAAATCATGCATGCAAGGTGCATCAAGTGCCTAATGGGTCCTATATGACATACCACACCACTAGGGGTATAACAACATCATCAACTACAAGGAAAAGGTAAATACTGCTAAGGTGGAAAAGGTTGCAGTATTAATTATCCTAACACCACCCTTAATCCAAACTTAGACATCATGGGACCTCATTACTGAGACCAAAGGTCACCCATACAATCAGGTGGAACTCAATTGGACTGAACTAGATCATTGAGTTAGCTCCTAAAATGTAGGGAACTGACTCTGGTGGTCCTAAAATCATGCATGCAAGGTGCATCAAGTGCCTAATGGGTCCTATATGACATACCACACCACTAGGGGTATAACAACATCATCAACTACAAGGAAAAGGTAAATACTGCTAAGGTGGAAAAGGTTGCAGTATTAATTATCCTAACACCACCCTTAATCCAAACTTAGACATCATGGGACCTCATTACTGAGACCAAAGGTCACCCATACAATCAAATAATGATAATTTTTTTTTAACATGAAACTAAGGAAATGGGGAAAACGTCTTGGGAACAAACAACCCCCCCCCCAAAAAATGAACAACATGAAACTCAAACAACCTTCACACCAAGCAGAGAAGGAAAATGTCTTATGAGTGAAAGAATTTGTAAAACATTAGGCAATCTGCTCCTATGTAGGATAGTAATGTAGGTGTCGGATCTAGATCTGGATCTGGATATGCTCCTCTGATGTACCTCCCACTATTTCGAACCTGCATTTTCCAAAACAAGTCTTTCAGAATCCATTCTTGCTACTGGGGCAAATGACTCATTGTATCCCAAACCATGAAACTTTGAGTACCCTTTTTCAACCAACTGAGCTTTGTGCTTGGTTGTAGAACCATCATGGCAAGTCTCTTTGAAGTATTGTGGATCAGACCCCACCATCATGTAGCACCTCTATGAGAGAAGTGGATCTATATGAAATAGTGCAAGGTTTGCATCTCAATACTAAGATTTAGTTCTTCTATGGTCATATGGATCCCTAGTTATGTTCCCAACAATTTCAAAGACTTTGTGATCCCATTTTGGCCTTGGCTATGGATTGGGAGGAGTGGATGAATCTGCTTGAACTTCATACTCAACATTAAGATCTTGGTCCTCATCTTCAGAATCTGAAACTGGATCATTAGAAGAGAAATCATTCTGATCTTCATCAAATGCAAATGGAGTAGGTAGAGAGTATGGAAAAAAGTGAGATAATTCACCTTAGAGGAATGGTTTGCAATCCCTTTCACTATTAACTTCCCAGATGAGATATCTGCAATCTCAACTGTGTCAAGTCCAAAAATAACTTTCTTTGGTGAACTTGTGTGTGTCATCTGATAAATAGATAACAAGTTTGTTGTCAAAGAAGGAACATACAAAACATTTTTGAACTTCCCATGCTCCAGTTGTATTGTGCCCTTCCCTTCAACAAATATATGTGAATTATCTCCCATATGAATACTAGGACCATCATTGAGATCTAGAGAAGAAAATGATTATCTGGAGGAAAACATGTGGTTGGAGGCTCCAGAATCTATGAGGAAAGCTTTTGATTGTGTGAATCCAGCCTTCAATGCATGGAATATCTCATGATCATCTGTGTCACTTCCAGAATTAGTGTCCCTTGTGCCTTGTGGGAGGGAATTGTTGTGTTGTTCAAGAAGTTTGGTCATTTGATCTATATTCTTCTTCATGCAATATCTCTCTGGATGGTTTCCTTTCTTGCAATATGTACACTTGGTCTTCTCAAACCCCTTTTGATTATCCTTCTTGGAGTTGGAGGATCCTTCTGATGGATTAGACTTCTCATATGGTTTGGATTAAAATTACTTCTTGTCCCTTCCCTTCTAATTACCTTTATCATTCACACTTTTTGACTCTCCAACCATAAGAGCTTGATTTTTGGAGGCCTTCAAGGCGCCCATTTGAATCAATTTGTCTTGTTATTGGATGAGAGATTCTATTAATGCATCTAAAGAAGGAATTTTACAGTTGGGGATTGACAATATCCTTGAATGGAAGGTAGAAACAAATATTGAAAATTATTGACCAAGCTTGCTTAGGATAGATAGCACCATTTTCTCATCCTTCTTCTCAATGCCACATTGTTTGCACTACATAACCAAGGACTTGAATTCCGAAAAAAACTGTTGTATGGTTTCGAAACTGCTGGTTTGAAGAGCAATTACTTAATTCTCCAAAATGTGGCCTCTTAGCTCATCTTTCTTTCCAAAGAGAGACTCAAGATTCAACCAAACCTCTCTTGGTGTCTTCAATACATCAAGATGGAAGAGAAAATATCTGGAGATGTGAATACACATGAAACCAAAATCTTCATCTAATATGTTCAAGTACTTTTCCTTCTCAACAAATTCATGAGGTTTGATATCCTTTCCCATTGTGACCCTGTAAGGATCTTGTTGCGCAATACCATCTGCATATCAACCCTCCAATCAAGATAATTGAATGGTGTCAAGATTCTTGGAGACAAGGGAACATTCAAATTCTCCATGTGAAACCGTTGGAGAAAATACAAACTAAAACTGCTGCACTGGAAAAATTTCAAAATCCTACAAAAAACACTCAATTTTGGAGATAAACCAGTTACTAAATTGAGCACTACTTTAGGACAATAGGCACTTTTATCCAAATCCTTCACACCTGGATAGACTCCAAAATATTTCTCCAATGGCTTCAATGCAATGGCACTAGGATTTGCTGTGTAAATACGGAGGCTTATAGTGCACTAATGAAAGCATCTACTCATCCTAAGCTCTCACAAGATCTGATACCATGTGAAATTCATAGCTTATAATAGATCCTGAGAATACCTCACAAAGAAAGAATTAGTAGAAAAGATGAATTACAGTGAAAATTGCAGTGAAATGAGCAGTAAAATTAATCATGCATTGGAACTCAGATGTGCACATAAATGTGTGTCATTATCCATTAATTAGTATAGTCAAAATATATAATACAATAGAGATAATTTGATTCTCCAAGGAGAATTCGAATCCCATTCAATCTACCTAGTCTAGCATAGGAAATATCACCACTGGAGTGCTCTGAGGCTACCAAACTCAACTAAGACTCAGTGAATTGAAGCTAGTGCTAGTTAACTGGCCAAGGTGGGCGCATTTGTGAGTTTGGCATGCAAAATAGGTTAGATATGGCACATTAGATCACAGTAAGTTGCAATCAGAGCTCAAACCCCCCACTAGAGGCAGGAACTTAGGTGGAACTCAGTTGGACTGAACCATATCACTGAGTTAGCTCCTAAAATGTAGGGAACTGACTTTGGTGGTCCTAAAATCATGCATGCAGGCTGCATTAGGTGGCTAATGGGTACTAGATGACATCTGCACACCACTAGGGAGCTAACAACATCATCAAATACTAGGAAAAGGTAAATAATGCTAAGGTGGACAAGGTTGGAGTATTAATTATCCTAACACTCCACACTAGGAATTCATACAAGATGCCTACATATTTTGCATTCAAGGTAATTCCATCCCATCATTAAAACACTTATTATAGGTGGCACATAATTCAATTTGATAAAATCCAAAGGTTGAAATAGGGACCTTACATCATGATAAATTTAATAATCCATCTCAATTGTCACAAAATTTACACCATTCATCATGGTGTGGAGCATGATGGAAGCAATATGATTTATTGATAAATTTGCAACATTAAACAATATTATAAATGTCAAAAAACACTGTCAATTGGGTGTAGCTCATGTGGTCATGAGGAAAAGTTGCTATACTCCCACCTTGGTTCAAATCCCACTTTATGACATGTTTCATCATAGCGAGCCAATTGTTGATGACCTATCAACATGATTTTTTGGTCTAGACTTGTGCCTTGAAAATCTAGGGTTTACCCCAGGCACCATCCATAGAATGAGAGGAAGTTCCCAAGAGGTTTTCCAATAATGGAAAGTAAAATATGCCTACTTAGGGAACACTTTGATTTCACAATTCTTTTACATATAAGATTATTCACAATACAACTTCACTTATTTGACTTAATTATTATCTCATAAATACAAATCCAACATTTTATATATGTTGTGTAATATATTTTAAACAAATAATGATCAATATAGTCAAAAAAAAATTGAAAAAAATGATATCAGTAATATCTTATACCTTATTTATAAATGTTTTCCATGTGAGATTTTATTTTGCTTTTGTTTAATTATTATAATATTTTAAAAACTCATATTTTTATATGTTTTATTACATTCAATAACAATAAATATAAATTCAAAAATTGGAGGGATTAACAGGGAAACATGTTCCATGTTTGGTCTCAAAATAGGTTATAATGTGCAAGGAGGTAGGTGGTAGTGGTGTAAGGATTGGAAAGGTACTCAAAATAATGGCAAGTGCAGGAAAAATTATCTTGTGACTAGAAGGAGGTAAGGCAACACCATTGTTTAAGGATGTGCTATCAAATGAGGCCAACAAGTCAATGGTGATGGGGGTATGGAAATAGAAGGATATTTCTATTCAAATATCCTGCTCAATCCTCTAAGGTGAATGTGATTCAATCCTCCTCATCTCAAGAAAAGAAGAAAAACAAAGGGAAATCCAAGAAGTCTTCAAACTAGTAGGAGAACCTAGAAACCCAAGAGACCAATGTTGACGTTGAACCCAAGAGAAAGGCTAAGTTCCCTTACCTTTTTCCAGGGTGACCACTTCACTAAAGAATGTCCTCACCATGAGGATATTAATAAGTTTTTAAAAGGTCTACCACACCTTGTGGTGCTAGCTAACTCTTTCCCACTGCAACAACAATAGATGGTCGTTCACAATAATGCACCTCATGCTGGTAATACCAACCATCCCCATAAAGGGGATGCACCCCTGACTGCATATATATTTATGAAGTGCGGTGAAATGGTTCATCTAAGTACTCAATCATAGACATATGATCACATTTTAGATAATACATATAGTGGAGATACTACTGATAAGACTTCCACCTCCACTACTCCCACCTCTCCTATAGGCCCTCTTCAGATAGAGAAGCATGTGGTTGACTCGATACTACGCCCACCCAAGGAAACTATTCGAAAAATGACATTTAATCCAAATGCTCGGGCTGCTTAGAATTATAATATTGTTGAAGATATGGCCCAAGCACCTTGTGCTATGTCGACTCTCGAGGTTTTGCAGAACTATCCTAGTCAACACCGAAAACCTTATTGTCAGCTTTAGGAGCAGTGGACCTTGAGACGCCCAACTCTATCATGTTTCATATGGAATACTTCAAACCGAGGCTCTCCCACCGACTTGCATTCCAAATAAATACCATAGTTTCTGGGAATAATGTCCATCGTACTATTTTGGACGAAGGATCCTCCATGTCGATCATGTCTTTATCATGTTGGAGAGCCATTAATTCTCCTAAGGTTAATCTATCTCCAACCACACGCAAAGTCTTCGATGGTCGTGGTTTTAAACCATATGGAATCTTACCATCATTAGTCATGGAACTGGGGGCAAGTCCATTTCCATTCACGTGGAAGTAGTTGACGTGCCCTTGGATTAGAATTTGTTGCTAGGTCTTAATTGGTTTTATGTGATGACTATTATCGCATCCTTTGTCTTCTGCTTAGTACAATTTATCCATCAATGGAATATTGTCACCATTGACCAACTCGATTTCTGTACACCCAATATCCATGACAACTTTGCACATAATGTTCCTCTGTTAGGACATGCAAAATCTCAATACGAGGATGTTGGAGTTGGACTTCTGAAGGACTGTTCACTTATGGAAGTCTTCCCTTTACCTACACCCAATCCTCCATCAAGAGTTGCCACAGTTAATATGATTTCGACTGCAGTGCAACAATCCCATGCATCAGATGACCCATGGGTAGTGCTCAGTCCATCTCAATTTGAGTCCATTGGTGATTAGATGCTGCTCATTTTTACTGAGGCAACATATGACATCATTCAATCCACTTTCGATGATCCACTTCCTGATGACCAACATATAGTGGCATCATACTAATACACTCTACCCTCCTCGTTGGATTCATCTACACCTTCCAAGGATTATTTTTTGAACACTTTTCCATCAGATGAATCTATAATGGAAGTTATGATCCTAAACAAACTACCATGATAAGATAACGATTATTGATCATCTTTTCTCCCCGACCAAAATAAGGTAGAAATTAACATTAAATCCGTGGTTCCACCCAATGTAATTAACAATCCACAATATCCCATTTTGAATCTGGGAATAGTCTCTAAAGGAAACTTGGGAAACATTACACCCACCATGTCAATAGATATATCAATGAAACTCGATGTCATGGAAAATATCCATCTTGGAAAGTCTTGTTCCACTGAAGAGGTTAAAATCTACAAGGCCTTGTTTCAAGAATTCTGCAACATATTCACATGGAGCTATGAAGAGATGCCTAGGATTGATCCATATTTCATTGTTCATGAGATCAAAACCTACCCAGGAGAAAAACCTGTCAGGCAAAATCTCCACCCAGTGCACCCCCAAAATAATTCCATCATCAAGGAAGAATTCAAAAATTTACTGAAGGTTGGATTCATTTATCATAAGCCATTAACAAAATGGGTCTCTAATATTGTCCTAGTATTGAATAAACAAGGCAGTATTAGAGTATGTGTTTATTATAGGGACTTGAATAAGGCTTGTCCAAAGGACAATTACCCTACACCTTTCATCGACCATATCATCGAAACGTATGCCAGAAGTGTCATATTTTCATTCATGGATGGATTTTCCGGCTATAATCAAATCGAGATCCTCCCATTCAATCAACACAAGACAACTTTCATTTGTCCATGGGGAAAATTTTCTTATCAAAAGTTACCATTTGGCCTTAAGAATATTTGGTATACCTTCCAAGGAGCTATGGCCTATGATTTTCATGGTATCAAGCATATTGTGGACCCCTATCTTGATGATCTACCCACTCATTCTACTCGACGGGAAGACCATCCAGAGCATCTTAGAGCTATCTTCCTTCGGTGTCGTCATTACAATATTCGCTTGATGTTATACGTCAAAGTCCCACTTTGACCTCCATTTCACATCTTCATGTCGTAACACCATGCATAACCTAATGGCGCTACCTCCTAACGAGTGTCGGACCTTACTCCTACCTAGTTGGTCCCCTCCTAAGTCTTCATTGAAGTTGTTAGAGATAAATCCAACTTACCTTAGCCGAATTCCAACTCATGAAGTCCACATGCTACATCATTGAGCATCTTTTGTGAGGATTTTTGTGCCCCGCTAGTGGTGTAGCACGCGAAAATCCCTCATTTTCACATTCTGCATACCTACAGGGGTACGAAAATTACATCATTTTCGTGCTCTGCTCAGTGTCTAGGGCGTGAAAATTGCCTTAACCATATCTTAGCTTGGAAAGTGGATCTTACCTCTAGGATATTTTCTTGGGATTGAAGCTCCTTTTGATCCTAACTTACCCTCCCTCTTTGGTCTGGTTCAACCTCTTGATCCACCATTCACTCATATATATCCACCTTCCTCTCTTAGTGGTTGGTATCCCTAAACCTATAAGAAGGATTCCATCCATGACCTAAGGGGAGAACATTCGAGGCATCAAACCTATTGTCTTGGAGCTTTTGCAGATATAGCAAGGAGGAAGGATTGGAAGGAGACACTACTGCTTGGTCATCAAGGGTAACATTGTACTATTCTTCTTTAAGCTACATTAATAGAACTTGGCTTATTCTCTCATATGATGATTCTAATTAGCTTAGATTCATGATATGTTTTCACTAGAAGTTAGATCTTGATATTTGTACTTGGTACTTGGAGATATTTTTCTTGTCTTGCTCTCACAGGTTCACAACTTGGACATCAAGCTTGGAGCTGGATCTTGGATAAACGACTGGCCTGAAGTAAGTTATGCTTCCTTCTCTATCTCTCAATGTCCCAATATTCATGCATTGAACTAGATCTAGGAGTTTAATGTTCCATTTTTTATTTAGTTGTCTTAGATTAGGCTTGCTTGAATCTTGTCTGGTCTATGAGTAAATTTAACTATCTGTAGGACGGATTTACTTAAACACTTGAATACACACAAGTGTGTGTTTTTTGTTGAATCCAATAGACTCACAGGCGTCATAGTGTCCAAATATGGGATCAAGATTGATCCAATGAAGGTGGAGGCTATTTTAGCCTTACCTTCCCCTACATATATCCCCAAACTTCAAAGTTTGCAAGGGAAGGAAATTTTTTTGCACTACTTTGTTTGTAATTTAGTTGAGATTACCCAGGGGTACATGAGACTATTGAAAAAGGATGTCCCTTTTGTTTGGGATGACCAATATCAATGGTATTTTGATAACCTTAAGAAATCCTTAAAAAATGCACCCGTGTTGCAACCCCCTAATTACACATGGGACTATATTTTATATCTTGTTGTGTCCACTTCCACCATTGGAATGGTGTTAGTGCAAGAGGATGACAATGGCCAAGAACATGTGATCTACTATTTAATTAAGAGTCTCGTTGAATCCGAAACTTGATACTCACATGTTGATAAGTTAGCTTTGGCATCCGTCATCTTTGTCCAGAGGTTCCGTCACTATATTCTTCTCTGCAATATGATGATTATCATGGACTCCAACACCATGTATCATATCTTGACACGTCAAGTACTAAGGGGAAAAATACTCTCGTTGGATCGTGGTCCTTCAGTTGTTTGAATTAGAGTTTGGGAAGTTTAAGTCCAAAAATTCTTTGAAATTTGCTAATTTTATGTGTGACCTTCCCCATACATATGTAGAATATGAGCCCATTAACTCTCTTCCCGTTGAGTCTTTGTTTCTCATCGATACGATTGATCCTTGGTATGGATGTGTCATCTTGTATCTGCAAACCCAACATTTTTGGCCTGAACTATCTCATGATGGTTGTTGTCGTATTCACCATCATTGAAACATTACCTTATCATTGGTAACACACTCTATTGTCGCGGTATTGATTATATATTACGGCGAGGTCTAACCCATGAGGAATCCAAACACGTACTGAATGACTGTCACTCTGGATATTGTGGCAATCATCTTTCTGGGATGCCTACAACCTAGAATATCTTATGCACTTGATACTTTTGGTCCTCCATCTTCAAAGATTGCATGGAAGAAGTAAAAATGTGTCCTTCCTGTCAATCATTTAACCCAAAAAAGCGGTCACATCTAGCACCACTCCATCTAGTCATTGTCGTTGGTCCCTTTAAAAAATGGGGCGTGGATTTCATGCTTTGTAATCCTACCTTAGCCAGGGGGCATGGGTATGTCATAATTTCCATTGACTACTTCACAAAATGGGTTGAGGCTATGCCTACATATGTCGAAGATGGAAAAATGGCTACACTATTTATCTTTAACCACATTATTGCTTGGTTTGGAGTCCCTCAGGCTATAGTCACCGATCATGTTTCCCACTTTAGGAACCATATGGTGGATGAAATCAATGCCAAATTTGATTTTCGTCACAAAAACTCATATCCATACTATCCACAAGCATATGGAAAAGTAGATTCCATCAACAAGGTATTGAAAACGATCATCCAACAGATGGTAGGAATGCACAAATCCAGTGGGCACCTAAAGCTACTTTCAGCTCTGTGGGATTATATTAGGACTTCAGTAAAAAATGTGACTGGTTTCACACCTTTCCAATTTTTGTACATACTAGAAGTAGTTTTACCTACCGAATGTGAGATTCTATCTCTGAAACTAGCCATCAAACTTCTACCAACACTACTGTTGAGGAAGAAGGGTTCCTCTATCTGACCAAACTAGATGAAACTCATCACGATGCTTCTGTCTCTGATGGGACCTACCAAAAATGATTCAAAGATCAGTATGAAAAATTTGTTCAATCCCGCACCTTCAATGAAAGTGATCTGGTCCTTACCTATGATCATAAGCTTGAAAAATTAGGTGCATGAAAGTTTGAATCTATGTGGCACGGTCCCTATATTTTCAAACGTGTACTAGATAAAGGGGCCTATGATCTAGTAGACTATGATGGGATACCTTTAGGAGATCCTGGAAATTGGCTCTACCTTAAGAAGTACTATGCATATGAACATCTTACATGTGTACTTTGTACATTGTGTACATAGAGTGTGTTCTAGTGTGTCGTGAAAATTTTCTTTTGTGTGTTAGGGTATGTTGTCAGCTATGATTTCTTATACCATGTTCTACTTGGATGCGTAGATGGAAATGTATTATGTATTTGCGGATGGTTCCAGTAGACACACCCGAAACCTCGCTTTGGCGGCATGAGTACTTTATTCCCCCGCCAACGAATTGGTTAGCTCAGGTGGATTTTTCCTAGGTCTCGCAACCAACAATGTCATCGAATATCATGCAGTGATCGGATTATTGACTAATGCTTCCTCCAATGGCATAAGTTATATTACTGTCTACCTAGATTCTCAACTTGTGGTTTCTCACTTAAATCACGTTTATACTATTCATAATCCTATACTACTTTGTTTGTTTCGAAGAGTATGTCTTCTTGAAAGGTCATTTGACTCCATACAATATCAACATATCCTAAGAAGAATGAATACACTTGTTGACTCATTATCCAGTTTCATTCTAAATTGGTACATTACACATTCTTAGACATTTCATTAAGGAGTGTGTAGACAAAAATCACATAATGTAAATAATCCATACATAAAACAAGTAGTTCAAAAGGATCCATGTACATACATACACCATAGACACATCATGTAGTAAAGCCTATATAAGCCTCTTTTATATTAATTGTGACAAAAATGGTTTTACAAAAAGTCCTGGGACAAAAATTGAAGCTCATAATATTTCAGATATCACTATTTGTAGATGAATAATGCTAACCACAGTGCTCATGGTAGCATACAGTGGCTCGAGACACTTGACGTAGAAGATGACCAATACAGACAAAAACCCCTACAGTATGGTATTGGTAGTGTCATGGCAGGTCATCTATGGAGATGTATAGGATGTTAGCAGTCAACCTCTCCAAGTTCTGCTTGACCTCCTTGACCTCCTCAGCTGCATCACGATTCTGAGCCATCATATCTCTTTGTTATCCCCTCCTATAGATGGGAGAATATCCCGATGGCCTCGTGGGTCCAACATCTGCATCAGTAAAACACAAATTCTCAGTACTAAAAAAAAAACACATAAAAATTAAAATACATGAAAAAATAATTTTTTACCTATATCACCCCAGTGTTCCCCCTCTAGAAGCACTAGGTCTAAGTATCCTCGAAATTTATGCTGGATAGGCATAGTCCTCTATCATGAGCAACTATCCACGCAACAATCTAAAAAAGGATAGTCCATAATATATAATGGGCCCACCGTGGGACGTCGACTCCACCCATCGCCTCATGCGTGGCTCTTGCTCATTTAGACTCCCAATCACGATGTTCTATGGACGAAAGAGAGGGACTCTCTCCAGGAAAAATGAAACTATGATAGAACCATAGCCGAATTTTTTCAATCGACATGTCCTGCATTTGGTCAGTTAGTCTTTCAGGTTTTCTGATGCACGACCTTGCTTCTTGCAACCCATGTAATCGCGAATAGGATGGTCCTAAGTGTGAGATACCTCACATGTTTAATTGGGATCTTCCTTCTTACCTTATGGGTCCCGAGTTCACAATATTCTACAATCAATGATTCTGTGTATTCTTCCCCTCCCTTAGTTCCAGAAAGGGAAACACGACTTCTCCACCTTGATAGCCCAGTGAGGAAGTAAGTGTCCTCTATTTCCAATGTGAGGGTATGAACCCCAACTTGGAAATGTTTTTCATCTGCATCCCACATTATCACTATATGCTCCAATAACATAACTTGAGCCCTCATGCCTGGAATGAGGAATAACTTGGCTAACCCACATTCATGGAGATCTAGCATAATATTGGGATCATTGGCCGCTTGAACATCATCCTCTTGATGCTCTCTTTCTCTCCATTCAATCATATTTATGGAAAAATCCTGCATGAAAACCAAAAAGAGGAAGGTTAATACACATTCATCCAAGAAATTTCAAGACAAATCACTTGCATTTATTTTTTGGGTCTTAACCCACTGGTGTCGTAGTCTGCATTCACTTGCAGTGCAAAAATGCCGCACTTTGTCCTATTGGGATTTGCGACATTGCCAAGTGTCGCAGTTCTCGAAAGGGAGAATTGCGACATTGTGGACTCATTTTTAACCCTAAAAAACCAATAAAAATTTCCTAAACGGCTTTCAAAGCAGAAAAATTGACCATGAAAATGAAGAGGGAAGGAATAAGGGTTACCTGGATCTAACGACTTTGAAAATGATTTCCCGAAACGTCCAGAATATCCACTGTAGTATTCAACCAAAAGAAGGTTTTTTGCTCTCTTTGCAACTGGTAAAAAACTCAATGGTAAAACTAGAGTTACTATTACCCCTTTTATAATTTTGGAATGGAATATTTTATTATTTTCTTCCATTATTTACCATTTTTACTATTTTTGGTCAAAATACCATTAATATTTTGAGTTGAACACGTTTTTAACATCGATTATGGAGATTGCAGGTCAATATTAACCATAATGGCTATGACTGAGATTACTCTTTGCTCTTTCTTGTGCTCATAAATACATGAGAATAAGTTACCGAGTACACTTTTATCTACTTTTCGGGCTCGTAAGAGTTGTTTACGAAAAAGGAACCCCTTGGAGTTTCCTTTAAGCTCTTTTTAGATTCCCAAAATAGGAAAAGATTGCCAAGCGATTTTGATTTTTCATGCTTAAAAGTATTTTAAAGGTCATCTATTCAGTTTTAGTTTACCCCTTTTTCAGACTGAGTAGTATTATTTACGAAAAAGGAATACCTTAGTCAACCATTGACTAAGAGAGTTTTTATAGGTATTATTTTACACTTTTTGGACCTAGGGACTAACATTTAAAAAAAGTTTCATCTTGGAGTCTTCTGTAAGTGATTTTTAGATTCTCGAAATATGCCAAAACTGCTAAGTTTTCCTTCTTTTGACTTGTAAAAACTACATATCGAAGGACCCTTTTTGGGAACCAAACCTCTCCTTCCTTAGGTTCGTAAAACGTATGAGGTTGGACTCATCTTTTATGATCTATATCAAGCATTTATTACCCTCTTCTAGCTCGTTAAAAAACAAAGAGGTACTCATCTATTATGATTGGGAAAATAAGGGAAAGGGAATGTATGTGAATTTGTATTTATGGCATCTTGTCGTCATCCTTGAACATGGAACCTATTTGATTTCAGTCAAACAATTGGGTAATCAGCTTTCTCTTGAGTCATGCCAAGTCCATGAGTCATTTTACTCCTTTGGGTCATCCGAAGAATGCCATGCTCATATGTTTCATTATGTCCTTGTATTTGTATCATTGAGCCAATGTTTCCAAGTCACTTGTCATGCCATAAAATGTTCAAGAGAAACTTTTTTGTCGAGAGTCAACCTTTTGCAGTCATTAAGCCTTCTTTTATGTCGGTCATCCTTGAAACAACCTCTACAGTATTAGCTACCAGTATACCCTTTGTGTTAGTTCATACTCATCTGATCTACCAGTTCACATCATTTTCTTGATTCGATTTTGTGTCGATGATGTGGGATACATCATGACCCTCCTTCGACAAGTTTTTTCCCTTCGACATCAACAAATTATCCAGGAATTAGACTTAGAAACCATTATTTAGTACCTTGGGTCCTACATGCCTCAATGGTAGGTTTCCTCATTGCTGACATAAGTTTTACATCATTTACCTCTGATCGGATGATTCCATGAGTGTTCGAATTCAACTACTCCATTCACATTCGTTAGAATGTAATATGATACCTTGGGAGTTATTATCACCATTGGTGATTTCCCTCACACTTGTCAACGGTTCACATCATTGACTGCTAATCAAGTGGTTTCTACCATGTTCGACGTCAACTCCTTTATTCACATGGATAGAATCGTATCATTTTGAGTTCGGGTTGAAGACTCAGGGAACCATCATTATGTACTTTACCTAAGTTGAGATGGAGATTTTTTGAATAGGTTCCCACATGGACATCATGTTGGTGTCATCATTGATGTACTATCACACAGTTCCACTTTTGTATTGGTTGTGGTTGTGTTATTATTATCATGGATCTACGCTTGTATTCTAGTAGCCATGATTTGTTCTCAGTCATTGTTAGGTACAAATCCACGGTATATGTTGGTGGTGGTGTCCTAATTTAGTACTATCATGGATCTGCAGTGTATTGGTTGGTATCCATGCTTTGAGTCATATATGTTTCATAGATGAAAATCATTGTACTACATAAAGTCCTTGTTGTTTGTTGTCAGGTTTCCAACTGATGGTTCTTTTCCTTAACCTCATTTGACAAAGTATTTATGCTATCCTTTTACTCTAGCTTCATACTTTTGGGGGTAATCTGCTACACGGGATTTTCGTCATAAACCATGTACCTTTCCATAATCCCTACAAAACTTGTGATCAAACTTGTTAGAGAGATAAGAGCCATTGATTTTCCTTTCTAGATTCCCTTTTTTCCAATAGTGTCGTAGGTTTCTAAAGGACAACTTATGACACTTTACCTTGTCATAAGCTGCTCCCAATTGAGGTGTGACAATTTCGTAGGTCTCCTGTTATGCAGACTGTGACACCTTAATATGTAACATATTGCTATAATGCAAGGTGCGACATTGTTCCTTAAAATGGAAATTAGAAATTTCAAGGACTTTCTAGATAGAATCCCTCATGGATGGATATCCCCTTCTATCAGGGTGGATCTCAGCTGACTCCTAACCTGTTGGGATATTTCCCTATCCTTCTCCTCTTATCTCTCATCTTTCCCTTATCATATTTTCCCTATAAAATCAAGCTTATACCCATGGGTGAGGGGGGGGGAGTCTACTATAGCTAGATGATAGAGTAATTGTGCTAGAGAGTCTAATATTTTTTTATCATCCTCTTGGAGCAAGGTGATGTAATCGAGGAAAAGGATCATCAAGTAGAAGCTTACAACGCCAAGGTTCTTGGTTGTAATTTTTCTCTCTTTTATTTAATACAGTAATACATTTTATTTCCCACAATTATTCTTCATTAATATTGTTGTTTTCTTCCTTGGTTTTTAACATAAGTTCTTGCATGTTGCAATTATCTAGTTCTCTCTTCTTGTCAACTCTTTTGTAGGTTTCCTACTCAGATCTTGCATGTAATGGTAGAGTTGGGAGCTAAAGCGAATACGACCTTCTAATCATATAGGCCATAATTCTTTTACTTGCATCCTTTATTTAAAAGAACTAAGGGGAATTTGTGTGTTATGTGTTTTTTTGTTCTAGATCTAAACCATTTATACTAGGTAATTTCACCTTGTATGCATCGGTAGAATAATCCTCAAACAAAATGTTCTAAGGAATTCATGAAATATGTGGTTGCAAGATGTTGGAAAGGATGTGACATAGTAGCAACAAGTGTTGAAGGTTTATCTAGAGGACTGATCATTGTTTGGAATCTAACCCTAGAAAATCTAGAAAACATCAGTGAAATAGGAAACACTATCATGGTGCAATTTAAGGAAATAAGAGAAATCATGTTCCCAGGTCTTGGAAGAAAAATTAACTTTCTTGGACACTCTACAAAATATGGGGATTTCCTTAAAAGAAACTCCCTAGATCTTATGAGGGAATTTTAATATGATAAACTCTGTAAAAAAATATATATGGCATAACAAGACTGGATGAGGAAAATGCTAAATTTAAATACACAATTGCTGACTAAAACTGATAGACATGGTTACTAATTCCTAGTCTCAGAATTGTTGATAAATGATGGAGCAATCTTAATAGTAGAATTTGTCTTGGGAATGGGCTTAGAGACCAACTAGTTTTCCTATGGGATAGCACTGAAACTCAAATGCCCAAACCGTTTAGATTTGAATTTTTTTGGTTAGATAATCCTGATTGTAAAGAAACATTAGAGCATTAGTGGACAGATAGGGAACCTACAAAAGGAGCCTTAATTTCAACAAAGATAAAGAACTTGAAAAATAAAATAAACATGGAATAAATAATATTTTGTGAATATATTCAACAACAAAAGTATATATAAAGGAAAATGGAAGGGTTTCAACTCTCTGTCATCTAGGATGAAAGAAATGAATACTTGATTCAAAGGATACATGCCATTAGGAGTAGAAACACTATATATAAAAGCAATAAGAGACTCTTAGGATTAAAAAATTGAGAATCAGATTCCTAAATGAGGGTGACATATACTCTAAATGCTTTCATAACTCTATGATCAATAGAAAGAATATAAATAGAATCACTTATTTGCAATTATATCAAGGGGACATATTTGAGAAGCACAGGGAAATACATGAACAAGAATTAAGATCCTCCTACCATAACCTCCTATCATATCCATATATAGAAAGATACGAATCCATTAGCTTATTTTTAAATAATATACCTAAGTTAGTCACTTCATATCAAAATATCAACCTAATAAGAGAAATATCAAAATATGAAGTTCAAAACATAGTTATGGAGATGGCATCATGGAAATCACTAGGGTTATATGGTATTATAACTAATTTATTTTAGAATTTTTGGTGAGTAGTAGGTTCATACATTTGGAGGGTAGGAGAGAATTCAAATGTATTTCAGGAAATTAAATAAGAATTTAACTCAACCCTCGTCAGTATCATCCCCGAGGAATAAAGATCCAACTTTCTAGACAAATTTAGGCCTATTTAGCTCTATAATGTGATCTATAAAATCATATCCAATATAATAGCTCATATGTTAAACCACATCATTAATCACCTAACCTAAAATGAGCATAGGGGATACATTAAGGGGAATTAAATTTTGGATGAACTTCGTATAGCACATGAGGCCATGCATTCCTTAAAGATGTCAAAAAAAGACAAGCATTTTTATCAAATTGGATATGTCTAAATATTTTAAAAGAATTAGCTATGATTTTATTTTTCGAATGCTTTATGTCTTTGGATTCAACCAATCTTGGATCCAATGGGTTGAAAACCTAATCTCGTTATCCTTTTTTGTGGTTTTAATAAATGGATATCCATATGGTCCCTTTATTCCCTCTCAAGTTATCAGACGGGGAGATCCATTATCCCTCCTTTTATTTTTGATGATGGTAGAAGGTTTAGGCAAAATCCCATGCCAAGTCATTTTTTGGGGAAATCTAAAAATCCACCGAATTCATTCTCAATTGGACCCACTATATTATCTGTAATTTTTGGATGACGCTCTCTTGATGATCCACTCCTCCACATTGAAATCCTCCACTCTAAATTCCATCATTGACACTTTATTCTTGCCTCAAGCACTGTCATAAATCAAGGGAAGTTTCTCATTCTTTTCTTTAACACCCCTTTTATTTTCCAGTGCATCATTTCTAGAATCATTGGTTTCCAAAAAGGATCACTTCCTTCAAATAATATTGGAAATACCCTTGTTCTTAATGCTTCTAGAAATATATCTTTGGAAAATTTTGTGTACAAACTAGACCTCAAGCTCACCACTTGAACCTTTTGGTCCCTTAATATTTCGGGAAGGGTTTCTCTTCCTATGTGTATCCTTCACTCTAGTTGTTTTATATATTTTTTCTATTGGATTCTCTTACCAAGATTATCAAATATATCAAATTCCTTCAACACTCCTTATGAGGAAGACCATGAAAATACAATAATTGGGCCATAGTGGCATGGGACAAGGTATGCTTTCCTAAAAATGTAGGACTTCTGGGAATTTGAGATATTAAAATCCTCATCACTTTCCCGGTAGGAAAATTATGGTGGATTTAATTGAACAATAAAAGATAATTATGTAGCCAAATTTGGAGATAGAAATATGCAACTAAAATATAAGAACTTGAATGAGACCTCATGAGAATGGATGAACTTAGAACAAGCTCAAAGAATTGGAACAATATGTCGGGGAATATAGGTATAGTCTCGGCTCATTACTTCTAGGAAATTATAAATGGAGCCTCAACACTATTATGGGATTATTCATAGTAGTAAGGGCCTAAAAGTAAGGATAAACACTCACTTTATGAGGTATAGGATCACTTCTAATCCTCAATTTGGAACAATGCCAATCAATATTCGGAGGAAAACCAATGAACAAATTGAAAAAATATAGGGGAATGAGGTTTTGGAAGACTAAGGGCAAATGGACACACTTCACTACTCAGAGAAACCTTGATCTACTAGAGGCAAAATTAAAACCAAAAGAATAAAATTCAACTCTAAATAAAATATATTAAGATGGTGCAAGTAAGGAGAAAGGATGTTTAAAGTCAAGGATCCTTATGCCATGGAACCAGAGAATCACCCTTTGGAGATATATATATAATTTGGAGATAGTTATGGAATCCTAATATATAGCCAAAAATATCTACTTTCGTTTAGATTTTAGCTAGAAGGAAAGTTATACCTTGGGACAAAATACAAAAATTAGGTTTTGAAGAACCATCAATCTGCCAAATGTGTAAGTTGGAACAAAAATCCTTGAAGAACCTCTTTAATTGGTGTAACATGGTAGAGTTATTGTGGGACATAGGAGAAGAAATATTTAGGAAATTGAATCGTAGAAGGAATGACAACTTGAATACCATGAATACTTGTCGATGTCCCCCATTTGAGAGCCCAAATTTAAACAAAGTTGTCTTATTTTTCCTATATTTCTTCTCTAGGGACTTTAGAAAGAACAAAATAAGCATATATTAAAACACATAAGGAGCGATGCCAAATACATATTGAGTGAACAATTCCATCATATCAAAGAATCTATCCAATCCTTCTCATATTTAGTAGATAACAAAAAATGCCGAGAGTAAAGGATATAAGCCAATTAGGACATAGATTTGTAAATCCTAGTAGTAAAATCCTCATCTCATCTACCTAGGCACATCACTTGAATTTTGGTCTCCACCATCTCAAGTCTTTATCAAACTCAAATTTGATGGGGCCTAAAATGGGATTAATAAGGGTAGGAGGATTATTCAAAGACTACATGAAAAATTCTTTGTAAATGATTCAACAAAATTGGTGGCTTTGGAAAGTGGACTATGTGTTTCCATGGTGTAGGGATGTAAAAAGTTGATGGTAGAGGGATACTTAATCATTCTAGTAAATGTATTGAAGATATTTTTGAACGACTCATGAATATATAAGTTGATTATTAATTGGATGTTGACCTTGGTTTGCGAGTCCATTCTCCACACCATTAACCTCATTCTAGTAATCACACCTATCCATATCAAGTGCAAAGAAAATAATCTTGATGATAGGCTAGCCAATTAGGTTGCAAGGTTAGAGGTAAAGGTATAATAAATCTCATTGTAGGACATGTATTAGAGTCATCTAAGGGTGGATTGTATGATTATACAAAGCTGGGACATGACACCCTTGGATAGGGTTACAAATATGCTAGCTCATGCAACCACCATGGAGAAGTAGAATCACTAACACCAAAATATATGCCAATGGAATCATGAGATTATAGTTATCCTATGAAGGTTGTTAATGCAAGGGTTATGGTTTAGAATGGTTTTTGTACTTCATCTTGTGTTATGTTCATCACTCAAAGCGAGTTTTCACTCAAGCAAGTCCGGTGCCATTAATATGATGATGAGTCTGCAAGGGGGATTGTGAATTGATGATAATGGTGATGGGATATGTTCTTAAACTTTATATTTATATCAACTATAGCTCATAGTAGAGAAAAGTAGGTTTGGGATTGGTAAGTGGGGAGACTCCAGGTTTTGGGATTTCAATATTTGATGGGGAAAGAAGTTTGTGTAAGAAACCTCCTAATACCCTTTCTATTCTCAGTTTTGTTAATTTTATTGACTATGAAATTGGATAGTGTCAAAGGAAAGTATAAGCTCAACTATGAAATTGGTAAGTGTCAATTGGATGGATATTTCCACCATGGAAAGGAAGGGAAATAAAATAGTCAAGGGGGGATAATTTGAAGGAAGTAAGGGTACTAGGATTGGTAGACCCAAATCGTGTTGAGTTTCACTTGATAAGAGAGGTATTAAACAATGAATAATAGGGAAAAGAAGGATTCCATGGAATATTCTCAATAGCACCATAACATGTTTGGAGAGGAGACTAAGGTCGAGGTGG
Organism: Larix kaempferi; assembly: GCA_027924585.1. Taxonomy (NCBI): domain Eukaryota; kingdom Viridiplantae; phylum Streptophyta; class Pinopsida; order Pinales; family Pinaceae; genus Larix; species Larix kaempferi. Next base: position 7,907,808 of record BSBM01000386.1, on the reverse strand, counting down.
AGGAATTAGAGAATAAATTCAAATCTTAGAGAAAAGTGACTCAATGGTGGAAGTGGATGAGGAGTTGATCCAATGGATGTTAGACATATGATTCTCAAGGAGTAGACACAAAATTATTCATGATGGTTGAAAAATATTGGCTCAACAAAGGACTCATTTTACAAATTATTGAAGACAAAGGAAAGCAACAAAAGGAAGTTTTGAAAAATCATGAAATTCATGGAAAATAAGTGGGATTCTCTAATACAGGCTAAATGGGGACTAAAGGAAATGTGTAATGCCACATTTTGACTTATAAAACTAAACTACATTTTGACCTATGTTGTATACATTTTTCTTATTATCTGTTGACCTTAGTTGGACAGAGAAAACTATATATGTGTGGATTATGGAACTAGCCATGTACAAAAGTGGAGCATAAGTTTATTGGTATTGTGAATGATGAAAATAGTATGAGGTTCCTCTAGCATGTTATGTTAAATAGATAAATGTGGTACATGGATACCAATTTATAATATGTTTGGAAATGAAACATTGAGTAGCATGTGTTGAGATATTGTAACTTCAAAGAATATTATATTTGTACTTTATTATTCCGGAGATGTTTCATTCCTCCGTGAAGATCTTATTGTATATCCGGAGAGGTTTATTCCTCCGTCGGAATGTGGTAACTCGGGTTATTAGACTTCCCTAGTGGGGGTCGGCCCTGTATATGTGATGTGGGTCAAAGGGTTATTAGACCACCCTAGAGGGGTCGGCCCAGTCAGTTGTAGTGGGGTATTTAACCCATTGGTTAAATACGAGCCTACGTGTACCTTTGTAAAATACATGTCAGTGTAGTGTATAAATAGAGGAGGTGTGTTCCTCATTTGACACATACACTCACTTGAGAAAGGAGCACTTGTGGAGGAGAGGTCTACTATGGTGGAGGAGGAGATCATATCTTTGGTTTGCATCTTTGTGTATTGCTGGTCATCTATATTGAGGAAGCTTTACTGGGTTTTCTACCCCATGAGGGTTTCCCAGGATAAATCTATGTCTCTTGTGTTTATGCTATGCTTGTTGTTTCTTCAGTGATCCTGTATATTCTATTATTGTGAAATGGAATGTAATGCTGCTATTTTCAGTCTTATCATATTAAATATTAACATGGTATCAGAGCTAACCTGAAGGAAGGCAAGGTATGGCACTTACGACACTTGCTTTACTTACGACAATTTGAAGGTTAGGGTTTTACATAGCAAAAACCAGTCATCGTGGAACTTTCGCTATAAATCCATTTATGCGAAGTTTCAGGGTCTGAAAAGTTTACAGGTCGAAGATAACATCCCCAGGTACCTTGTGTCCAAAGGGAACCCTCAGATTCGTTGTACTTTATGAGTTATGATCAGTACAAGTTAGGGTTTCTGCCTCTTCCAGATCTCAGTCAAAATCAGGTAACCTTGGCAAAAAGGTCATAACTTGGGCTAGGAAGCTCCAAATGAAATTTCGTAAAAAGTGACAGGTATTACACAGACTTTACTATCTCAGGAAACTTTTTCAGAGGCCGAAGGTGAACCAGTGACACGTGGAACGCCGTACAAGTTCGCTCTCCTGTTTTATCCCATAAACAGGTCACGTTGCGACACTTGGCATAACTCTCTCTCAGAGAGTCCAATTGAGGTCAGACCTATCAGGATAGAAAGATAACAGGGAGAGATATCTCAGGAAAAGTTTTCAAAGGCCGAAGGTCAAACAGTGACACGTGGCATGCCGTACAAGTTCACTCTCCTGTTTTATCCCATAAATAGGTCACGTTGCGACACTTGGCATAACTCTATCTTAGAAAATCCAATTGAGGTCAGACCTATCAGGATGGAAAGATGACAGGTCAAGCTACTACAGAAAACGTTTTCAGACCCTGTGGAGCAAAAATTTCAGAGTTATATCAGAAACAATCAGGTGCATATTTCTGTCAAAACAGAATTATTTTTGGAGCACCTTTATTCATGGCTTCCGGAATTTAGGGTTTCGGAGAAAGTTAGAATTTTTGGAATCGAAATCCACGGCTGGAAGCTCCTCAGAAAAATAAGAGTTTAGAGCCTTGGATCAAACCTTTTGATTGAGCAAAAGGGTGGGCTTCATCAAACCCTAGTTCGGGATCCTGTCAAGAAGATCTAGAAGTTTGAAAGGCAATTTTGAGGGGTCAATTTTTGGAGATTTCAAAATTGAAGTATGCTAGTTTGATCAGCTCAGCAAGACACATCCTTCCATTCATTCGGAAGTGTGAAAGTCAAAGATTGAATTTTTAGGGTTTCTCTAGCAAACCCTAATCAAGCTCTAGATCAAGTTTCAGGGGGAGTTGAGGCTAAGGCCTTACATAAGAAGACTACAAGAAGTCTCGACAGGTATGACTTGAGGTTCAGGTATGTCTTGAAATCGGATTCTTGATTAAGTTCATAATGTGTTTGTCTTCATGTTATTTATTAGTACAATCTTGATTAATGTTAGAATTGTCTTATCACCCTAGTAATAGTATGAATGCATGTGAATGATCGAAGACATTCATTGATTAGGGCTATATGATTGTACTAATGCATTATGGTGTTGTATGAGGTTGATGTCGTTTGCTAACAAGATACAGGTACATCACAAAAGACAAATCAAGCTCCTTAAAACATGACAACATGAAGACAAAGACTCATCCATAATATTTGTTCTACTTACGAGGTATGTATGACTTTGTTATATTATGCTTAATCTATGAGACATGCAGGTTCTAGCTCAGGATCTCTAAATCATTGAAGAGATTGTTTAGGTATGTTGTACATAGCTAAGCAGATATACTAATCCAGGTATGTTTTCCTATGACAAGTTAGAATCTTACCTTAGGATCCCTTATATAAGTATACTTGGTATTATTGGTTATGCTTATTCATAAAGTTAGTAATCAAGGGTTTATGCATATTATGTCTCTTATCTTGATGATCTAATTAACCAGAAGAGTACTATGATCAAACAAGAATATGCAGAAGTAAAAGAAGACTTCCTTGAAACCTTGAATATTATCTATAATCATGACTATACATTTTCAAAGATTATTTAGAACTAGAATGTTTTGATAATATTGAGAATATACTAATGAATGTATGTCTGTGTATGAAGATGACACTAGTGCACACTTGAGCATGCACAGTGGTACAGAATGAATAGAAGTTCAAAAGACATATAGAAGATCAAGCGGGAGGAAACCACACAAACATAAAAGATAAGTATTTGAGATGTTATTTGAAATAGTAAATGATATTGCTTCTATGCATATTTGTATTCCTAGAATATATCATGCTGAGTGTAAACATTCATAGAGCATTGAACAGTATACTACTAATATGCATATGATTGGTAAGTTGGACAAACATTCCATTGTTGCTTGTCTAGAATGAAACCTCTTTGCTGACATGCTGAGAGCTGTGCACACTCTCAATAGTATGTTCTGGTAGAGATGGAAGGCATCTAGATAGCCACTGTATGCATACAGGATATGGGAAAGTGTTGTGCCAAAGTATCGGTCAAAATAGTTACATAACTATGTAAATGATATCTGTATGCATAATAGGTTATCATGTCAATATGATTTGATGATTATGAAGTATTACTAATCATGTACTTAATTTTTATTTGTAGGAAAGATCATGATGAATGATGAACACCGAACAAGCGATGGATGTTCAAACAAAAGGATTTACAAATCAAACACACTATAGAAGGCTTGTGGCTAGAAAATTCTCTTAGAAAGAGGAAGAGAATCATGATAAGATGTTTGCTCCAAGTGGCTAGATAAGACCATTCTCTTAATGGTGTAATTAAAGAAGAAGTGTGAATCAGGTTCTGTATAGGTACCTAGGATCGATAATCAATTGATGAGCTTAATGATCACCATGGGTGATGAGGATCTCAACCTTTGCTACAAGGTTGAATATTGTTTCTATACACAGACGATATGGTGCAGAAAGGAACCAAAAGTTTGAATTTATAACAATGTACTAACCAAACCTCTACCGATCCAATGTACTAACCAAATCTCTACCTCAAGTAAAGTTTTCTGAGACAAACTTAATATAGTTCAAAAGGACCCTCCTCGAAAGGGGGAGTGATGTGATAACTCATGATGAGATTGCCTGCATCGACAGTGAGGTTGATAATGAGGATACCTATATTAGTGATGCCGACAAAGAGGTTGGTGGATGGTCCTTAGATAGGGTCAAAGGTGACAAGGGGATTGCATCATCCTTGAACATATGTTCTAAAGAGAGCCGTAGACGTATGTCTTCGAGAATGAAGTCCTTGGTGGACATGATAGGATTGCATCATCCTCAAGAGAGCCGTAGACGTATGTCTTCGAGAATGAAGTTCTTGGTGAACATGTGAGGGGATTGGATCATCCCTGGACTTCAGTCCTAAAGAAGAGCCGTAGACGTATGTCTTCGAGAATGAAGTCCTTGGTGGACATGATAGGATTGCATCATCCTCAAGAGAACCGTAGATGTATGTCTTCGAGAATGAAGTTCTTGGTGAACATGTGAGGGGATTGGATCATCCCTGGACTTCAGTCCTAAAGAAGAGCCGTAGACGTATGTCTTCGAGAATGAAGTTTTTGGTGAACATGTGAGGGGATTGGATCATCCCTGGACTTCAGTCCTAAAGAAGAGCCGTAGATGTATGTCTTCGAGAATGAAGTCCTTGGTGGACGGTTGAGGATTAAGTCATCCTTGGATGTAGTCCTAAATGTACGGTTGAGGATTAAATCATCCTTGGACGTAGGTCCTAAATGTACGGTTGAGGATTAAGTCATCCTTGGACGTAGGTCCTAAATGTACGGTTGAGGATTAAGTCATCCTTGGACGTGGTCCTAAATGTATGGTGGAGGATTAAGTCATCCTTAGACGTAGGTCCTAAATGTACGGTTGAGGATTAATTCATCCTTGGACATGGTCCTAAATGTACGGTTGAGGATTAAGTCATCCTTGGACGTAGGTCCTAAATGTACGGTTGAGGATTAAGTCATCCTTGGATGTTGGTCCTAAATGTACGGTTGTGGATTAAATCATCCTTGGACAGTAAATCCAGTAATTCCGAAAGGAAGGATAGTCCTAAATGAATTGAGTGGATTAAATCATCCTTGGACAGTAAATCCAGTAATTCTGAAAGGAAGGATAGTCCTAAATGAATTGAGTGGATTAAATCATCCTTGGACAGTAAATCCAGTAATTCCGAAAGGAAGGATAGTCCTAAATGAATTGAGTGGATTAAATCATCCTTGGACAGTAAATCCAGTAATTCCAAAAGGAAGGATAGTCCTAAATGAATTGAGTGGATTAAATCATCCTTGGACAGTAAATCCAGTAATTTTGAAAGGAAGGATAGTCCTAAATGAGATTGAGTGGACTAATCATCCTGTAAATAGATTGGGATTGCTTCATCCCTAGACATGGTGAGATGTCTTAAACTGATAAGGACTAATCATCCTGTAAATAGATTGGGATTGCCTCGTCCCTAGACATGGTGAGATGTATTAAAGTGATAAGGACTAATCATCCTGTAAATAGATTGGGATTGCCTCTTCCCTAGACATGGTGAGATGTCTTAAGTGATAAGGACTAATCATCCAGTAAATAGATTGGGATTGCCTCGTCCCTAGACATGGTGAGGTGTCTTAAAGTGATAAGGATTGATCATCCTGTAAGTTGATCTGGATTGCATCATCCATGGACATGAGAGTTGTCTTAAACTGAGAGGGACTGATCATCCCGTAAGTGGATCAGGATTGTATCATCCTTGGACCTATGTCCTAAAGTGAGAGGGATTGATCATCCCGTAATTGGATCTTGTGTGTTGCAGGGTATGCTGCTATTGTGTATACTTGTATTGATGAGGATACTTGTATTGATGATGTGTATACTTGTATTGATGAGGATACTTGTATTGATGATGTGTATACTTGTATTGATGAGGATACTTGTATTGATGATGTGTATACTTGTATTGATGAGGATACTTGTATTGATGATGTGTATACTTGTATTGATGAGGATACTTGTATTAATGATATTTATACTTGTATTGATGATGTTGTTGATCGTGATGATCTAGATGATGATGTTATTGATCGTGATGATCTAGATGACGATGCTGCTGATCGTGATGATCTAGATGACGATGCTGCTGATCGTGATGATCTAGATGACGATGTTGTTGATCATGTGATGACGATGCTGATGATTGTGTGATGACGATGCTAATGATCGTGTGATGACGATGTTGATGATCGTGTGATGATGATGCTGATGATCATGTGATGACGATGCTGATGATCGTGTGATGACGATGCCGATGATCGTGAGATGACGATGCTGATGATCGTGAGATGACGATGCTGATGATCGTGCGATGACGATGCTGATGATCGTGAGATGACGATGTTGATGATCGTGTGATGACGATAATCGTGAGGATCCAGATGATGATATTGTTGTAGCTGTTCAAGTGCTACAGAAGATAAAGACTCAATACTGAAGATGTCGATGTTCCAGTATTGAAGATGTTCCAGTAACTGCTTGAGTTACTGATGATGTTGAGAAAGCTTCCAATGATTTATAGATGTATCATGTATGATGTTGATGACTCCTTGCTCGTGTAGATGTTGTTATAATATCCTTCTCGTTAAGGGGGAGTGTTGAGATATTGTAACTTCAAAGAATGTTATATTTGTACTTTATTATTCCGGAGATGTTTCATTCCTCCGTGAAGATCTTATTGTATATCCGGAGAGGTTTATTCCTCCGTCGGAATGTGGTAACTCGGGTTATTAGACTTCCCTAGTGGGGGTCGGCCCTGTATATGTGATGTGGGTCAAAGGGTTATTAGACCACCCTAGAGGGGTCGGCCCAGTCAGTTGTAGTGGGGTATTTAACCCATTGGTTAAATACGAGCCTACGTGTACCTTTGTAAAATACATGTCAGTGTAGTGTATAAATAGAGGAGGTGTGTTCCTCATTTGACACATACACTCACTTGAGAAAGGAGCACTTGTGGAGGAGAGGTCTGCTATGGTGGAGGAGGAGATCATATCTTTGGTTTGCATCTTTGTGTATTGCTGGTCATCTATATTGAGGAAGCTTTACTGGGTTTTCTACCCCATGAGGGTTTCCCAGGATAAATCTGTGTCTCTTGTGTTTATGCTATGCTTGTTGTTTCTTCAGTGATCCTGTATATGCTATTATTGTGAAATGGAATGCAATGCTGCTATTTTCAGTCTTATCATATTAAATATTAACAGCATGCACATGGTATATATGCCATCTTATTTACATTGCTCATCAATTCATAACATGATAATCAATGGTAAACCATGATAGGGTTATGCGTGATCTTGTGTTTGTTAACTAACCCATAAGTTCAATGGTAAAAGTGATAGCTAGATAATTATGATACTAAAGTGACATGGATGGATTGGATTTTGAAAGAGTAATGGTATGATAGTAAAGAATTATTTTAAGAGTATTATTGGTTTGAAATATAATGCTATCTTGTGTGGGAAAGTGCAAGTTTTTCAAGAATAATAGTTTCCAAAATTGGTCACTTGATGACATGGTTCTAATAATGACAATACCAACTTAGTATGGAAATTAAAAGGGTGTTGACCCTAGTTATATTAGGAGGGGATGAGATATTACCCACCTTTTATCCTCTAAAACCTAAAGTTGTGGGAGGTTTGTGCTAAGTCATGTTACCTAAGTTGTGTGATGATGACTACTGGTGGCCTAATGGGGAAGATTGGTCAGTATAATCAACAATTTCTACTTACAGATTCTATATGGGGTTAGGTCGATATAGTTGAGCCTCCAGGATATTCCAGTAGAGGAAGTATAAGATGTGGAATATGGAAGTAGGTTAGGGAGGAAGAAGGGTTCATAGTAGTTTATAATGTTGTTGGGAGTTAGTTATAACAACTTGGTAACTTGTGTGTATTAAACCTCTTTCTTTATTGATGTGCTCTTTCTTTATTCATGTGCGATGATTTTAGTATGTTGTGCAATTCGTATTTTATGATTGTCGTCTAGATACCGAGATTGTTAGATATTGTAGTGATTGTTTTCTTGCATGTTTGGATGAGAGCATACAAGAACTATGTAGTAGAGGCTGTGATTTGTTATCATTAGTGCAAGAACAACATATGTATGTGCTAGCTACACATACTTACATTGCACATGTGTACTAGTATTATTTCAAATATAGTTTGATTATTGAATTATGATTGATTTTAATTAATATGTTTTGGGTTAATTAACATAATTTTTTTATTATCTAAAAGCATGTTACATTTAACTATCAAAGAAAAGTGCAATTTATTTTGGATATGAATTTGGTTTCATTTGATTAGCATAAGATATGCTTCATAAATTTTTATCAAGTTCAAATAATTATATTTGGTTTGATATATTAGGTGAAATGTTAGTTCAATTAAAGTCAGGGATAAGATTGTCATAGCCCTTCCTAGAAGACAGTGGGAAGAGATAAGAAGGATTTTGGGAAGATAGAAAGGGGGGTTTATTTTTGGGGAAAACTTAGGAGAAATATGGAAGGAAGATGGGAATGATGGCCTGCAAAACCATATCTAAACTAGGGGGTTTGGATTGAGATGTTGGGATATTTCCCAAGGTACTTTGTTGAGTCATGTTTGTTGCTATTGTTGTTGTTAAGACCACGGGCATGGAAGGCTAGGAAACCGATAGGTTTCTTAGAGCTATGGAGTTAGATAGGTTTCTCCTAATTGGTTAGGATGTAAATTCCAATCTGGGTAAAATGGACTAGATGGTTGCAAAGGAGGATTTGATTAGAATACTAACTCAACTAGAATATTGAGATAATCTAATGATTCTTCTTGTTCACTTTAATTATACTTTTAATTGCCGTTGTATCATAATTTAATGATTAAGTTAGATGCATCATAGTTGGAACAGATACAATAGAGAATTATTGCAAATTGTAATAAGGAGCCAATTGCAAATTCACGGAGAACAAGGAGACAACGAAAGCGCAAGATTGGTGTAGTTAGTTAGAATGAGTCATTTGGACCATTTTGTAACCACTTTAGTTTGCTATAAATAGGAATATGATTGTAAGCCTAAGGACATCCTAGAATGAGATCATAAGTGATCAATAGATGTGCGGATGAACTTTGTAATGTTTTGCTTTGTTTTCGGTAGTTTTGTATGGATCCGCGATAAGGTGTTTTGAACTAGTTCTGTGAAGGTTGTACCGTAGGTTTTTGATGAGTTAATGAATGAAGATGTTTGGCTATGTTTATCTCTTTTTATGTTAAATGATGAATGCAAATGCTAGTTGCGACATGTTTAAAGATTTGTGGTTTGGTAAATTTTGTTGATGCGAATGTTAGTTTTACCATGTTAATGCAAATGTCGATTATACACTGAAAATGCGAATGATGAATGAATGTATGATTTGTTAAGTATGATGCGTAGACACAATCTCTGGTTTCTATAGCTGTAGAGTGAAAATTGATGCATGTCCCCACCCACTGCAGAAATCTGGTTCCTGCAGCCCCCTTAATCATCTCGGGTGAGACCTCACTTGTTCTGCGAGTGTTGCAGGAAAGGGTAAAACCTTTCTGGGCCGGTGTTTAAGGGTGTTTGGTTGATGTTTGTTGACAGTAGTGCGAAGTGAACCCCTGTCGACAGTCGCTGTGTCAACAAATGGTTCTGTTGCCGGGACCCTGAAGAAGAAAGAAGAGGACATGCTGTGGCACCTGATGAAACCATAGATTCAAGATTGGTTCGACAAGAAGACAAAAGAATTCACGGAAGGATAAAATCTGAACCCTGGACAGATAGTAAGCAGTTGGTTGCAAAACCATATCTATTTTGATATCCACGAGGTGTTTTTCTATGAATTCCTGTTATTGCTGCACGAGTGGTTGGCACAGCTGGCATTTCAAAAGAACCATTGCCAAAAAAAAGTGAACCTGACCACTGGACTCCAGAACTGATCCAACAACTAAAATGAGTCGACAATAAGGTATCAAGGGCTATCGAATTCTGGGTAGATAGTATCCTAGAGGGATACATTACTGAGTTCGTAGTTGACACCATCAAATCATATAGTGACGCAGAAAGGAAATTTTTCAAAGGACCTAGAGGGAGATTCCTACTATCACTGAAGTTGTGGATTAAGATGCTCGTCTGCGAAAAGGGCATATTGAGGATGAATTCTGACAAGTAGAAGACCAGTGTGCAGAGGTTGTGGGTATCGCATGAATGCGGATTTGATAGAAAGATGTGGGGTAGATGGACATGAGAGACGATGAATTTTTAAGGGAGGCTGAGGAAAATTGTGGTACCTTGAGGAGTGGGGTGATATTCTTGCGACCAGAGAAGAAGAGGAGGACCAAGATAGAGTCTCCTGAGGGGACTAGAATGGAAGACTGCGAAACAGGATCACAAGGGACGAAGTGACCTTATTACGACGAAGAAGAAAGTGAATAGGCTACCCCAGAAGCAGAAGAGGGATGGATCGTAAGTTACAACGTACCTTCATCTCCGCACACTACCCATAATTTCACAGGAAGAAATACAAGTTATTCACAGAGCTTTCCTACACGCGGCGGTAGTCATAGCGCATCAATAAATAATAATAGTAAGAACATAAGAATGGCAGGTGATGACGCAAAAATTCCCACTTTCCAGCGGAACGGGATTGAGGATCTCAAACAGTACTGGTTCCTTTGCGAAGCAGTATGGACTGTGAAGCAGGTCCAAGATGAAAATGTCAAAAAGGGACGGCTAGCGATGACCCTCAGGGGCCGTGCGCTAGACTGGTTTATGAATTTTACTAAGGTACCGACGGGAACTCCATACAAAATATTGCCACAGATCAAGGCGGGAATGATTGATGAATTTAGAAAACCAAAATCGGAGTCACAATACATCACCGAGCTCAAGGAAATCAAACAATACCCGAACGAGCCGGTATGGGAATTTGATCAACAATATAAAATGTCAATGCCGAAGGTGAGTTTCGGGATGAGTGATATGCAACATAAAGAGTGGTTTATAGCAGGGTTGGTGCCACACATCCACGGACCACTAATGCAATAGAAGGTAGCGAATCAAGCCGAAGCGCTAGAGATCACGATGAAGCTGGAGGCTTCACCAATCGATGAAATAGGCATAGGCATGGATCAGATACAAGCACAGTTGGAAAATTTGACACTTCAGTTACAAGATATGAAGAAGGGAAAAGAAGCTCGTGAGGATATATGGTGCAATAGATGCAAGACGAAAGGCCATCACAAGTATCAGTGCCTAGAATTTTGAGAGTATTTGCAGTCAGGTGCATCAAATCCCCTCAGTCAGGGAGGGATGCCTTGGTGTCGCATCTGTCAGATGAGAGGACATCGACTAGAAGAGAGAATGTACCTACAGAATATGGTATCGAATCTAGTGAATCTGTATTGCAAATTTCATCGATCGATCGACCATGATGAAAAACATTGCAGGGATATGAACTACTCCAAGAACGGACCGCGGATACATTTTTCATGAAGGGAGAAGAGAAATCGGCGGTATAGCAGCAACCATAGTATAATCTACAACAACCTCACTATAACCAGCCACTGCAATATGATCAAGCACAGTATGGTTAGTCATAGTATGGCCAACAACAATATCAATCGCCGCAGTATGGTCAACCGCAATATCAACAACCGTAGCACCCTCCATATGGGCCACCGCGAGGAGGTTCTAGAGGGGGGTTCCATGAAGGTCAAGGTACCGGTGCAGGACGAGGAGGAGCTACTGGATGAGGACGAGGACCAGTTAAATGTTACAATTGTGGGAAACAGGGAATTGTCAAAGGGATTTCCCGAATCCAACACCATAATGCACTTATTGCAGCACTGTGGACCATGGTGTCGAAGACTATTTGTAGCTCATCGCAAAGTGGAAAAATAAGAACCTACCCCTGCCTCCACTGAATCAGAATCAGAACCAGAATATGCCACTAGCGGTATAGAAGATATCAACAGAGGTCAGAAGTCAAACTGCGACTATTGGAGTAGTGACCCGAGGAGGAGTTGTGACAGGAGTCGACAGGTCACAGGATAATTTCTGACCAACAGCACAGAAGTAGGTAACATTTGATGCAGAAGCTGAGAGGGATATTTTATTGAAAGCACAGGAGGCAATGAGAGAGAGGAGGAAGCTACCTCTCCACTAGGAAGAAGTTACTTATGACATTCCACCGACATTCGACACAACGAAGTCGCAGAGAAAGGGTAACACCTTAAGAGCCTTCTTGGAAAGCTTTCTGGATTTGGAAAATGATCAGGAAGCATTGGCAGAAATATCTAGCTTGTTACAGCGAAGGGAAGGTGCATGGTAGGAGCGCACGGTCAATCAAATACATAAGAGGAAGATGGGAAGAGAAATGTAGATGTCTTCCCAAATCGAAGCATTTGATGTCGACTCATTCATCTTAGACCTGGGGTCAGATGTAAACATTCTGACAAAACATACTTGGGAAACGATGGGGAAACCACAGTTGGCCTGGTCCTTGGTACAACTACCACTAGCGAATCAAAGTAAGGTTACTCCGATTGGTCGATTACGCTAGGTTCCAGTTGAGATTGAGGGACTCAAAACATATGCAGACTTCGATGTGATAGAGATTGTTGACAATACAATCCCCTATGCAATGCTGCTAGGGATAGACTAGGCGATGGAGAACCAGGCCATCATCAATTTCAAGAAATGAACTATGTCATTCGAAAACCGCGAGATGAGGGTAGTCGCACTTCTTGATCCCGTGGAAGGGCAGCGATATGTTGAGCTGACAAGGGACGAATTCACTAAGGGATGGGATAGTCTCTACACCATATCAAAAGATTACATCAATCCTACTGTAGATGGAGAGTTAGTATGGTGCATCATCAGTTCGACGTCGTTAGATTCGGATGAAGCGCTTAAAAATTGGCAGAATCGGCTACACGAAGTATCGTTTAGGAGGTGTGCATGGATCACACAGTTTCTGCGATGGGTAGCCATAGAAGAGTGCGCACTACCAACATATGATGGGTTTCCCAACTTGACTAAATTTCTCACCGAGTTTGAAGAAAAAGAGGCAGAACCACAATGACTACCGGCCTTGGAGGAAGCCTTGAAGGCTACACCAACGCGATGGTGGGCGGCCACAAGTCAAGTATAACAAACTGGACATTATGTGGACACCTAATGGAGGTTAGGTTTGACGACACTATAGGATACATTGGAAGGAAGTATGACGATAGAGGAGATCCAAAGGAGCATTTGAATGAATTTCAAAGCCAATGGGGGCTGCAAGCAAAACAAGAATGGGTCCATGCATTTATTCACACACTAGATGAAGCACCGCAAAGTTGGTATATCGCAGCAGAACTACGACGCGGAACAACCTCATAGGAAAAACTAACTATTGGCTTTTAGAAAACGTTCAGTTTATGTTGGATTATATAACTGTTATAGAGGTTTCCAATGTAGACCCAGGTTCTTCACGGTTTCAAGGAACCAACAAAACCCCTTTTCATTGGCCCTTTATGCAACAGCCTGCGAATAGGCTGAGGTCTCACCTGAGGTGGAACTATGGGGGTGCTGCGGAATCAGGTTTCCACAATGATGTGATGAGTTTTTTAAACATAACTAGTATGCAGCACGCTGCGGGAATCATACTGTGGACTGAAGACTGTGCGACGATAGTCTGCGTTGCGGTTCTCACTACTACAAGCTAAAATACTTGCACAACTCGCGCATCTACGGACTGCGCAGTTCGGATAGTATGCAACTAATAGGACATCGCGACTGACTTATATGCTTCCTCTTTAGACTTAACCACTTGTTGTGAGGGAAATACACCTATAGTTCAGGGGAGAAACTACCAACTTACAGGGATGAAAGATAGACCTACAAATGTTCTGCAAGTACAACTAGTAAGGAAAGAGATAAAGGTTAAAGAGGATTTGTACCTTATTAAGAAGGTTGATCCTAGCCTTTCTCTTCCTTGCTATTCAATGCCATTCAGTCTCGCAATGCCCACACTTGCAAAACAACTTCATACCTTTCTCAAATACATTTGACTACATATATAAGACTGATATTCATGACAGTAAAAGACATCAAACTATAAGCAAACTGTAATCAAATCTAAGACACACATGAATAGGTCATATTTGGAAAGGGAAGAATGTCTGATATTTATTAATGAATGAAGCAAGTACATAAAGTTATATCTTCCTTCAAGTTTGGCACTTCACGAAACCTATATTCAAGGTCTCCTGCTTTTGTTCTCCAAGGATCCTAGCCTCTGATCAACTGTGCTAGGGTTTATTAGAAACTGAGGCACAAGAGGGGGGGATGCGGGTCTCCATTCCTCCAGCATAAAATTGCTATGGGCTTGGTCCCCTCTCATGGAACTTCTACCTTCCTTATATAGTCAATGAAGGAGAGGAAAAGCAGTTATAACCGATCAGGAGGTTCCCCAACTAACTCAAATTGACCAAAATTTGAGATTTTGATTGTTTTAGGAAAATACCCTACTTTTCTACTACAAACCAGTGTATGTACTCTACTTTTATGAAGCAGAGTTGCATATTTTTGAAGGCAAACGCCCCTCTTATGCTTTTAGAGTAGCATTTTTGTGGAAAATGGCCAAAAACAGGGTTTTCTGATGATTTTCAGGAGGTGGTTTGGTCTGGAAAAGTGTTCCTAAGGGTTATAACCATCAAATGGGCCAAGAGTGAGGTAATTTCAACCATATTTAGTGTCCCTAATGACCCTTCAATCCACAAGTGTCCTGTTGTGTGACTAAACTTGATCTCAAGAAGTGTCATCATGCGACCAAGCGATGCAAGTGTCGTCATGGACGGAGAAGTGTCATTTTAAGCTATAACAGATGCCCCCTAATGTATGAGGTCAGAGGGAGTGAGGGAAACGATGGCCAAAATACATTATAAATAACAAAGAGTTGAATCATGGGAGCAGATTAACCAGAGAAACCAAGAATCATAGGCTCAAATGAAGTACCTGAAAGCAAAGGAAATGTCAAACAATCTCATCCTTGGGGTAACTATCCATGTTCAAATAGTGGAACATGACCTCCAAGAGGATACAATACTGATGCATATATCATGGCCACTAGAATACAAGCGTGGATCCATGAGGAACATAAGTGTAAACATAACCACATAAATACAAGGTGGATCTATGTCAAAATTGGAGAACATAGCCATAGAGAACAAGCTGGATCTATGTCTCATCATCAGCCAAAAAAGAGTGTGGCTCAGTCTTCATCCAAAAACAACCCAAGGTACAAACCTATCCATGCGAATAAATGAGTTGATGTCGAACATGGGAGGTATCATTTGATTACCGGTCATTGATGTATACCGTTAACAAACGCGAGGGTGTCCACCAATAATGAAAATGGAACCCAAGGTACCTAGTACATTCAAGTAAGTGCGAATAAATGGTCTTGCCGTCGAACAATTGAAGAATCCATCGGATAGGAGACATTGATGTATTCCCATCTATCCAATAGCGAGGAAAACTGGCACTAATGACTGCAATTCCCAAGGTACTAACCGAAACTCTAAACTTCATTCCCAGAGCACAATGAGTTGAAGTCAATGGGAAGAAGTCCGTTGGAAGGGAGGCCTTAAGGCATCCTCCATCATCCAGCATGAGGGACACTCAACAGGTATGAGCTGATTTGGAGTAGGACTGAACACATGATGAAACATACTGACACCAAGGAATGGCCGACGCATGAGGTCAAGGAAACTGCAGAATGGCCGACACCGGTTATATCCTTGAACAGTGAGCACGACACAAGAGTGACTTAGGCAGCTTTTAACACAAAGAGACCACGATGCAAATATGCAATGTAGGAGACATTAACAGATTCTCCATATGATTGGAAGACTAACCAAATGGAGGAGTAAGAACTCTGAGATCAAGTTTATCCTAAGGCCAACACTAGAACCCAACTTGTTTGATAGACTCAAAACAGGTGCTTTGTTCAAGGAGGTAGTTGACTTGCTGCCATCATATTGAAAGATATTTTAACATTCTTCCCTTCCCTTTCCTTTTTCATTTTTTAACAAGCTTGACAAAGAACTAAAGCATGCTCGACGTTATTTTCATATTTAAGGAGTCTAAAAAACCTAGAAGAAAACTCCATACACCTATCCGTGGATTTTATATTGAACCTGGATTTGTCTATGCTCGGCGGTGTTTTATTGCTTATAGAGTTGAAAAACTTAAATAGTCCTCTATCAACCATCTCGTGGATTTCACATCGAGCCCGAGTAAGTGAATGCTCACTTGGTGTTTTCACATTTCGAGAGTCTGAAAACCCTAAAGATGACTCCAAAGGTCCTTTTTCGTAAAGTTAGTCTCCTTCCCCTAAAAAGTGTAAAATAATGGAAGAAGAACTCTTCTAGCGCATACCAGAGTATACCTTTTCCGTAAATTATCCGCCAAGGCCAGGAAAAGGGATGATTCTATACCTAAGTGGATGTCGGTTCAATTATTTTAATGAGCCCAAAAAGACAACTATGCTCGGCAAACTTTTCCTATTTAAGGAGTCTGAAAAGGGCTTAAAAGAACTCCATAGGGATATTTTCCGTAAAGGTTTAATGAGCCCGAAAAAGTAAACTCGTGACCTCCTTACTGTTTTTAACGAGCTCAAAGTAGATACAGAAAAATGCTCATAACTTCCTTACTGTTTTTAATGAGATCGAAGTGAATATGGAGGAAATGATCAAAACCTACATACTGCTTTTAACGAGCTCGAAGTAAAAGTGGAAGAATGCTCGAAATGGGAGGAGACGAGTGTCAGGGACATGCAAAACTAGCTCTAAGCGCATGGAACAAAGCTATGCCTAATGCAAGGAACATGAGCAAGATAAGGACACTCAGGGTGTGTCTCCTCCAGCTAAAAGGTGTCAAATTATGAAGGCAAAATTATACAGGGCTTAGCGGAAATGAGATCAGAGATGGAGGCTTATACAACGAGCTAAAAGCGTGGAAGCTGGCATCAGGCTCATCAGTGCAAGCGGGATCATAACAGATGCATATGCAACTTGAACACGAAGATGGGAGCCTTATCAGGGATGGCCAGAAATATATGAGGAAGAAAGATATGAGGCTTCTTCTCAAAGTCATGGTAAATCTAAAAAGGTTCCCGAGCGTATGAGAAAAACTCAGCATGGGCACCAAAATGGCATAAGGGTGCTGACTAGGGTGACCCATGTTAGGTAGGCTCTGCTGTCGAACTGGTACACAATGCATAAAGAGATGGCTAACACACCAATATCCAATAGGTTCGACCCTATGGCGAATTCGGATGGCAAAAGGTTTAAATGCAACATAACAGCAGGGAAGCCTAAACCTATATGCAAGGTTCCAAATATACTTGACATGGTCGCACAGGGTGTCGAAAAGGACCAGTAAGCAAGTATAAAGTCAGCTAAGAATCCTATCTCCAAGAAACATTAGTGCCAAGATCATATCTAAAACATATGTAAAGAAAGACCCGATACAAGTCACTGTGGTAGAAATACTTTCAACTTCACTATTATCAACAGCAGGCATAAAAAAGGGAGAGTTTTCAAATGAAGACTCTATGGTACCCAAACCCGAGGACTTGCAATCAACAAGATTGACTTCAGGATGAATATCAAAGTTGAAGGACATGATGGAAATGTAGAAACAAGTTCATCATCACAGGAGTTGAAAATTCTAGAAGTAGAATCAAACTCAGCAGGAACACCGATTTGCGGATCTATAGGAGAGTCCAAAGACTCAACAATAGGAAGATCAGACTTTAAGGTCAAACCAGGGATGGACATAACTGCGACTGGATCAACATCCAAATGAATGGCAGACTGTACTATGGACTCTAGGAAAACTTCATCAGAAGGAAGTATATCGTCCCAGATAGAACACATATCTAAACATTCAGATGGAGGTGTCACTTGGTCAAAAGCTGGGACTAAGTCCCGAGAAGGTGAGCATGAACTCAGAGACTTCTTCTCAGTAGCAGTTGAACTCAAGGAACAATATGCCACATAAGTCCCTTGTGACATAATAGTTCCTAGTGATGAGGGATCTGACTAGTCTACAGTTGGGTAACAAGGAGGGGTCAACGAATGCAAGCTGGTCGATAGTGACGATGCTTTCGTTATGAGGAAAATGCATCACACAAAAGAGCGTAGACACCACAACATGCATAGCGTAAACATAATCATGCCCGAGGATCATATCAAAGTCCACAGGGTCCTTTAAAACCATAAAATCAACTAAGACTGTTTTTCCACCCAAAGTAACAGGTACCGGATGGAGGAATCCGAACGGTTCACTAGGTCTTTTATCGAAGGTCAACGACCAATTAATAGCTGGAATAACATTAGGGAAACGCAAATCTCTCCAAGGATAAGCGGATAAGATACTAACAGAAGCTCCTTCATCTACAATGCATCGATCAACCGTATGGTTCCCGATATCAACCTTTATCTGGAAAGGTGTTGAAGAAGGAAGACGAGGTTCGGCTAGACTATTCCAATCAAATGAAACGATCCTAGGGCTTGGTAGGGGTTCACATGGCACAAATGAAGTGACCCCTTTTTCAGGAACATCCAAACTAGTAATGCAGAAGAATTCCACAGTAGGTACATCAATCTTTGCTGGACCGATGGGATCGGTCGAAGATTGCATCGATTCAATCACTTCACTTTCCGAAGGAAGAGTGGGGTTGACCAAGAAATCTTTTGGTTCAAACACTTTATCAACCAAAGGTTGATCTAACTATAGGGAATCTATAGACAACTCAGGAACAGAGATTCCTTCTGACATGGAGCACAACCTTCGTGCCTCTGGAATGGCAGAGCATCGGTGAGTAAGGTGATCTCCCTTACAAAGTTTACAAGGGAACTTTGGTTTCCATCCTATAGGTTTAGACTCCTTTACAATGTCAGTACTCTCAGTATGACTAGCATTGGTTGACAGCTCGTCCCCAGTATGACTTGTAGTGGCTGGTTGCTCAGAAGCAGAAGACTTTTGAACTAAGGACAACACTTTTTGCACTTCTGGAAGTACAGGGCACAAGTAAGTAAGGTGGTCTCCCTCACGAAACTTGCAAGGGAACTTATACTTCTATTTATTGGGTTTGTCGACAATGTCAACTCCCTCGGCATGACTTGTAGTGGCTGATCTGGTGTCTCCAGTATGACTCACAGGAACCAGTGACTTGTCATCAATATGACTAGCAGTGATCAATGATGTGTCCCCAACATGACTGACAGTGGTTGAAGACAAACTTTCAGTGTGATTTTCAGTGACTAAATTTTTTCTCCCAGCATGACCTCTAGAGGCTGGGTAGGTGCCCCCTCCATGATTTGCAGAGGTAGGGTGCTTGCCCCTAGCATGACTTACAGAGGCTGGGTTGTTTCCCCCTTGTTTTGGCATCTTCTTCCTATTCTTCCTCTGTCTATTCCTTTTAGACTACTGGTTACTAGTATTGCTACTTTCGCCACATGAGGTAGAAGGAGGAGGAGAAGATGTTACTGGCAAAGAAGGCCCAGGGTTCTGATGCTCTTGATTTGAGGTTCTTACAAAAGAAGCGTCAGGAGCATGCAAGGCATTCATAGTGGTGAACAACCAAATCGGCAGCCCTATAGTGAATCTAGGAAGATTCAGAGTAGCCATTAAGGGAGTACCAATGTTTCCAATGAATGGAACAACACAAGGATCCCCTGGAACAGGGGTACCTTGATTGGTGCTCGCCAGAACGCTAGACATAGTTTCCTACTCAAATGAATGGAACAACACAAGGATCCCCTGGAACAGGGGTACCTTGATTGGCGCTCGCCAGAACGCTAGACATAGTTTCTTTCTCAAATGAGAAAGAAGTTATCTAAGGCAAACTAAGACAAGTGGCACAAAGAGCACACCACTAAAAAAAGGTCCTAGGTAAATCAAACCAGGCAAACAGATGCCTTCCAGAGAAGAGTCTGGGATGATGAGGGCCCATAAGAGATCAACGAAGGAAGAAGGACAGTTACCCGGGGTCCAATACAATGACTAAGGGTGCAAGCACTGGAATCACCCAACCACCCTCCCAAAGACCTACAAGGGATTTCCTCCCATGTTTGTCCTAGGTACAACAGATATAACCCTCCGTCACCACCTGTGTATGATCCTATGGTCAGATACTAAGGATACCACCACACCGAAAACTCCTGGGGGAATAGTCTCTGGTCGAATCAGAAGGCATGGGCAGGGTAACTGAGCTCGAAACTCAAAAGAGTCCCCAAACGCGATCCGATCCTGGTATATGCTCGAAACAGAAAGTAGGAGGTTTATTCCCAACAATATGATCTCGCAAGATCTACTGCATAGATCCCAGGCAAGTTTTGAATGAGGTGGGTTTACCTGTGATAGTCGAACTATGATTTTTGTGTAATGTGTGATCTCGGGTGGTTTAAGGTGTTTTAAACCCAAGATCCTAACCAAAACTAGTTAGTGAATAGTGTAACCTAGAAATGAAAATGTTACTAGTGCATTTTATTAGGGTCCATTTTAAAGGTTACTTGCTTACTCAAAAAGGTAGTGGGTGTGTGAAAGTGTTTATAATAGAGATAGAATACTGAAATGAAATGTTTACCACTAAACAAATCTTTTCTTTTCAATGCAAGTCCTAAAGATACGATCTAGAATGCATGTGAAAATGCAATTTTTAGTCTTTTCAAATGCAAAAAAGATAAAAATAAAGTCTAAATGTACAAAATTAAACTCAAAACCTAAGAATGCAGCTACTCAAACAAATAAGTATGCAAAAGAAAACTTCTTCTTTTTGATGCAAAGCACTCTTAAATCCTTTAAGCCACTTGCAAGGTACTCTACTCAGAAAATAAATCAAATTCTTTTATGCTTTTCAAAGGTGAGAAACAAAAATGAAATTGAAAGTAACCTACTATCAAAGCAAAAGCAAAGAACTTTCAGGTTTCCTTATTGAAACAGTAAAAGCAACCAATACGACTTTCATATTCTTATTGATGTAAGCATGCCAACCATTGGGAAAAGTGTATGAAACCTACTTTTAGACCCAAACAAAGCAAATGAACTACCAAGAAGTATGGTTTGGTAAAGTTAGGTCTGCACATAAACAGTGCAGTCAAGTTCCTGAACAGCAGCAAAGACACTTGAGCTTTCACTACAAAAAGAAAACTAAAAGCATAAGGGAGGATAAGAAACCAATCTAAAGAGAAATTTCACTCAAATAGATACAAACAGGGTCAAGTAAACTCAATAGGTTTCAAATCCAGTGGAAATGGAGCAATTATATTTAGTCGGACTCAAATTAGGGTACAAAACACCAAACTGGTCCACAACCCCCCAACTTGGGTCAACAAGCCCCAAAACTTTCCAAAGAAGCCCAAATTGATCAAAGAAGGTCCAAATCATGAACATAGGATTAGTACAAGGATAGGAGACCACTTACAATGGTTTAACTCAGACCTAGGGTCATTAGGGGCCCCAAAATATGCAGCCACAACCCCCCCAAACAGGTAAAAACTCAAAAAACTCAGTTCTAGGATGTGTGCGCTACTATCTATGAGGAAGACCAGCGCCCAAATAGGGGAATGCGCTACTGTGCTTCACAACAGTAGTGCCCATGTGGGAAAAGTTGAAAAAATAGGGCAAAACACCCCCCACACCTGAGCTAGTAAAGGTCTGTAAGGGCTAGGAAGAGTTTGTAAGAGCCAAGGAGGGTCAAACAGAGCCTGATAACTGATTCTAATCAAGAAATTGAACAAAGACTTAAAAAAAAAATGAAGAAATGACCTTGGATACCCATAAGCAGATAGGATTTCCCCAGCGGAGTTGCCATTCTGTTGTGAGGGAAATACACCTATAGTTCAGGGGAGAAACTACCAACTTATAGGGATGAAAGATAGACCTACAAATGTTCTGCAAGTACAACTAGTAAGCAAAGAGATAAAGGTTAAAGAGGATGTGTACCTTATTAAGAAGGTTGATCCCAGCCTTTGTCTTCCTTTCTCTTCAATGCCATTCAATCTCACAATGCCCACACCTGCAAAACAACTTCATACCTTTCTCAAATACATTTGACTACATATATAAGACTGATATTCATAACAGTAAAATACATCAAACTATAAGCAAACTGTAATCAAATCTAAGACACACATGAATAGGTCATATTTGGAAAGGGAAGAACGTCTGATCTTTATTAATGAATGAAGAAAGTACATAAAGTTATACCTTCCTTCAAGTTTGGCACTTCACAAAACCTAGATTCAAGGTCTCATGCTTCTGTTCTCCAAGGATCCCAGCCTCTAATCAACTGTGCTAGGGTTTATCAGAAACTGAGGCACAAGAGGGGGGGATGCGGGTCTCCATTCCTCCAGCATAACATTTCTATGGACTTGGTCCCCTCTCATGGCCCTTTTACCTTCCTTATATAGTCAATGAAGGAGAGGAAAAGCAGTTATAACCGATTAGGAGGTTCCCCAACTAACTCAAATTGACCAAAATTTGAGATTTTGATTGTTTCAGGAAAATACCCTACTTTTCTACTGCAATCCAGCGTATGTACTCTACTTTTATGAAGTAGAGTTGCATATTTTTGAAGGCAAACGCCCCTCTTATGCTTATAGAGTAGCATTTTTGTGGAAAAATGGCCAAAAACAGGGTTTTCTGATGATTTTCAGGAGGTGGTTTGGTCTGGAAAAGTGTTCCTAAGGGTTATAACCATAAAATGGGCCAAGAGTGAGGTAATTTCAACCATATTTAGTGTCCCTAATGACCCTTCAATCCACAAGTGTCCTGTTGTGTGACTAAACTTGATCTCAAGAAGTGTCGTCATGCGACCAAGCGATGCAAGTGTCGTCACGGACGAAGAAGTGTCATTTTAAGCTATAACACCACTATGACGAATTTAATTATTACTTTATTCACCCATCTACTGCCTTAGACTATTTAGCCTTATAACTGATGTAACCAGATGAATTATACAATACTGCGCACACCTGGTGCTGCGCATCAAAAAGAGTTACACAACCCGAACTCTACCTACACATGTGATTATTCAACGAACTGATACTTTCATAGACTTAGCATACTGCGCATTCAACTTTCATCCATTCATGTAATACTTAACATATTATTCCAATTTCATTCCCATGGCAAATACATATAAAGGATTAACATATCACTAATAAATGAGAATTCAAGCTTTCATAGTAAGCAAACAGATAATTGCACACGTATAAACAATCACACTGCACATGATTTAACATGGTTCACCCCAGGATCGAAGCTACATCCACAAGAACTATTGTTGTATTAGTCTTTGGGAAGGGTACAACAGTTCTAGTCTGCGCACTCAGAGGCAGACTCTCTTCTCTCTCAATAGGTCTCTGTGCACTCAGCTTGCAGAGCCTTTACAATATCTTCTCACAAAACAACAAGCATTGCTCAAGATTTCTACAGTGAATATTAACCAAAATAATAACAATCCTTTCCCATACAAAATGTGCCTTATTTATAGATCATGCCCATAGTTCATGTCTTTACAATTCGAAGGCAAAAACCCTTAGGTTCCCAAAATTGGTGCAGATGCCCGCCATCTTGCCTATTGCCGTCGACAACTTTCTCCACTCGCTTTGGCCACCTTACTGGACCACTCGTGGCTCTGATTCCCTTCTGACAGCCGCAGTCATCAACAAAAATGGTTACAACTGCATCGTGGCCTATCACTTTCCATCCTTTTAACCTGCCTTCGACTTTGTGGCCTAGCTTCTTAACTGCTTGCCACCACTCTCTCAGACTGGTCGCTTTCCTCTAAATTTATTCCGCTCTTTACCCAAAATAGGTCGCTCTCCCATCTTGACCTTTCTCTATACTTATTTACCCACTAACTGTTGCACTGGTACTGCGCACCATCTAGCTGCACGCAGCTGTCCTTCTGACTCAAGCTACGCACATCTCAAAACTGTGCCATTTTAACCTCACAGCTCGCACTGCGTAGTTCACAAAACTGTACTTTATAAAAAATATGCCTACTTGGGCCATGCCCAATAGGCCCCTAACACTTACCTGTGGATCACCCCCAGTCCACTTCCGTCAATTGAATTCTCTTGGACATCTTCTATGTTGCTAAGCTTGGTAGTGAAGTTGTTCAATGTAACGACGATGTCTGCAACAGTGGCATTTTCCTTCTTCTCAAAAGTCAGCTGTGCCTGTGAAACCATTCCCTTAACTTGCTCTTTAACTGTGCCTTCGGCCGTTTGGATTTTGACGAACTTCTCATCAAACTGTTGGATCAGCTGTAGTCCTTCTTCTTCTATGCTCTCCAACTGCGTAGAAACTATGACTTCTTTTTCCCTTAATGCCTTGACCTGTTTCTGGAGCTCCTTTACTTCGTTAAAATTAGGTAATTTCTGCTGCGGGGGCAGAGCTTTCATCTCTGCGCTTACATCATCAATCTCTTGTTGTGTCTGCTGCAGTTCTGCTTTAATCTTCTAAAGTTCTGGGTCTTCGTTCAATCCTATGCCAATTGCATTTACTTGTTCGAGTAACCCCTGTCATCTTGCTACTTCAGATTGGATGCTTCCCAATGTGGCCTCAACCTCCTCATGTGTGGCTGAGTGCTGATCTGATGTTGGAGTTGACTGACTGGATTCCAGGTCCGCGATCTTCCTCTTATAATAAAATTCCATTTCCATCATTTAAGCCGTGAGGGACTCTACCTTGGCCCCAATCTTTCGTATGGTATCTTCAACATTTTCTTCCTCTGCGCATTCTTCAATCTTCGTGCATACCGCTGAAACAGTCTCTCTGAGCTTGCGGTCTCTCTCCTGGACTTCAGATAATTCTTGTTCCTTCCGATCGGCTTCTTGCTTGAGTTCTTCGATATTTTATTTCAGCTGGACAGTCTGGTCATATGAGAAATGCCTCTTTCTTGTATTTCCTCCGCAACTTGTAGATGCAACTCATTCAAGTCCTCCAGCGCTAATGACCCAATGTTGAGGTCAAAATGTGTCGAGTCTTTGACTGCTTCACGCACCTTATCGTTCGGGAAGATCAAGTGCACTGTTTCTAAATGCGCTACCCTGGGGTAGGGGCTCACTGTATGCGGTGTCCAATTCTACCCACTCATTCCTCCTAACTTCCCTTCGGAATCTGAGGACTATTGGCCTAGGTTCATCTATGTGACCATGGCTTGCATTGTTTCCATTGTCTGAATGAGGTGGAGTTGTAACTGTTCTTGCTTAGCCTCTTTTTATGTACGGGTTTCCTCCCATACCTCCTGGACTTTTGTGGCGATTGTCTCGCAATCATCTGGATGTAGTTGCAGACCAAATTCGGCCCTTTCAGCCTTCCTCTTCTTCCACCGGCCTTTTGCCTAGGCAGGAGTTTTAGTCACATTTCTTTTGTCTCCTACCTGGTATTCCATTTTGGTCTGCTCAAGATCCTTTTCCTCCACAATAGATGTGGGTATGATTTATTCCTTGTCTTTATTGTGACCTTCATTCTTGTCATCATCTTGTTCATTTGTCTCATCCTCTTTGCTTTCGTGCTTGTCTTCATCTTTGTGCTACTCATAGTCGGAGTCAACATCGATTGGCTACTCTTTTTTCCAATCTGGTTTCGATCTCTCCATCATTTGTTCAACTTTCTCAACATCTAGCTGATAGAATCCTAGATACCATAGCTCTGTATCCGAGTCCTCCCTCGGATGAATGTATGATTTGTGCGTTTTGGCCATGAATCGCATTATCCCCCTATACATCTTTGATCGGCTGCGAGATGCGTGGTGTCCACTGAATCGCATAACATATCTTCACATAGTAGGTATAGAATACTTCACTGCTTTCCCGTTGCCTTGAGGGTTTTGAAATATCCCATAAGTTGGTGTAGCGCGCTCCACTGCATTGCCCCTCGATAACTGGAATACCCTAGTAACCGGTGGGCTCTTTCTAGCCGACAAGAGCAATCAATACTATTAACCAACTAAAATGGAACAAGGATCCATTGTCGTGAGCCTCTTCAACGTCTGCCAAAAACTCATTGAGCAAGTACTGCTCCCAGTTGTAGGAAGTGCCCTTTAATGTTTTATTTGCGAGTCGGACTGCCGTGACCAATACCTCTGGTGGTCTACATTTGCGCAACATCTTTCCTGCAAGGAGTTGAACTGTGAGCTTAGTGGCTTCGTCATTGATCTCGTTGGTAGGGAACCCCCATTTTTTCCTGACTGCATTAAATTCATCTGATATTTTAGTAGCAAGATCCTTTTCTTGCGCCTTCCCTACCATCACTATGGAAGGGTCATCACCTCTCTTGTTGAGCAGAGTAATATGGTGTATCAGATCGATATTAATATCGATATGCTTGTCCCGCCATAGGTAACCATCATGTATGCAAGATAATAGAGTGCGTACTACTGCTATGAGCTCTGGGTTCCTATCGAAGTGCAGGATGCGCAACAACCCAGAAGGTTCTATTTCTTTCAGCCAATCCTGCACATATAGACATTCAGCTCCGGATTGTACATCAACCTTCCGCCACATGTATCGATTAGGTTGAAACTAGGGAAAAATTTTCGGCTTCGACTGTGCCCCCTCTAGCAAGTCACGGTCTTCAAATTTGCGCTCCCTTACGATGCCCAGCAGGTCTTCTGCAATTCTGACATGTTTAGACATGGGAGGGATTGGAATCTCATAAGGACATTCTTCTGTAACTCAATGAGTGGTGCATCATCTTTCCGAGCTGGGATGTAGTCGTGCACCGGGCGGATGGGATTCTCCATGAATGTGACTGGTTTCTGTATCTTAACCGGTTTCGACCCTCCCTAGCCTGTGGCTGTATTCTTCCCCTTTTCTGCAGCTTGTC
Source organism: Larix kaempferi (assembly GCA_027924585.1). Classification (NCBI taxonomy): domain Eukaryota; kingdom Viridiplantae; phylum Streptophyta; class Pinopsida; order Pinales; family Pinaceae; genus Larix; species Larix kaempferi. Next base: position 7,880,803 of record BSBM01000386.1, on the reverse strand, counting down.
TTGCAGAACTTCGAGATGAAGCTCCTGGCTCGCCTGCAGGTTTCGTAGCTAGAGCCGTCATGACTTCCTGAAATACTGACTGGATGAAAAGTTTCAAAACTTCGGCACTAGAAAGTGGTTCAGACATGGACCTACAGAATGCTCGGCTCTCTGGTTGTGGAAACTCTGAAATTGCATGCAGATGAACAAAGTTCCCGGTAAAACTTATAAATGCTTGCTCGAGGGCTATTTATAGGCCCTACTGGTCTCGAATGTGGTGGGTGACCGTTAGTGAATTGGTTAATGGTTCGTACCTCAGCATGATCTCCTATGAGACTCTAGTCACTTCAACCAATCATCATACCCAGACCAATGATGTTTCCTTAATTGCAAAAAGGTGGCGGCATGGCCAAGCTGTTAGGTCAGTTAAGTTAGCGTTTAATTGCTAGCTTGTCAGCCGGATCTTGGCTAGATTTTGGTCACTTCTCCTTTTATTACGCCCCAAACTGTCATATCCACTATTTAATGCTTAGCTTTATCATTTTCGCAATAATGGATAACAACCCACTAACCGACCAACAACTGCCCCGTTAACGTTTTCCATCATGTTGCGCTGGCAATTCTGATGTACACGTGTGCCTCTTTACTTTCAATCAAGCAGCTGTGGTCCCCTCATATGCCTCTTGTCACCGCTTCTTGGTCTCCGCAGTTGGTCCTTTTAACTTGATCTGCGTAGTTGGTCTGCTGAACTGGGTCTGTGCAACGACATTTTTTGCTTCAAACTGTGTGGTTTCTCTCTCTCTCTCTCTCTCTTTCTCTCTCTCTGTCTCTCTCTGTCTCTCTCTCTGTCTCTTTTGGCACAGCTTCACTACTTAACAAGCGCTGCACGGTATATACATTTTCCTCATCATACTTTTCGTACAGACTCTTCCCCATTTCTAGTGCCCACTTTCAACTGTACTTGGCACTTAGAAATTTCCTTTCTTTCTTATCATCAAGGGTTCTGCGAGGCAGGACTATCCTGATAGGGTTTTAGTGTGCTTCCATTGACTAGACCGGGCAAGTTATCTCCTGCTAACGTGGCTAAATGGACTGTGCCACCATTAGTTACATGTAAAAAAGTATATGGTCCAAGCCAATGCCTTTAAAATTTCCAGGAAATTTCATGAATTTACTATCATACAGGAGGACTAGATCAACTACCTGAAAGCTCTTGTTTTTGATGTGGCGATCATGCCATGCTTTTTCTCGATCTTTCTGCACTTGTTGGTGAAAGCCTGCGATGAAGCGATCCTCCTCCAGACTAACCAAGTGTAGAAGCCTCTCTTCCAATCCCTCTTGATCTTCCATGTTTTTAAATGCAGCTATCCTTAAGCTGGGAACAATGTATTCCATTGGCATTATTGCTTCCTGTCCATAGGCCAGCCCGAAAGGTGTGTGGCCAGTCAACGTTTTGCAAGTAGTTCTATATGCCCATAAAATGATTGGAATGCGCAGGTCCCAGTCATCCCTATTCACATTGCATACCTTAGTTAGTGCATTCTCCAGTACTTTATTGAAAGCTTCCACAGTTCCATTCGCTTGCGGATGATATGGCGTAATTTGTTGATGGTGAATGTGGAACTCTTCTGTCAATGCCTCAATAGTTCTGTTCAGAAAGTGAGTGCCTTGATCACTCATCAAAATCTTTGGGCATCCAAATCTTATAAGGATGTCTTAAAAAATGAATTGCGTGGTAGTACCTGCGCTACAGTCCTTCATTGGATTCGCTTCTGCCCATCTAGTGAGGTAGTCAGTTGCTGTAATAATATACCTCGCACTAGTTCTTTTCCTCGGTGGGTTTATAGGTCCCACAAAGTCAATGGCCCATTTCTCAAATGCCTTTAATGTCAATTGTGGATTCAATGGCATTTCGTCTCTTCGCGATGACCTTCCTGTCCTCTGACAGACATCGTAGCTCTGGCAATGCTCCTTTGCGTCTTTTTGAATCGTAGGCCACCATATCCCTGCCTGCAATATCTTTTGTGCAGTGGCTTTTCCTGCGTAGTGACCTCCTGCTACCCCTGAATGTGCATCAGCCAGTATGAATGGTTTCTCGTTCTCTAACACACACCTACGCAGTACTTCATCCGGCCCTAATTTGTCTGACTGTCCGGCAATTATGGTGAAGTCTGCTGCTCTTACTACCAGCTGCTTCTTCTGCATAGTAAACTCTATGGGTTCCAACCCAGTAGTCAAAAAGTCTATGATATCTTTGTAATATTCATCAGCTATCTAGATGGAAAACAATTGCTCATCAGGCATATTGTATTCAAGGTTCATAGGCTCTTCTCCTGACTCAATCCTTGACATATGATAAGGTCCTAAGTTCAATCTGCCCGGCTTAACCACTATTTCAAAGTGATACTCCTGAAAGAGTAATAACCATCTGCAAATTCGCCCCCCTAACACTGGCTTGTCGACCAGGTATTTCAAAGCAGAATGGTCAGTGAACATAGAGAAGTGCGCACCAAGAAAATAGTGCTCGAACTTCTGCAACACGTAGACCATAGCTGGGCCTTCTCTCTCAGTGGTGGTATAATTCTTCTTTGTAGATGAGAGCTTCCTGCTCGAAAATGCGATGGTGTGGTGAATACCTCCCTTTCTTGGTTGTGCTAAGAAAAGTACCAATGCTATACATGAAGCATCGACATTGACATGAAACGGCTTCTCCCAGTCTGGAAAAACTAGGATCGACGCAGTTACCATTTTCTCTTTTAAGGTGTCAAAGCCTTGTTCACACTCCGCGTTCCAGATGAACGACACATCTTTATTTAATAGCTTCTCCATAGCTGTGGTTATCTGCGCATAACCCTTTATAAACTTTATGTAGTAGCCGGTATGCCCCAATGTAGTGCGCAACTGCTTGACAGAATTTGGTGTGGGGAAGTTTACAATGATTGCGATGTAGGATCAACCATCAGGCCCTACTTGCACACAATGTGTCCCAACAGAATTCCATAAGGTACACAAAAGATACACTTCTTCAGGTTTAATGACATTTGATGTTGTCTGCATTTTTCTAACATTAATCTAAGATTTGCGTAATGGTCCTTCAGCAACCCAAATACTATCCAATCATCAAAATAAGCTTCTAAGAACTAGTGCATGAAATCCTTAAATGCTGTGACCACAACTCTAGAAAAGATGGCAGGCGCGTTCTTCAGATCAGACCAAAAGGCATTACTGTGTACTAGAATGACCCCCATTCAGTGGAAAAAGTGGTCTTGTGTCTATCTGTAGGATCAATTCTTATCTAATGGTATCCCGAAAACCCAACAGTAAAGGAATATGCCTCATTTCCTCTAACTTTATTGAGCACCTCATAAGTGAAGGGAGTAGGAAATGGGTCATGCATTGAAGCATCGTTCAATTTTCTGAGATCCACACAAATCCTGATCTCGCCTTTTGTCTTCTTATCTTGGACAACCATAGGTCTTATCCACTCAGACTCTTCAACCGACTCGATGATCCCCGTGTCGAGCATTTTATCAAGTTCTTCCCTGACTCATTCTTTGTATTGCGGGTTTAGTCGATAGGGCCTCTGCTTGATAGGATTTGCACCTGGCTTAAGAGGTATCTTCATAACCCCTAAATCTCCCAAAATGCCCTTCATCTCTGTAAAATTTGTCGGGAATAAATCCCGATATTCATGTAATAGGTCTGCGATCTCTGCGACAGTCTGATCGTCCCAATAATATCCAATGCTTGCAAACTTCGGCTCTTCGCTGGTGCCAATGTTCACTTTCCTCGTTTCCACAGGTCCACTCATGTCTAGAATTTCCAGTGGAGGTCTCTCTATGTCGCGCGCTCCTTCTGACTCAGGTATGTTTATGTTTCGCGGATCCTCCTCATCATTGTCTTCTTTTTCTTCAGCCTCTTCAGCTATGTTATAACATTCCATGGCATGTTCTACTTGTTCCTTCCATTCTGTCTATAGGCTTGCAGGTATGCTTTCAGCTCCAAAGAATTCCTCTAATGTCATGTTTCGATGTGGACATTCTGGTCTAAAGATTCTTTCCTTAATAATCTACAAGGCGTCATTTATGGTAGGAATTTCATCTTCAAAACTGAAGCTCTTCTGGAAGTTCGCAGTCAGGGTAAGCCAATATGTAGTTTCCCTGCGCAACTCCATATCTAGGTACCATTTCTTTGGGATTTCTTCCTCCAATGTGTGCACAAATAGATGCACCCACTTTGTTTGTGGTCTTTCCTCCCATGCTTGTGAACAGACTTCAATGTGCTGCCTTGGATCTGTCTGTCCATTGTATTTCTCAAAAGGTAGTGTAACCTTATCAGCAAACCTAATATGCATCTTGATTCTGCACTGGTCCCATGTGTTTAATGTCTGCTTATGCAAAACCCACCATCTGACAGGTGTCTCGCGCAGTGCCATGTCTAGTGCTGGTAAGCGATGCTCATTTGCAATTGCTACAGTATATTCTTTGATAAAGGAATAAACATTAGATAAACCATCCTAGGTGGGAATAGAACTTACCTCCTTTCCAATTCAGTGCTGTGACTTGTAACCTGCGCACATCTCCTTACTGATATTTCATGCATACGAATTTTCTAGTTCTCCAATCCTGCATCAAAGTCTGAGATGCAAGAGCTGTTGCATCTCCAGCTGAGTGCTCCATCTGCAGTAGGATTAATATAATAATCTTGGTTCACAGTCATCTTGTAAAGGTGGTCCAAATATTGAGCCCTGGATTCTTCCCGAATCAGCTCACTTTATCTTTCTCTGTCTGCAGGGTCCAATGGTGCGATGACCCTGAGATGCTTTCCTTCGAAGATCATCTTCTTTGTCTTCAAGTTTATGATGGCGAGGTTATCCACAGCCCAGTCAATTCCTAATAGTGCCGGAAAGGGTTGACTATCATGCACGATCTCAATAACCTTGAAGTCTGCGTAACTTTGTACTCCATCAATGTCAACAACAACATTGGCTAACCTTCCAAAAGGTATAACTTTCTCCTGGTTGGACATTCTCAACTAGATAGGTGACCATAACATCTTTGGTCTCCCATCTGCTGCCATGTCTGTTTAGTTAAGACATTTACTTTGGATCCCATATCCAAAATGATCTCATCCATTTCATAGTCTCCTATCTATGCACTGAGTCTCATTTCTCTGCTAGTTCTTTTGTGTTTCCTGATGTGGTGAATTGCGCTATCAATAGTTTCACTCTTGCTATGTGGCTCATGTTGATTTAACAATTTCTGCAATTTTGCGATAACGTTTGGGCACTTTAGCAACTTCATGTAGCTCCTGAGGAATTGTGCAATAGAGGTGCCCGTCTATGCTGCGATGCTCGATTTGTCATACGTAGCCGGCATATCTTCTATATGCGGTATTTCACTGTGCAACAAGATTCTTGGCAATTTAGGTGCTGATTCTTTGAATATATCCGACACTTCTTCAAATACTTCTCTACTTTTCTTCATGTCAAAAGCGGGTGCTTTCTCGGCAGCTTTTCTTATCCATATTGTTTCAAGAGGGGTTTGCTTAGTGTTAAAGTCTCCAGAATTCGAAGCTTCTGCTCCTCTATCTCTCCCTGTCACAGCGACACTTCACATCACTACATTGATACTTGGATCCACAAGCCTCCTCTCTGCTGCGATCAACTAGATGTTTGGGTTCGACGCATATGGCCGCTTCCGTTTCTGCATTTTTGCCTCTAACAATGGGAAGTCTTCAATAACTTGGTCGAAGGATTTACAGTAATTACATGTAGTGCATGGGTTGGTACAGTCTCTAGATACATGACCTGCCTGGCCGCAGTTATAACAGATTACTTGACCTTGGCCTCTGCCTTGCGCTGGGCCGTTATTCCTTCCTCTCCCGCGGTATCCTCCGCGGCCTCTGTATGCTCCCTGATCATGTTGTGCATTATCTTGTTTCTGCGGAGTCTCTTCTTGGACTTTGTATACTCCTCTATACATATGATCAATATCTTTCTTCCTTTCTAACATGAGCTCATATGCGCGGCAGTTGGACTCATCATGCCCAACTGACTTACAGAAATTACAATATAGGTTTTTAGGTGTTCGTACGTATTTCTGTATCAGGTAGCAGTATTTTGGCCGGTGTCCTTTGGTTTTGCAAATTTCATACCTGGCCCTTAGTTTGGATTTAATGGGTTTGGTCCACCCATGTTAAGGAAATCTTGGAATAAAGGACAATGATCCTTAGTGTGTCCTTCTTCCTTACAACCTGTACACCAGACTTCCTGTCTCTCTTGTTTTCCTTTCTTGATGTCCTGTAGTTGTAGCGTCAGGGTAGCCAAATGGGTCTAGATCTGCGACATCGCAGTGCTAGTTTCTCCAATTGGTGAAGCTTCCAACTTCATTGCGATTTCCAAGGCTTCTACCTACGAAGCCACTTTCCGATGCATCAACGATAGTCTGATATGAGGCAACAACATGGCTATAAACCATTCTTGGTGCTGTTGCGGGGCTATAATGAAGCTTAATTGGTCCAATAATGTTTTAAATTTTTGGTCAAATTCCTAGACTGTTTCATTAGGTTTCTGCTTGATCTCTTTTAACTCTGTTATATACTGCGATTCTGATTTTGGCTTCTTAAATTCTTCTAAGAGTGCAGCCTTGATTTCTACCAGGGTTCTATTATGTCCCTGCGAGTATTTCATGAACCAATGCAAGGCTCTATCTCTAAAAGTGGTGATGAGTTGTGCTCGATTCACAGCATCATCCTGGACTTGTTTAACACTCCATATGGCTTCACATAGAAACTAATGCTGATCAGGGTCTTTTAGATCCGTTCCTTTGAATGTTGGAAGTTTGATATCTTCATTCATGCTTCTTCTAGGTGGTGGAGGGTTCTGCGCAGCTTGCTGAGCGGAAAAAATAAAAGTAGTATTGCGCGAAATGGTTTGACCCGAAATGTTTTGAGTGCTAGGGATATTCACAACTGGAGGGCTTTGTGCAATGGAAGGCATAGTTTTCACAAGCTGTGGGTTCTGTAGAGTAATGGGATGATATGTAGAATATTGAGGTGCAGTTTGTCTATTAGGGTCGGCTTGTGAATCAATGTCTATGTGGAGTCCATGTCCACTGGAAATTTTCTTAGGTGTATATTTGTATCTTTTCCCACTTCTTAGATTATGTGTTTCTTCGTCAGACTCACTATAAATGCTATTGACCATTATAGATCCAAAAATTTTACTGCATTCAAAAAACGCCTTTCTCGGCTAAAAGAACTTTAATGTATAAACTGAGTTTGTTCAAGTACTTACCTCTGAATCCCTTGAAAAACTCTCTTTCGGCTGTGTTGTAGGACTTTAGCATGTCCACAATGAACTGCGTTACAAAGCTCTGTAGTGTACTGTCGACCCAGAAGTCGACTGCTTGTGTGAATGGACTGTCTACTGCTTTGAGCCTTTCAATAAGCTCCGGTGTCCACTTGGTTGGTACGTCTTGTGGTGTATAGTTTCTTTGCTTTGCGAGCCTTAACAACCACTCGTGTAGCTCATTTCCAAAAGACGCCTAGAAAAATTCGTGAACGTCTTTCCACAGGTATTTGTTCAACCACTGGATTCCAGAGAGATACGGGTGTCTATTCTCCTTTCTTGCGAAGTCTCTCTATGTCTTGTCACACCAAGCCCAAATTTATTTCTTTTCTGGATGCCAAAAGTCAATACCCAGAAAGGGTTCTTCTTCGTCGCACATCACGGCTTCAACTCATCACGGATTCTTAGCGCAACAACGGAACCATTTGTTGGCTTATATAACTGTTCTATAGGTTTCCAATGTAGACCCAGGTTCTTCATGGTTTCAAGGAACCAACAAAACCCCTTTTCACCGGCCCTTTCGGCAACAGCCTGCGAATAGGCTGAGGTCTCACCCAAGGTGGAATTATGGGGGTGCTGCGGAATCAGGTTTCCACAGCGATGTGATGAGTTGTTTAAACATAACTACCGCGCAGCGCGCTGCGGGACTCATATTGTGGATTGAAGACTGTGCGACAATAGTCTGCGTCGCGGTCCTCACTACTACAAGCTAAAATAATTGCACAACCGACACATCTACGGACTGCGTGGTTTGGACAGGATGCAACTAATAGGACATCGTGACTGACTTATACACTTCCTCTTCAGACTTAACCACTATGACGACTTTACTTATTACTTTATTCGCCCATCTACTACCTTAGATTATTTAGCCTTATAACTGATGTAACCAGATGAATTATACAATACTGCGCACACCTGGTGTTGTGCATCAAAAAGAGTTACACAACCCGAACTCTACCTACACATGTGATTATTCAACGAATTGATACTTTCAAAGACTTAGCATACTGCGCATTCAACATTCATCCATTCATGTAATACTTAACATATTATTCCCATTTCATTCCCATGGCGAATACATATAAAGGCATTAACATATCATTGATAAATGAGAATTCAAGCATTCATAGTAAGCAAACAAACAATTGCACACATATAAACAATCACACTACACACGATTTAACATGGTTCACCCCCAGGATGGGAGCTACGTCCACAGGAACTATTGTTGTATTAGTCTTTGGGAAGGGTACAATAGTTCTAGTCTGCGCACTCAGCTGCAGACTCTCTTCTCTCTCAATAGGTCTCTGCACACTTAGGTTGCAGAGCTCTTACAATATCTTCTCACATAAAAACAAGTATTGCTCAAGATTTCTACAGTGAAGATTAATCAAAATAATAACAACCCCTTCCCGTACAAAATGTGCCTTATTTATAGATCATGCTTGTAGTTCATGTCTTTATAATTCGGAGGCAAAAACTCTTAGGTTCCCAAAATTGGTGCGGATTCCCGCCACCCTGGCTATCGTCGTTGATAGCTTTTTCCACTCGCTTTGGCTGCCTTATTGGACCACTTGTGGCTCTGACGCCCTTCTGACAACCGCAATCATCAACAAAAACGGTTACAACTGCATCGTGGCCTGTCACTTTCCACTCCTTTTAACCTGCCGTTGACTTAGTAGCCTAGTTTCACAACTGCTTGCCGCCACTCTCTCAGATCGGTCGCTTTCCTCTAACTTTATTATGCTCTTTACCAAAAATAGGTCTCTCTCCCATCTTGAATTTTCTCTATACTTATTTACCCACTAACTGTCGCACTAGTACTGAGCACCATCTAGTTGTGCGTAGCTGTCCTTCCGACCCGAGCTGCACACATCTCAAAACTATGCCATTTTAACCTCGCAGCTAGCACTACGCAGTTCACAAAAATGTACTTTATCAAAAGGATGCCTACTTGGGCCACGCCCAATAGTTTCTTCGACGAAAACCCCTTCATCCACAGCTCATTACAGGTGATCCACGAGAAATTATTTGAAGCTGTTCCGACAGAGAAACCGATGGGACTTCAGCGGACTGTGACTCCGAAAACGCTGATGGAATGCTACAACATAAAAGGACAACCGAACGATTTGGATGAACCGAGGGCTATGTATATACCGGACTCAGAAGGAAGTTGCAGTGTCGAGACACCTAAAATTCCTTCCAACAAGTCAACCGTTGGAAATCAAGAAAGTGAACATTGGGTCGGAGGAGAATCTGAAGTTTGCGAGTATTGGAGATTATTGGGATGAATTGACCATTGCCAAGATGACTGACCTATTGCATGAGTTTTAGGACTTGTTCCCAACGAAATTCTTAGAGATGAAAGGAATTTCTGGGGACTTGGGCGAAATGAAAACCCCCCTGAAACCCAATGTGAAGCCAGTAAAGTAGCTACCCTACAGTTTGAATTTGAGGTATAAGGAGCGGGTGCAAGCTGAACTCGAGGGAATCTTGGACACAAGAATTATCAAACTAGTGGAGGAATCTGAGTGGATCAGCCCAATGGTGGTCCAAGATAAGAAAACTGGCGAAGTCAGGATCTGTATCAATTTAAGAAAGTTGAATGATGCCTGCTTACACAATCCGTTCCCAACACCATTCATGGATGAGGTGCTAGAAGGGGTGGGAGGTCAGGAAATATACTCCTTTACAGACGGATTTTCAGGCTACCACCAGATAAAAATTACGAAGGAGGATCGGCACAAAACTATGTTCGTCACAGAATGGGGATGTTTTCAATATACGGTGATGCCATTCAGCCTGAAGAATGCACCAGCAATCTTCTCAAGATTGGTAGTTGCTTCTTTCAAGGATTACATCCATAAATTTCTTGTAGTATACATGGATGATTGGACAGTGTACAGGTTGGTCAAGGATCACGTCGCGAATATGAGGTTGATGCTGGAAATATGTCAACAACACCATATTTCGCTAAACCTGAAGAAGTGCATTTTCTGCACTCCGTTTGGGATTTTGCTGGGACACATTGTATGCAGGGAAGGGATGTTGGTTGACCCTGCAAAGATTGCAATTATTGTCGATCTGCCACCACCAACAATAGTAAAGCAATTAAGAGTGACGTTGGGACATATGGGATACTATAGGAAGTTTATCAGAGGTTATGCAACGATCACGGTACCAATGGAGAATTTTTTTTAAGAAGGATGCCAAGTTCGAAGGGAACGAAGAAAGCCAGAAGTGTCTTGATGTATTGAAAGAAAAGATGGTAGCAACACCCATACTAGTATTTCTGGATTGGACGAAGAAATTCCACGTTCATGTTGACGCATCATCAGTCGCACTAGGATTTATCTTACCCAACCAGGAGAAGGAGAGGTTGACCACCCGATAGCATTCACAAGTAGGAAGTTGTCTACTGCGGAGAAGAACTATACGAAAACAAAAAGAGAAGGTTTGGCGATGGTCTACTCCCTACAAAAGTTTCGACACTATCTACTAGGAGGTCATTTTAAAATGTTCACTGACCATTCAACACTCAAGTACCTAGTGAACAAGCTTGTGTTGGGGGGGGGGGATCTGTCGATGGCTATTAATCTTTCAAGAATTCGACTTCAAGATAATTGTAAATCTAGGGTGACTGAATGCAGGCCTGGATCACCTATCAAGGATAGAGTCAGGAGAAGAACCAAGGAATATCGATGAAGGATTGCCTGATGCTCAATTATTCAGGGTCGAAATGGTTGATGACCATTACGAGCAAATTATTCAATTTTTGGCGACACGAACGACACTAAGGGAATTTACTACAGACCAAAAGAAACATTTAGTTGTCAGGGTTACATATTTCCAACTAATTGTTGGGAAACTATATAAGATGGGACTAGACGAGATACCTCAATGGTATGTCCTTCTGCATGAACAAGAAAGGATTTTAGCCGAAGCTCATGATGGGATCGCAGTGGGACACTATGGAGGATGTGCCACTGCTAGGAAGATCCTTCGAGCTGGACTCTGGTGGCCGATGATGCATGGAGACATGACAGACTATGCAAAAGGATGCGACGTATGTCAGAGAACAGGAAAATCTTCACGATGGGACGAAATGCCCTTAGTACCTCAAGTGACATTACAAGCCTTCGAGAAGTGGGTAGTCAACTTTGTGGGACCCATCAACCCATTAGGAAAAAGAACAGGGTCATGATACATAATTACTACGACAGATTATTTGACGCGATGGGCGGAAGCTGCACAAGTGAACGACTGCACAACTGCGACTGCAACAAGGTTTCTCTTCGATAACGTGGTCACCAAGTTTGGGTTCCCAAAGATCCCGATTAGCGATCAAGGCACCCATTTTGTTAATAAGACAATCGTAGAGATGACGGAGGAGTTTCAAATTCAACACAGAAAGAGCACCCCATACCATCCAAAAGGTAACGGGACAGTTGAGGCATCCAACAAAATATTGGAGCATGGACTCACAAAGGTGTGCAACACAGACCGTGATGATTGGGATTTGAAGATTCTAGTGATACTCTGGACGTATCGCGCAACTTGCAAATGATTGACTGGACAGACCCCGTTCAAGCTCGTTTGTGGACAAGAAGCAATAATGCCGATGGAGTGTATCGTCCCAAGCCTGCGCATCGTAGCAGCCACAGGAATGAGGGACGATGGATCACTTGAAGAACGATTGGCACAACTGGTACAACTTGATGAGGATCGATTCATCGCAGGATTCCATCAGAAGGTAGAAAAGGATCGACAAAAGGCTTGGCATGATCGCCATGTTAAACCAAAGCATTTTCAACGAGGAGATATGGTTCTATTATACGATAGTAAGTTTGTAAAGCATCCAGGTAAGTTGCAGATGCATTGGTTAGGTCCTTACGTAATAGATTTTGTCACTCACAGAGGTGCGCTGCAGTTATAAAGTTTAGATGGGACATTGTAGCCAAATCTAGTAAATGGGAATCGGTTGAAACCCTATCGCCATGACCAGGCGCATAGCAACTGAGAAACAAGTGAAAAAAAAGAAAAGCAATAATGAAAAAAAAGTGGAAGCATGGTGAGACCAGATACTCGTCGACGTTTAGCACGCGGGAGTCTAGTTAGTGCATTATTACTGTAGAAAGGCATCACCGACAGATGGCAGAAGCTTATGATGACACGCTTGAGGGCAGAATCCGAGGGAAACGTGAAATATTTCAGAATCATGCGTCGAGGATACAAGGAACAAGCATAAATACATGCACAAGGTATTAGAGGATGAAGGATTATGCGCATTATGAAGAGAGTCAGTCAGTCAGATGAGAAATTCCAAGGAAGTTGTGGAATAAGGAAGTGAGAGAGTTGAAATGGTGCATTTCATTTCGAGTGGAAGCACTCCATGTGCGCTAAGGGAAAGGACAATGAGTGTTCATGAACAACTAGCAAAGGAAGTGGCGTAGACAATTGGGAGGAACAGAGATGAATTATCACCCGAGATGTCTAAGAGAGTGGTAGTAGTTAGAAGAACCATGGTCCTTGCGACCACCAGAACACCAAGGGCGGAGGCACGCTGGCGCCAACAATGGACGGTCAAAGGTGTGAAATAGATGTGCCAGAGTAGTTGCCCTGTTTCACAATTTGGTGACGTCGATGAACTTTTCCCCAAACCGAAACCAGCATGAAGCACAACAGCAGGCGCATAAGGGATAGATGAAGAAGGTTTCAAGAGACTGGATGATGAGTTTGAGAAGTACATGACAACGATCGAGATACTAGAGGATGAGTTTGAGAAGTACATGACAGCGATCCAGAGACTGGAGGATGATTTCAAGAAGTACATGACAACGATCGAGAGAATGGAGGATGAGTTCGAGAAGTACATGACAGTGTTCCAGAGACTGGAGGATGAGTTCGAGAAGTACATGACAGCGATCAAGAGTCTGTAGGATGGGTTTGAGGAAGCACACAACAGCGAACTAGAGTAGTACCAGCCGTGTCCAGCTGAGGTGGCTCGAGGGAGAGCCACAAGTTTTTGTTGGGGGCCTGTTGGCATGGGGCTAGACTGCATGAAGTGAGGATGTCAACAGCAACAAAGAGGGACAATCCGTGGAAGAAAGGACCATTCGCTGAGAACAAGGAACCGAGGAAAGCGCAATATTGGTGTAGTTAGTTAGAATGGGTCATTTGGATCGTTTTGTAACCCCTTTAGTTTTCTATAAATAGGATAATGATTGTAAGCCTAAGGACATCCTAGAATGAGATCATAAGTGATCGATAGATGTGCGGACGAAATCTGTACTGTTTTGCTCTGCTTTTGGCAGTTTTGTATGGATTCGCGATAAGGTGTTTTGAACTAGTTCCGCGAAGGTTGTACCATAGGTTTTTGATGAGTTAATGCATGAATATGTTCGGTCATGTTTATCTCTTTTTATGTTAAATGATGAATGCAAATCTAGTTGCGACATGTTTAAAGCTTTGTGGTTTGGTAAATTCTGTTGATGCGAATGTTATTTTTACCATGTTAATGCGAATGTCGATTATACACTGAAGATGCGAATGATGAATGAATGTATGACTTATTAAGTATGATGCGAAGACACAATCTTTGGTTTCTGTAGCTGTAGAGTGAAAATTGATGCATGTCCCCCCCCACTGCGGAAATATGGTTCCTGCATCCCCCTTAATCATCTCAGGTGAGACCTCACTCGCTTTGTGAGTGTTGTTGGAAAGGGTAAAACCTTTCTGGGATGGTGTTTAAGGGTGTTTGGTTGATGTTTGTTGACAACAGTGCGAAGTGAACCCTTGTCGACATTCGCTGTGTCAACAACAACGATTTGAAAACTCTCAATCCAACACTCAAAATGCCTATATCCTAGTAGAATTTGATTCTAAGGAGGATCATTGCCTCGATTTAATCTTAATTCGAGTCATTTTAAGTATAGTTTAATTTTTATACCATGTTAAAAAAATTTCTTTTGCCATATAATTCAATAATGTTATGCATTAAGAAGGTCATGATTCCCAACACCATCACCAATTTTTGGTTATGGGTATATATTATACTCTTAAATCTCGAAAAACCAATAAGTATAGTATAGTTGGTTTGCTATTTTCAAGCATACAAACAATAATATACTAATGGTTTATACCCAACTATTATAGTTGAGAACATTTGAACTCTATTAAGATATAATGCTCTCTATTTGGGGCTTAATAACAACATGGGTATTTGTTATATTTTTTTTAATTATTAATATAATAATTAACCTAACTTAAAACAACTAATCAATTCCAACAAAATTCATTTTATTCCTATTAAGAAAAAATTAAGTTATATTTTTAATTATTAAAGTTGGGAATTTTAATATATATATATATATATTTATATTTGTTATTTTTAATAAATATTTTTGTTGTTTAATTATTTTTTAAAATATTGTTTATAAGTTTTTTAAATACATAAAATATAATGAAATATAAATAATTCAAATTAATTAGTTGTAATATTAAACTAATCAACAACTAATCAATTTCAACAAAATTCATTTTATTTCAAATTACGAAAAAAATAAGTTATATTTTTAATTATTAAAGTTTGGTTTTTTAATATAGATGATGGTTGTGGTGGTGGTGGCCGCCTTTAACATCCACTGCTATCAGACCTTAAGAAGATAGAGATTATTTGGTTTTCCTTAAAATGCTATTTCTATGCTCAAAAAGCTTACATAGGAGTGTCCCTAGCTCGCTATAGTTTTGGGGATCTACAAGGTTAGAAAGGTTAGTGTCATATCAAAGATCTTGAAACTGAGATCTAATGTGAGTGAAAGCCGAGCAATCTAAGAGAAAGTGATTTTCATCTTCCACGCTCATAGAATCGCATAGATGGCAAATTCTTTTAGCCCAATACATTTTAGGGGTTGTCCAATGCCCAGTTTCACTGTGAAGCTCATGAGAGTTCGTTCTAATCTTAGCAGTATTAATTTTCTTCTTTGAACTTGTTAAGATAGAAAAATAGTTTTGATCCTCGAGATTAGGGTTAATGATCTCTTTGTAATACCGAAGCTTTTGTTTTACCTCTAATTCTCCTTTGTACCACATTTTCTCTTTGAAGGTAGAAGTGATAATGTAATTAATGTTATCAGTATTTTGTAAAGTGGTAGTTTCATTAATCCCCCAATAATTTTGTAATTTAATTATTTTTTAAAATATTGTTTATACAATTTTTAAATACATAAAATATAATGAAATATAAATAATTCAAATTAATTAGTTTAATATTAAACCCTAATCAATTTATAACAAAATTATTTTCACAATACTTTGTTTATAGATAAGTGATTCAAAATGGATCAGTATATATTTTGTCATCTATTTTGTTATTTTTGGAAGGAAAACAATTAAGCTCTTAACATATAAGGCCCTTTTTAAGGTAGGTCTAGATTTGGTGATTTGACATCCAAAAACTTCTAGACCCTATTTTAGGTCTTAAATGGCTACATTTTGGGGCACAAATTTGTAAACTAAGTTTACAATCTCTCGATTTTGTTATACACATCAAGATATTTCTAATGGTGAGAAAATCACCTTAATCGTAGTTTATATGTGGAAGTTATGCCTCTTACAAGTTGACCTATCAGGTTGACTCGCACAGTACCCTATATATGCCATGTCAATTTCCATTACTCACATATGTGGAGCAAGTCACTAGTGGACTTTCAAGAAGATTCTATATAGTCCAAAACTCTAACCATCATTGGGAGTTGAGGCATGGAAAAACCCTAACCCTAACCCTAACACTAGACAACTATTAGGCTATGTTAAATACTTGGCCATTAGGAAAAAATGGGGTTTCATTCTCATTATATTGTTTATTGTTCCATATTTGAGGATAGCATCTAGGAATGAAATATTGAAGTATAATAAAGAGAGTAGAAAATATTATAGGAACCATTTAAGTGATGTGTCCATCACAACTTCATAGTGAGTGCATTTTCTATGTATCTGCATTGTATAGCTTGAGAAGTAAAGAGTAGGTCTTACCTTCTAGTTAGGTTTTTCAAATATTAAATTTTCCTAACATACATCTAATATTCATTGTGTAGATAGGGTTTTATTTACTTAATTTTTTTCATTTCAATTTCAATTTATTTCAATATTTTGTATATTAAGCTAATAATATTACATCTAAAAATTATAGATAATAATACATTGAATAATATTATAAAATATATTATAATGAAATATCTGTAATCGAGTAATTGTTTTTGGGTAAAATCCAAATTTAGAATTGTTTAAATTGCATTTTTGAATTCATAAATAGATTTGCCCTTCAATACCTCCATGGCACCCAAATTATGCAATTTCCATAACTAATATATATGATTATAGAGTTTTTTAAAGATTTCCAACCGAACTCCCAACAAAATCAAACAAAAAATATTGAAAACTTAGAATATTTTAACTACACCTAAAAAAATTAAAACGTATTTTTTAAAAATATTAAAAATTTAAAAAAAAGTATTGTATACTTTTTCCTCTCTCCTAAACCTTCAATACAATGATATATAAACGTGAATAAGATAAATTCTTAAATGTATATATACAACCAGGGTAGATCCATCTTAAATCTGTATCTATCAAGCACCGAGAGGGATCCAATTTCATGAGGTGTATTTCTTTTTTTAAACTCAAGAAATTTGATCTCTCTTGATGGATAGATCTGGGTTTAAGTTTTAAGTTTTTATTTTATAAAGGAACATCTATTTTTTTATTACTTTTCATAATATTTTATTTTATGAACCAACATGGATTTTTTAAAATACTTTCCATAATTTTTTTATTTTATGAGCCGACATAATTTTTTTATTATTTTGTTAGTAACAAACGTTACAACACCTCCCAATACTGGACTGTAGAGCACCTTGTTTCTCTCCATGCAATAATATATACCAGCATAGATCCAAATCCTAGACTCTATCAAGTGCCGAGAGGGATCAAATCTGCCGAGGTGCAAACCTTTCTTTGAATAACTCCTTGAGTGCAATACCCGAGCCACCTAATCCTAAGCTCTAAAGTCTCTAGTTTAAGTCTCATATTTACTTTATACTTTGTATTATTCTTTTTTGTTTATGGCCGACATAATATTGATTACTTTTTACTTTGTATTATTCTTTTTGTTCACTTTGTATTATTTTGTTACTCCATCCACAAATACTCTAAAATCTCATATACTTTTTACTTTGTATTAAAAGTAAAAAAATAAAGTCTCTAGTTTAAGTCTCATATATACTTTTTACTTTGTATTATTCTTTTTTGTTTATAACCGACATAATATTTATCACATAATCCCAAGCTCTAAAGTCTCTAGTTTAAGTCTCATATTTACTTTTCACTTTGTATTATTCTTTTTTGTTTATGGCTTACATAATATTTATTACTTTTTACTCTATATTATTCTTTTCTGTTTACTTTGTATTATATTTTTTTATGTTGTTTTGATTTCCATTATATAGCCATTGATTTCGAAACGAAAATACACATAGTTTCGAAATTAATGGCCGACATAATATATCTTATTACATTTTATTACTTTCGAAAACGTTA
Source organism: Larix kaempferi (assembly GCA_027924585.1). Lineage (NCBI taxonomy): Eukaryota > Viridiplantae > Streptophyta > Pinopsida > Pinales > Pinaceae > Larix > Larix kaempferi. Next base: position 7,862,874 of record BSBM01000386.1, on the reverse strand, counting down.
CATGTGACATCCGTTACAAGATCTCCCCCATACTATTACTTTTTACATTTTATTACTTTAGAAAACGTTACATGTGACATCCGTTACAAGATCTCCCACATACTATTACTTTTTACATTTTATTACTTTCGAAAACGTTACATGTGACATCCGTTACAAGATCTCCCCCATACTATTACTTTTTACATTTTATTACTTTCGAAAACGTTACATGTGACATCCGTTACAAGATCTCCCCCATACTATTACTTTTTACATTTTATTACTTTCGAAAACGTTACATGTGGCATCCGTTACAAGATCTCCCCCATACTATTACTTTTTACATTTTATTACTTTCGAAAACGTTACATGTGACATCCGTTACAAGATCTCCCCCATACTATTACTTTTTACATTTTATTATGTTCGACAAACATTACATATAACATCCATTACAAGATCTCCCCCATACTTGACTGTAGAGCCTCGACGCAACTAATCAACATACTATATCTAATAATTGTTTTCTAAATACTTCTCCAACATCCACCCCATTCACACCGTACACATAATTTTATTTGCATGGAGAGTCATCATTATGGCAAGTTGTTCATGTGCTTAGTGGAGCATGGTGGAATAAACTTACAATCTTGTTTTTATTGAATGTTTCGTTTCGCATGCTTGTTTTATTTTACATTGGTTCAAACATAAAATTTTATTTAATACATTTATTTTCACAAGGTCAAGCTTTCTATTATATTGCTTTTATTTTAATTAATTAATTTAGATTTTTAAGACAAAAGTTCAGTTATACAGATTGATTTTGGTCTAAATCTTTAAAGTAATGAAAGTAATTAATTATTAACTATAGATCGCTTTCTACTATTATGAATACGGAATTATAAGTATGTTCACCAAATTACATTAAAAAAAAATCAGTACGACATTATAATTATGTTCACCAAATTAAAAAAAAAATCAATATTTAAAATTCAACTTGTCCATTTTTTAATATATTTTTTGACTCTTTAATTTTTAATTATTTTTTCATTTTTAAAACTTTAGATACATTATATTTAATATTTATTCTTTAATCTATATGTTTAATCAACCATGTTCCACCAAGGAGGTGGACAACTTGTCATAATGTACTTTGTGGATGGGTGCATAGAATGTTGACGAATATTTTGAATTCTTATTACAAATGAATTACATATGAATTATTTTATTCCAACCACCAACTATGCATTTATTTTTTCATTTTTTCGTTGATGTATTTTAATCACTTATCATTAGCATATTACATTATTTTAAATAAAATAATATCATAATACATTTTATTTTAATCGAAAACTTTTAAATTAACAAACTTAAAATTGAATTAGATTCTAATTCATGTTTTCATTTGACCTAAGAACCTATGAGAAAGACAAACTAATATAAAGTGCATAGAGCGTACTACTTTTGCACCGACATAAGATTTCATAAAAATATTTTATTGACTAAACGTCTCATAAAAAAAATGCTTTCAACACTTTTTAGTGCGTCATGGAACCTTCACCCTTTTGATGCTTTTTCAAAAGACTCCCAACAAGTCACCTCCTCAAAGTTGCTTTGGCCCACCAAAAGGGGATAAATTGGAAAAACAATGAGATATATATTTTATTTAGTTAATATATACATTTCTTTTAAATTAGGATTATTTTAATTAGTGAAAAAACTAAACAAAATTCAAAGAATAAATTAGTTTTTTTAATTGAAAAAGGTGAGTATACTCTATAGTATAATAATAATGAAAAGACTCTACTTCTCAATGATTAACTTGATTTTAAGTTTTATAGAAAATTAAAAAAGTAGTGTATATATAAAGTGCAAAGACGATCTATTTTAATTTGGGATCTTTTAAGTATAAGAGATTTGTATCTTAATTATTTTTTAATTTTTAATAATTAATTGATTGAGAATTTAATGGTGAAGTTGGTAAGTTTTTTTTGTTTCCAGAAAAAATATAACTTACTATTAATGAATGAAATAGTAAATAGCACTACATCATTGGGCAGTAACAACCCATAGTCATGGCATAACGCTAAAAGATACACATATAACATCCAGGCAATAAAGCTCAAAATAGGAACCAAACGACAACCATAAAAACAAATACATAAGGACTGTCCAAACATATAGTCAAACCGGAACAACAGAAAAATAACTATGTCCATAGCAGGGTGTAAACACCCCTACCAAAAGAGCCAGAGATAACTGAAAAACCAAGATCAATCCCCGAAAGGATACCAAAATAGATAGGGACCACTCAAAGTGCAAAAACCCAACTGGTTGTTGGAGGAAACATGAGCTAGTCACTTGCAGAGAGATAAGAGCCGCAATATAAATAAATACCCGAAGGCTACAGATAATATAAAAAAACTATGACCAGTGCAGATCCAAAGAACTAAAGGAATGTCGGAGGTCGTCAAGTTATCAAAAGATGATGTGGGTATTTTTTATGGTAACATATTTTTTTCAGAAATTTGTTGATGGTATATCCATTGATAAAGACACTTTATCTCTTTTCTAGTTGTTTTGAAGAGCTTATACTTCAAGCTTTGATGTTGTTAGTTATTAGTAGCGTTGTAGTATTTTGCTAGCTAATATCTTGATAGTTAATCACTTTACTTTGTAAGGTGAACTATCTTTGGTCTAGATGTTGGGAGAGTTACTTTACTTGGAAAGGCTCTCAAGATATATATGTACTTTCAAAGATGCAACTTTGATTCAGATTGAATAACAAGTTACTTAAAAAAAAAAGATTTGATGTTAAGATGGATTTATGTTATTTACTAATTAATTAATGTTAATTAATATTTAAAATGAATTCATAATAATTTATTGTTGTTTATACATATAAAAAATAGTTTTCATTCATTTTAAAAATGAAATTAATAAAGTAGTAGCAAGTGTCACAATTTTTAAAATATTAATCTCATTGTTTCACATTCTAACTTTTAGTTTTGTAGGAATGTGAAATATTGATATGGGCACCTCAAGGAATGTAATACTTTCCAAACATTTTATTGATTTCATCATTAAAATGCGCAAAATATAGTGGACCACACACTCTATATGGTAATTAAATTGAAATTATCTTTACATTTATGTTATGTACTTTGATAGAAAAATAGGAAATTCATAGTAGAAATAACATAATATAGCGATATTTTCATAATGGAAATGATAGAATTATCAAAACAAGAGACAATTCTAGATAACAAAATACCACGATAGTGATACCTTTATTGATGATAGCAAAGTTCACTTGCCTCTTCGAGGGGGCAACCTCCATTTGAGAAAACATCCAATTATAATATACTTCACCATACATCTTATTACATTTCTTCTACTCCTTTATATAACGTCTAGTGAAGGAAACTTCTAGTAGGTAGAACCTTCTAGTAAGCCTTTATACAATAGTTTCTATCTAACCTCCTAGGGACTTTCTAGTAGGTGGATCCTTCTAGTAAGCCTTCTTGCAAATATTGCTTTCACACTTTATCTACTTCACGGGCCTTATTTAATAGAGATGAAATCCATACATAACAACTTATCTATCTATTTAAGAGCACCAGGGAAAGACCCTAGCATGCTCTCGGGGAGAGAAAGCATTATACATTGTCCTCAAGGTTGGAGATGCAATTTTTTTTTAAGTATCTCTGGCAGTTATCATGTAGCATCCTCGGGCAACATATCTTTCCACTAGATTAGGACCTCTTGGATGGTGCATTGGTGGATATAATATTCATGTTTTTCAAGGATGACCTCGAGTTGTAGCCAAATGGACCCTTCTTCATCCAATTATGGAAGGCTAGTTTGAATATGATAGTTAGAGCTGACCATTTTCTTCAACCAAGATACATGAAAGATGGGATCGATCTTAAAGTGGCTAGGTAGCTCCAATTTGTAAGCCATGGGGTCAACATGTTTGAGGACCTTATAGGCCCCATAAAAATTGGGATTAATATTTTGGTGGTAGTTGACCTTATGTGAGGTTTGATTATAGGGATGAAGGTGTAGGAATACTTGATCCCTTTTTGTGAAATGGCGTCCAGAACAATGTTAATCATCCTTAATTGCTTCATCTTATTCTGATCCATTACTATATTATCGTTAAGATATTAAGACTAGTGAAGGTGGGATCATGGTCCGTGATAATAACCTATGACATATCGTGGAGTTTGAAGATATTATATATAAATACTTGAGATACCATAAAGGCCTCAAAAGGGTTCTGTAGGGCACATAAATGAGCATATTTGGAAAGGGGATCAACCACAACCATGATACAGTTTTTTTTCCAGATCTTGGTAACCCCACAATGAAGTCCATATAAATGTTAGTCCATACCATAGGTGGAGTGGAAAGTGGTTCAAGTTCTCCCATAGGTTTCATTGTCTCTCCTTTATGTCATTGGTAAGTGAAACATTGTTCCACAAAGGTGTGAATTTCCTTCTTAATGTCTTCGCCCCAAAATGATCATTTGATCCTTTCATATGTTCTATGAAATTCTGCATGATTGGATGCATGGAATGAATGTAGCTCAGATAACACCCATGATTTCAATGTTGAATTCTTTTGCAAATATATATGCCCTTTATAGATAAGTTATTCATTGTGACAAGTGTAGCTTGGACATGCTTTAGGTTCCCTTTGAAGTTTTTGGATCATGCTACTAAGATTTGAATCTATAACCATTCATTACATGCATCATTCAACATGTGTTCTATGATGAAGGAGAAGGAAAATAAGGAGAGTTATTCTTCATACTTTCGAGAGAGAGGATTTACTACCTTATTTTCCTTATTCTTTTGGTAAATTATCTCATATTCATATCCCAACATTTTGGTGACCCATTTTTGTTGTTCATGGGAGAAATTTTGTTTGTTCCAAAAAGCATTTTAGGCTATGATGATTGGTTTTAATTTGGAAGCATTGCCCAAGTAGGTGTGAAAGCTAGATATCCATAGCATGCCATATAGCCATCATCTCTCTTTCATAATATTATTTTCTCAAGTGTTGATTATAGAGTTTCTTTCTAGTAAAATCCAATGGTATTCCTTCTTGCATGAAGACTACTCTGATGCCTTTTACCTAAGGCATCACATTCTAGGACAAAGGTTTTAGTGAAGTTGGGAAAATCAAGTACATGGGTGGTACACATAGCCTCCTTTTAAGTGATGGTAATCCTTTTCTATTGTGTCGTTCCAATGGAGAGTATTTTTAGCAAAGTTGTGAGTGGAGCTCCAATATTACCATAGTTCCTTACAAAGTTTCTGTTATCCCTAAAGTTGAACCTAGACTACGGGGGTTCAAGCTTAAGGAAATCTTGAATGGTAGGAATGGGACATCTACACAGTGATTATAGATAAATCTGGTGGTAAATGAACTTATGACTTTGGTTGGATGATTAAAAACAAAAGACAGGGATAATATAAAAATTCCAATATACAAATAGAAACAGAAAATGACTGTGATCATAAACCTACAAATGCAAGAGCTCATATATCATTTAATGATTGGGGCATAGTTGTATACTATTCAGAAGAATCACAACATGAAATTTAGACCATGTATAGACAGAACACTGAAAGCATATACTTCATAGATTAAAACAAGACAGGTTCAAAGATTATATTTTACTTCATAAACAGTCATTTCTGTAACATATCAATATAAGAAAGCATCATACATGCCTGTACAAAAAGCTTCTAAGATCGAACTTCCATCATGCTGTTCCAATTCCAACCCTTCCTTCTCAGAAGAAGAGCCCCTCTGCCCCCCTCATCAAAATGTTACAATCATGCCTTATATAAGTATTGAGGTCAAAATCCTCCCTAGGAGGTCGAATTTCTAAATATAGTAGAGATTACATTAAATTTTGGAACTGTCTGCCATCGGAAAAATGGACTAGACTATTGAAAACTAGGGCTACAATTATGATTTTGTATCTCTTGAATAATAACAGCTGTGTACAATCCGAGAGAGGTTTTTGTAGATGAACCCGTCATTGAGAAAATCCTCTTTCAGTTTTCAAAAATTCTCCTCCAGCTGTCCATAATCAACTTTGCAAAAATATGACTCAAACTGGAATTTTCATAGTCAGAAAAATAGGCTGCAATGACGAGAGAGAATCTTTCAATCCTTGATACCTGTGTAAAAAGTGAGATAGGTTTTTGTAGTTCTATATCTTAGGAATAAAAACCTCCTTCAGTTTTCCCAAATTCATCTTGCATTGGCCACAATATGTTCTGAAAAAAGATGACGAAACAGGTCATTTCTAGAAAAATCTGCCTTAAAAAATTCTCCACTGTGTGTTGTTCAAGTGCTATCTAGCATGTGTAATGGGCTTCCACGCCTCATGGGGGTACGAGATGCATGAATATTCATAATTCATTTCGAATTATGATAAATCCAAATTATAATTACAAACTTAAACCCCTGTTTAAATCATTATTTCATACTTCTGCGATACTAACATCATTTTTACACTACTGACAGCATTTTCACATTTGAAATTTTGGCATATGCTGTCAGTTTATCATTTTAATCAAATGGATGAATTGTAATGTTTCCAAACATTTGAAATTCCTTTTGAACTAAGAAATTAAACCTTATTTGGAAAATAAACATGAACAAGAGCCTTATCCTATTTTAATTATGAAAACATGACAAAATGTGACTAGGATAATATAAAACTTAAGAAAAATGAAGGGAATGTATAAAATAGGCAAATGGGGAAAAGCACTACGGTAAAAAATGAATAAAAACTAGGTAAAGGTTGTACTAGTCTAAGAAACAATCCTAGAGATAACATTTGGCTCCAATTTGGGAAAAGGTCCTCCTTGTGAGACCTTAAGAAAACGAAGACTAAGTGCCTTTCCAATCCATCACTAACATCTGAAGACCAAAAACTACAACTTTCTATGCTCATCAAATTCTGAAATGATCCTGCTTTGCAAATAGAAGCTGCCCTGCAACTGAAGAAAAGAAGCACCCGTGTTTTGTCTCCATTGGGATGGAGTCTTTTCAACTATCTGAACTACTGCATATGATAACAAGTTGAAAACCACACACTGAAAACTAATCCATACTGCAACTGAAATCAAACTGTTGTTTGTTGAAAACTAAATTCATACTGAAAGCTGCTCTACTACTAAAAGACTGAATGAGAACAAATGCTCTTGAGATGTGCTTATTTATGTGCACTATATACACTAATCAGTTGATTCAAATTGATCAAGTATATTCATACTTCCAATAAATCCATGAAAGCATATTACCACAAAAATGATCCTCTAGTAAGCAGATGAGGACAAAAGAAAAATATGACATGAACAGTTGAAAACTAATAAGCATCTTGAACTCACAACTACAAGAAAGTGTCATACCAAAATCTGCCACATTCCGAGACTGTGCAAATACTGACTCGATGTAGAAGGCCACTGGATCATGAAATTGTAGCTGATGTAAAGAAACAAACTGTTCATTTACAATTTCATTCCTGTTACCATAATCTCCATGTTCTTCTTGACCAACACCGGTTTCAGCCATAGATCCTTGTAAAATAAGCTTATTGATTTGCTCAAAATTTGATAAATAAGTAGGTATAAACAATTTATCATGTAATTCATCCCGGTCTCCTTTACTATATCCCTGGAACTCAGATCCATAACTTTCTTCTACTAATGTATACACTTCCTCTTTAATTATCTCCTCCTGACATTGTTCCAGTTGGAGATCAAATTGTTTCTGCATATTACCTTCTCCATGATCTCCACTTTCAACTATCTGCAAATCTGAAAGTTGTTGCAGGGTATTGTCACTATTGATCATATTTTGTTTAATGTATGCTACAGATCCAAGTTCAGAAATGGAAAAAACAGGCTCACTAATCTCTGTTGACAGTTGATCAATAATTAACAAAGAAGAAAGCTCTGCAAACTGCTCTTTTAACTTCTTTCCATTTCCTTCACTTCTAGCAGACACAAATTCGTTGCCACTGAAGAATTATTTACACGCTAGCTCAAAAGTTTTCTCTTCTTCATCAAAATACTCATCATACTTAGGATGATCCTCATGAATTCTTAAATTTTGAATATCAGTAACCTTTGCTTCATGATGTTCTTCAATCTGTTTGTTAACCTTCGATGGAAAAGAAAGTATAGTAGACAGATCTGGTAACTTCTCATCATCAGATTTAGAACTGGCATACACAAGTTGATTGTTGAAAAATTCAATATGTATAGATTCATAATTCTTTTCTTCGTCATTTGAATATTCATCATAAATTCGAAGAGCATGATAAAATTCCAATGGCAGGGATGAAGCTTTCTGCATATTATCTTCTACATGATTACTGCCAGTGTCATTAGTATGCAAATCTGAAAATTGCTGCAAGGTGTCTTTATTAATTTCAAGTATCATCTGACTAGAAGATAGCTGACCCTTACAAATTTCTAAATTTTGAAGCTCAGATATATTCATAACATGATGCTCCTCTAACTCCTTTTCATCTCTTTTATTATATTTTGGTAGTTCAGTTTCAAAACGATCACATGATGATATATTGATCTGCTCATTATCATTTGAATACACAAAAGAAGAAACTTGTTTCTCATGACCATTTAGAATAGCAGATACATTTGATACAATGTCAAAAGTATTTGCAATCTGGGTATCACTTGGAAGATCATGAACCTCTTGTTCATCATGAAAATTATCATCTACAGCTATGCAATCATCAGTACTGTCATCAATCAGATTTTGAAAACCTTCTTTTCGAGAATTAGAAAGAGTAGGAGTTTCATCCATATTTTTATTGAAAGACTCACTCCCATTCTTAATTTCTTTTTCATCAACATCTTCACAAAGCTCATCATTCAAGGAACCAACTACTGTCTACTGAATATAAGATTTGAAATTTTCACAACATTGCTCAAGCAGAAGTTCCCAAGAAAAATACATTTTGTAATGATGATGGAATACTGTGTGGAAATCCTTCAAGGATGAAATGCTAGAAGGAGGCAATGAGAAATACCATTTACGTGCATCACCCTCCAACGAATACATGAACATTTTCATACGAACATCTTCGTGTTGTAGATCTAGCAGATCCATGCACTCATGAAACTTAAGGAGATGTTCTGCAGGGTTGTCTTCTTTCTTTTCTCGGAAGATAGGCATAAAATATCCCCACTCTGACATAGTCGGTACTGGATGCGGGAAACTAGTAACTTTAGAAAAGTCAAGAGGTGCAAACCTATGAGCCACCATGGCAGCCATTAGATCAGGGATAATTTTAAGGACCCATCCTTATTTAAAAGTGTATAAACCTTGGCGAATCTTACCAATTCATAAAATGTCAACTATAAAATATTTGGCGATATTTTTCTAAAATTATTTCAATTTCTAAAGATTTTATATAGTTTATTTAATAATTTGGCGATTTTTAGAGTGAAAAAAGTTTACCCCGTCAAAATTGGGCGAAACGGGGCTTCAAAAAATGCAAATTGGCGAATCTTTTTTCCGGAAAAAACATGGAAAAATAGCCCATGGGCTAAATTTCGCCCCTAAAATTATCCTTGCATTAGATCATTTGATGGCATTGTGGATCCTGAATAAATGGAGTCGCCTCTGGAATGTGCTTATGTTCTACAGATAAAGGATTTGAATACACATTAAAATCACCAACCTGTGCTGGATTTAGATCATTAACCTCAGGAATGCACACAGACAAATCCAATTTGTTTTCTTCTTGGCTATTCATAAGATCTGAAGAGGAAGATCCTAGATCTGTATCAAAGGTGGAAAGCTGAGGGTTACTGGATGATGGAATATTTAACTTCCTTCTAGCCTCCTTGATAATCTTTTTTGGATCAAAAACTTCTTCATGTAGAGGAGATGAAGGATTTCCTCTTGTACCAATTGGCTTTGAAGCCAATGTATATTTTTGACTATCAGGTGAATGTAGTTTGTAAACAAATGTACTGATCTTGTCACCTCTCAAAACCTGCTATAAAGATGTCAACACCCAGGGAAGATATACTTTCGTTTCTCTGTCCCCGACAACGGTGCCAAAAGATGTTATCCCTAAAGTTGAACCTAGACTATGGGGGTTCAAGCTTAAGGAAATCTTGAATGGTAGGAATGGGACATCTACACAATGATTATAGATAAATCTGGTGGTAAATGAAGTTATGACTTTGGTTGGATGATTAAAAACAAAAGAAAGGGATAATATAAAAATTCCAATATACAAATAGAAACAGAAAATGACTGTGATCATAAACCTACAAATGTAAGAGCTCAGATATCATTTAATGATTGGGGCATAGTTGTATA